>OY757019.1:35803405-35890905 GCA_963580285.1 Lucinisca nassula
ATGATTTCGGACAACCAGGCCTGATCAAACAGTGTAGACCCAGATGAGACGCCGCAGAACGCGGCGTCTCATCATGGTCTGTACTATTTGCCACTCATCCAACTATTTTATGTTCCGGCCCACCCGTCGGGGCTTGCACGATGCTTCCACGCAGAGCTGATACCGACTGCAAATGAGTACTGGTAATCCGTTTAGGATGTCTAAGCCTACCCAGGAAAATTGCTGCGAGTCGGTCCGTCCATGCTATAAACCCTATTGGTTTCATTTGGCGGCAGGGATTGAGATGTCATTTCAATTTAATGTCGGGTAAAAGTTCCACGAAATTGGAAGCAACGTCTCCAAAATGACATATACAGTGTTGACGGGGACGTTAAACCTCAAATTAATCAATCAATCAAAAGCTATTTTAGACACAACATTGGGTAGTAAAGTGTACCTATCAAATAATCGATTACTAGCAAATTAAGTAACGATAATCATTTTCTGGGTCCTATCGATCGATTATACGATTAATGGTGCCAGCCTTAGATGAGATGTCAGTTATAATCACGTGGACAGTTGTAAGGAAGACTCTTGATCGTTTAGTAAATATCTGATTTTAATATTGACAATTGCTTAAAAGATTTCCTAAAACACTTGCGGGGAAGTATCCTGACTACCTTGGCTTCATATGTTGGCTGTTGCATGATGACGTGTTGTGTTTGTTGTTTTGATTTGAGGTTTAACGTCCCCGTCAACACTGTAAAGGTCATTTTGGAGACGTTGCTTCCAATTTTGTGGGACTTTTACCCGAAATTGAGATGAAATGACATCTCAAGCCCTGTCGCCCAATGAAACCAATAGGGTTTATTAGCATGGACGGTCCGCCTCGCACTGCGGTTCCTGGACAGGCTTAGATCCTCTGAGCGGTTCACCAGTACTAGTGTGCGGGCTGGATTCAGCTCTGCGTGGAAGCATCATGCAGCCCATATATTTCTTCAAGCCCCTATGGGCGGGGGCTTTATGACGTTTTGTGAGTTAAATGAATTAGATTTCAAATATACGACACAATAATGTATACCACTGTGAGCTGGAAATGTGGTCAATCGGGTCTCCATTGCATATACTTACAGTAGAACTTCGATGGCTCGTTTACTATGGCTGAGTCGAACCCGTTCTTGAGTCCCTAGGGAATTTTTGTATATAAGAAAAAGTGAGGGTAAAAATTAGGAAATTTTCGTCTTTTACCTTGCAAATGTAGGCTGTGTGTACTCATTAGAATCGCCTCGATGAGGCGATTCTAATGAGTACACACAACATACATTTTTCATTATAGAACACAGAAGTATGTCGTTATGCCTCCTGGCATTAGCCCTCAGTGGCTCGAACTACCCCTGCCTCGAACAGATTTTCGTGGTCCCAAAGGTGTTCGAGCCATTGAAGTTCGACCGTATTAACATATGGGTAATGTTATGATATATTTTTTTGGGGGGGTTTTACGGCCCTTTCAAGATTATTTCACTCATATCGGGCCGATCGTTAATCAGAGGTGGGCGAAAACCGGAGTACCGGCCTGGAGAAAAAAACACCTGACCTTCCATTGCAGAACTTGGCGTCTCACATGTAACCCGACTGAGGCTCGAACCACAGCGATGAGAGACCTAATGATAAAGAGCCAGCGCTCTTATCCACTAGGCCACGGAGGCCCGTTTGATTTGACACTTTTGTATCAGCCTTAGCCATTTATTAACCCTTATCCGGCTGACACACTCATTTTTAACCCTTATCCGGCTGACACACTTCCCAGCAGGAACATGGCGTAATTGTGACGTAACATCAACGTCGGTGCGACGTCATGACGTTCATGCAACATCGTGACGTTGCACCGACGTTGATTTGAGGTACCCTAGCGACGTGTGCCTGCTGGAAATTGAATGATCAGATGGCTTCTGGCAAACCGTGTAGACCAAATCCAACGCCGCAGAACGCCGCAGAACAGGAATTTACTGGTTAAAAGGAGGGTTTCTTTTTGTCGAGTATCAAGTATCGAGTTGTAAAAGTCGAGTATCGAGTCAAAATTGTCGAGTATCGAGTTAAAAAAGTCGAGTATCGAGTTGAAATTGTCGAGTATCGAGTAAAAAAAGTCGAGTATCGAGTCAAAATTGTCGAGTATCGAGTCAAAAAAGTCGAGTATCGAGTCAAAATTGTCGAGTATCGAGTTAAAAAAAGTCGAGTATCGAGTCAAAATTGTCGAGTATCGAGTCAAAAAAGTCGAGTATCGAGTCAAAAAAGTCGAGTATCGAGTCAAAATTGTCGAGTATCGAGTTAAAAAAGTCGAGTATCGAGTCAAAATTGTCGAGTATCGAGTCAAAAATGTCGAGTATCGAGTTAAAATTGTCGAGTATCGAGTTAAAATTGTCGAGTATCGAGTTAACACTAACATAATTCTGCAGCATGACTTTGCAGGTATGTCTTATTTGAACAAGCAATAACTCAAAAATAATGACTTGTGTTTGTTTGTTTTATCCTAAAATATGTCATCATTTTAACAAGCTAATTTTGCTGATCTAGGGCAACAGTGGTCCTAAAGTGGTCTAATATACCAAATATTTATAAATTTAGTATGCAACACATCTACACTGACAATTTTATTTTTCCTCTTTTTTATTGTTCATTTTAACCTATTTGTACAGGAAACACCAAAACAGTAATTAGTAAGCAAACAGTGCAGGCCCAGATCAGAAGATGCAGAACGACCTTCACTCATCACGAAAACACACCTATATAAATTTGACCCTCTTAAACCCCAGTTTTATCTAGTAAAACTGGGGTTTGCAGGGGTATAAATTATTTGTTTCTTATTTCTGCTCAAAAACATAGATTGTGGGTACTCGTTAGAACCGCCTCGTCGGGGCAGTTCTAACGAGTATCCCCAATATATGTTTTGAGCAGAAATAAGAAAAATATCGAAATTTTTCATCTGAAAATTATCTTTTTTTGGTGGTAAGAATTATAATGTATTTGTATAGGCGTGTTTTCGTAATGATTTGCAAAATTTCCAGCAAATTTTCAAGTAGTTTTTGAAGAAAAAACAACATGACACCCCTAAATTTTGAAATGGACTTATTCTGTATATGGTGGAAGATTCCTTTTGGAACAAAATGTGCAAAGCAACAATTTTCCCCTTACAGATAAACAATATTTGAGTGTCTTGAAACATTAAATCTTGTAATTCCCAACTGATGTGCCTAGCATCAAAATGCACCTATTAAAATAAACTAAAACAAACACTGGATGCCAAAGCTGATATTAATGGACATTATACATGCTGCCCTAACAAATGCAGCCCATTTACTGGATAATTAATAGCTTTTAAACCAAAACAATGATCAGTTGAGAGAAGATTTCTCATCTTGGAAGTGCTACTGAGGTTAATAAAATGGATTCAGAAAAAGTTTTTATTATGGTTTTGTTTGTTTGATTTGAGGTTTAACGTCCCTGTCAACACTGTATAGGTCATTTTGGAGACGTTGCTTCCAATTTTGTGGGATTTTTAACCGACATTGAGATGAAATGGCATCTCAAGTCCTGCCGTCCAATGAAACCAATAGTGTTTATAAGCATGGACGGGCCGACTCGCACTGCTTTGCCTGGGCAGGCTTAAATCCTCTTAGCTGTTTACCAGTACTCGCGTGCGGGTCGGTTTCAGCACTGCGTGGAAGTATCATGCAGCCCATCTATTTCTTCAAGCCCCGATGGGCGGGGGCCATTTTATTATGGTCAGTTTTCATTTTATATAATTGTATGCTAATGTACAGCTATAATATACGTTTACCTTCAAAGTTCAATAAAAAAATGAAAGTGCTGATAGCGCGGACGGGTCGATTGTCTTTGAGTAAAAGTTAGGAAAATGGTCCTGAATGGATACTTAAGACTAGTTTTTTTTGTTAAACCTTTTAACTCGATACTCGACTTTTTTGACTCGATACTCGACTTTTTTGACTCGATACTCGACAATTTCAACTCGATACTCGACTTTTTTAACTCCATACTCGACAATTTTGACTCGATACTCGACTTTTTTGACTCGATACTCGACAATTTCAACTCGATACTCGACAATTTCAACTCGATACTCGACATTTTTGACTCGATACTCGACACTTTACAAACCGTGAAACTCGGTTAAAAGAAATACTCGAAGTCCACGTTGGGACAATGGACTCACATCGATTATAATTTTAAACTCTGTTTCACCAGCAAATAAATGCAAATGTGGTGAATAATATCAAGTCCCGAATCGACGGAGCAGATATAGTAAACAAAACTGTCATATTGATTAACTCAAATAATGCCTAGCGTCCCTTTTTTGGGACGTTGGCAAACAGTGAAGACCCTGATCAGACGCCGCAGAACGCGGCGTCTGATCTAGGTCTACACTGTTTGCGCAGAGAACATACTTTGTTCAATTTACAAAAAAAAAAAAAGAACCTGACATCCCTATAATTGAAAATGGACTAACGTTACCTAGTCTGAACTGTGAAGGTGGAAGATTCCATTGTCATATATGGGTTAATAAAGCCGAATCATTAACCGCTTTGGGCTCGACGTTGGTCCGCCGAGAATGTTGCGAAATGGCACAAGCATTTCAAATGACAATGACAATGATTTATTTGCACTTAACACATTCACAATGAATGGAAATGGCAAGCCTGTAAAACAAAGTACCGAGCAAAGTGTCGAGGCCTAAGCAGAAGGGGTGCTAGGGAGAATTAGCGAAGCCGAGCAGAAAAGTGCTCAGCGCGAAGCTAGAGCTAATTAAGCCATTTATTTCTCTGACTTGTCCGACTAATCCAGTATAGTTAGAACCGCCGACAACCTATGTCTCCTAGGTCTTGGAACAGACAACATACACAGAAAAAAAATGCGTAGCCTTGCCCGTGTGTTCAGGGTGGGGTGTTCATTTCACGGATGTGTTATGACCTAACGTTACTGCATTATCCATGCATGCTCTCAAGGATGCAATGTTCCTTTTTCCCTACAATTTCCCTATTCCCTAAAATAAGTTATGTTCACTTCCATGTACCCTCGTCCCCCCCCCCACACACACTGCCATAATAACAATAACAAGATGTGTTTGTGAAGCACTGATGCCCCGGACAGCGCAGGTTAAATATGAAAGCAGTATCACTAAGCAATCGAAAGGTATGACCAATGTTCAAGTCTTAAAAAAAGTAGGTCAAGGTCTCAAGGTCATAAAATTATGGGATTGTTGAAAAGGTCTTGTGACATAGTATGCACATGTGAAATATGAAAGCCCTATCACTTACCAATTGAAAGTTATGGCCAATGTTAAAATGTTTAAAAAGTAGGTCAATTGTCAAGGTCACGTGGTCAAAAAGTAGGCTACCACTGGAAAGGTCTTGTGAAAAAGAATGCACATGTGAAATATAAAAGCCCAATCACTTACCAATCAAAAGTTATGGACAATGTTAAAGTTTTTTAAAACGTAGGTCAAGGTCATGGTCACGGGGTAAAAATTTGTGGTACCACTGGAAAGGCAAGAAATGCACATGTGAAATATGAAAGCGCTACCACTTACCAATCGAAAGTTATGGCCAGTGTTAAAGTTTTTAAAAAGTAGGTCAACCGTCAAGGTCAAGGTCAAAAGGTAAACAATTATAGCACCACTAGAAAGGTCTTGTGACAAGGGATGCACATGTGAAATATGAAGGTCCTATCACTTACCAATCGAAAGTTATAGCCAATGTTAATGTTTTTAAAATTTTGAAAAATGAAGGTCAAAGGTCAAGGTCACGAAATAAAAAATTATGGTACCACTGGAAAGGTCATATGATAAGGTATACACATCTGAAATATGAAAGCTGTATCTATTACCATTCAAAAGTTATGCCCAATGTTAAGGTTGTTGTAGACAGACAAACGGACACACAGACAGACCAAAAACTACATGTATATGCCCCCCCCCCCCCCGAATCTAGATTCCGGGGGAATAATAATAATAATAATAATAATAATATTAATAATCATAATAATAACAATAGGACCCTCGCAATAACAACAGTATGTCCCCTATAGTGATAAAGATTTATTTCAATTCCGTCGGCGCGGCGTAAAACTTGTTTGATACTTTTACACACAAATACAGTTTTATATTTTAGTGTCCTTTCAGGAGGGAGCTACCCTGTCCGGTGATAAACCTACGTCATCGCTGTTGTTAATGATGAGAAAACAGCACATTTTCTACTGATTCGTTCTGTGTTTTCATTGTGTGTTAAACTACGGAATCAAAGTAATGTCATCGTTCAAAATCGCACGCTACTATGAGGTGCCGTTTTACTATGAATCCCCTATTTTGTGATATCACTAAATCAAATTAGTGATACATTGTATTACTAATTCCATTTAGTGATATCACTAAATGGAGATGAATTTAGTGAATTCCTGGTGAAGGATTGTCTAAGGACGTGTCACCAGTAAACAATTCTGATTCTGATTCTGAATTTGCGATATAGTAAAATCGAATTAGTGTACGAAACCGATTTAGTGATAGGGGCCTATCACTAAAAAAAAAAAGACAGTGATATCACTGATATTATATTCGCCAACAATGCAATGGCTACTCCTGGGTAACGTGCTAAGACCAATGTCAAATTGATATTTTAACATATTTTGAACGGCACGCTATGTTTTGAGACGACGGGCGGGATTTTACCAGAACTCCGTCAGTGTCTGAGTGATCTGCAAATTTTCCATATTGACTCAGACAATGCTCGCAGTTCCATTCGGGCCAAACTGTTTCACTGTTTGCCTATGCTATATAGACTTGTGGATCTATCAGAAAAAAATCGTCATCGTCGCTTGATGAGTCGCGTCTATCTTTTTTAACTTGCTCATTTTAACTCTTATCATAGTGTTCACGACAAACCCTATCTTTGGAAACAGTGAAGATCCAGATCAGATGGCTTCTGAAGATCTGATGAGGATCTACATTTTTTGACATTCAATTTATGAATTTGTAAGAATAAATTACATCAAATAATCTGATTGGTTCAAAGTCAGAAATGGGTGTGGCTAATCTGAATATTCAGCAAGAGAAGGGTTAAATGGCAGTAACTGCCGCATTCACCTTGCGATTGATTGTCGCCAAAATTCTTCCATTAGAGCATGCGCAGTGGAACTGTAGGCGCAGTCAGTATCTTTTCGGGAGCCCTCAGTATTAAAAAACTCGAAAGGAAAATATGAATTTGTGATTTCCCAAAATCGTTTGTGCCGATATCACAAATTCACACCTATTTAGTGATATCTCAAATGTCGAATTACTGATATCACACATGGATCTTGTGATATCACTAAATAGACATGAATTTGCGATATCACTAAATCGAATTAATGATATAGAAAAATCGCCGATTAAGTGATATTACTACATAGAAGTAGTGATATCATGTAAAAGAATTAGTGATATTAAGAAATCATGTCCATTTTGTGATGTCACCAAATAATTAGTGATATACATAATAATTAGTCATATCACAAAATCGGTTATGTGATATCACAACATCCATTTAGTGATATAAAAAATAGGGGATTTCAGTAAAACGGCACCTCATATATGCCTCCACATAATCCGTAGAGCGATCCTTACATGCAGGACGCATGTGCGAAGGATGCATGAACATTGATTAATTTGTCTTTATTTAAATAGCCTACATTGATTTTAAGCGCCCTGCACCACCGCCCATCGGGGCTTAAAGAAATAGATTGGGCTGCATGGTGCTTCTACGCACTGGTGTACAGTGTGTTTTCCATGGGCAGATCTGACGTTATGATAGGACAAAACGATGTATATAAAATGGCAAACAGTAAAGACCATGATCAGACTGAGAAGAAGCACGGATTTCTCAGACCAGCAAGCCCGAAAACTTAAGATCATTTAGGTAGATGTGAAAAGGAAATTTAAACCCCAAAGCAGAATCAACCCATTTGAAACGTAACATCATACTATATGGCAATACTAAGTCGCCATAGGAAAATGTAATCGCTCAGCTAAATTTAGAAAATTGGGTTAATACACAATAAAAAAAAAATATATATATATATAACGTCAACATGTAAATATCGGTCGCGTCACAGTCACATGGGTCTGTTCAGGTTCAGAATTTAATCAAAAGCCGGACTGGTCCATATTGCTGTGTATTGTTTGATTTGATTTGGAGACGTTACTTCCAGTTTTGTGGGACTTTTACCCGACATTGAGATGAAATGACATCTCAAGCCCTGCCACCCAATGAAACCAATAAGGTTTATAAGATTGGACGGTCCGACTCGCACCGCTTTGCCTGGGCAGGCTTTTTTTTTTTTTTTTGGTTTGGGTTTTACGGCCCTTTCAAGATTATTTCACTCATATCGAGCCGATCGTTAATCAGAGGTGGGCGAAAACCGGAGTACCCGGAGAAAAACCACCTGACCTTCCGTTGCAGAACTTGGCGTCTCACACGTGGCCCGAGCGAGGCTCGAACCTACGGCGGTGAGAGACCTAATGACTAAGAGTCAGCGCTCTTATCCACTAGGCCACGGAGGCCCGTCCTGGGCAGGCTTAGATACTCTTAAGTAGTTTACCAGTACTAGTGTGCGGCCAGTTTCAGCTCTGCGTGGAAGCATCATGCAGCCCATCTATTTCTTCAGCTTTGTAACTGAATATAATAACAATAACGGTAGGACTATAGAATCTGCCCGCCACTGTTTACTGACTCCAGTGTGTTAGGAGTAGGTCACTGAAAGGGTTAGGTTAGGGCTAGGTCACTGATGGGTTTAGGTTAGATTAGTTAGCTCATATGGGTTAGGGTTAATTAGGTTAATTAGGGAGGGTTACGGAGATTCTATAGCCGAATAACAATCAGCTTTCTCACTGACCGAACATGAGTACTGACTGACCCAGCAGCCACTCAACGTTGAACTAACGTTGAAAGAACGTTGAAAACGTTGTTCCAACGTTAGTTCAACGTGGATTCAACGCTTTGTGCCTGCAGGGGATAAAGTCTGCCCAGGCAGGACCGTCCATGCATATAGGCCTATTAAAACCCAATTGGTTTCATTGTGCGGCAGGGCTTGAGATGTCATTTCATCTCAATGTCGGGTAAAAGTCCCACAAAATTGGAAGCAGCGACTCCAGTCAACACCTGAGGGTCATTTGCATAAAAAGGTCAAGGTCAACCTTGGGTAATCATTTTTGAAAACTTGGTAGTACCCATGCAGTCACTCAATGCTACATACCAAGTTTCAAGACAATCGGCCCAGTTGTTCTTGAGAAGAAAATTTTTTAAGGTTTTTATCATATTTGGGCATGGCGGCCATCTTGGTCATGTGATTGGAATTAAAAATCAAAGTACTGACAATCCCAGCAGGCACACGTCGCTAGGCAATGTCAAATCAACTGTGGTTTGTTTGTTTGAGTTGAGGTTTTAACGTCCCCGTCAACACTATTTAGGTCATTTTGGAGACATTGCTTCCAATTTTGTGGGACTTTTACCCGACACTGAGATGAAATGACATCTCGGGCCCTACCGCCCATAGAAACCGCTAGGGTTTAAGGAGCGGTCTGACTCCTATCACTTTTCCTGAACAGACTTAGACTTAAACGGTTAACCAGTATTGTTCGGTCGCTTTTAGCTCTGCGTGGAAGCACCGTGCAGCCCATTTATTTCTCCAAGCCCCGATGGGCGGGGGTGCAAATCAACGTTGGTGCAATGTCAATGACGTTGCACCGATGTTGATGTGACGTTATATAAACGTCATGATGTTGCACCCACATTGATGTGACGTCACAATTACGTCATGTGCCTGCTGGGTTGTCTCTGAGTGTAGGCTGGAAAATGGTCCGAAACGGGGAACTGTTTCGTTTAACCATGTTTCGTTCTAATACTTAAATTTCTTACTCCCGATAAGAAAAGTGTGGCAACCCCTACAGATCAGTTAGTCAGCACGTTGATATCCGCACTGAAAAGCTACTGTGCTTAGAAGCTTTGGGTCGATGATAAACACGATAAAAAAATGAAAAGTGGAGAAACATGAGCTGTTTAGATAGGACATAGGGCCTAAATGTCATGCTGTAATTTACTATTAGTGAAATTTAACCCTTAGACGCCGAGAAAAAACTACATTTGAATATGTCGTCTGCTTATGTCTTTTGCAAACTTTTTAAAAATATTTTTGCATGCAGGCAAACAGTGTGGGCACAGATCAGACTGCTCCTACAGGTGTTTGCAAAAAATACTTTTAAGGTAACGGGCAGACGGCAAAGCAGACGACAATTGTCGTGATTGGCATTTTATGGGTTAAACATATATATAAAAAAAAATGGATGTACATACTTTGTGGAAATGAAACCCATAATTATTACATTGTGTCTGCAATATTATCTTCTTAACCCTTAGCCTACTGTTCGCGATAACACCTACCTTTGCAGTGTGGATCCAGAACAGATGGCTTTTGAAGAAGCCATCTGATCAGGATCTACACTGTTTGACATTCATTTTATGAATTTGTGGGACTAACTTAAATTTAATAATGTGATTGGTTCAAAGTCAGAAATGGGTGTGGCTAAATTGAATATATATTCAGCAGGTTGAGGGTTAAGAGCTTGTAAACGTCTTCAAAAGAGTAGTGACCTATTGCACCCATCATTTGTAACCACTGCAACCCCCCCCCCCCCCACACACACACACACACACCTACGGGGATAGCGGGGACAATGACTTTTCAGTTTTCACAGCCCTGCTAGAAGCCCTGCATTGCGGGGGACCTCCAGAAGGTGACAGCCCCGCTGTTTATAATACATCACGAAAACAAACCTTTATAATTTTGACCCCCTTGAACCCCACTTTTATATAGTAAAACTGGGGTTTACGGGGGTATACCTTATTTTTCTTATTTCTGTTCTAAAATATATATTGTGGGTACTCGTTAGAACCGCCTCGATGAGGCGGTTCTAACGAGTGCCCACAATCTATATTTTCAGCAGTAATAAGAAAAATATCACAAATTTTCATCATAAAATTTCATTTTTTTCGGCGATAAAGGTGGCAATGTATCTGTATAGGCGTGTTTGCGTAATGAGTTCATTCCACTGGGGGTATATTTGCATAATATCAAAACCCCCGCATTAACCCGGCACTGCGGAAGAACACTGAGGGTAACTACCCCGCACATTAGCCCCGCTATACCCCGGCTATCCCCGTAGGTTGGGGGTGGGGGTGGGGGTGGGGGCAGTGGTTACAAATGACTTCTGCATAAATGGTAAACAAGCTTTGTGCAAACTACAAACCTTTGGACAACCTTCGAAGTCGAGTTACCGAGTGGACACGATTTTAATATCAGCATGGCTTTTGACCTTGACTTTTAAATGACCTTGAATGAAGGTCATGGCATCCTTTCAACATGTAAATTTGCAGCTTCATTGATAAGTCACGTAATTCTGACCCCCCTTGAATTCCACTGGGCAAACCTTTTTTTAGCTCACCTGAGCACGAAGTGCTCAAGGTGAGCTATGGTGATAGGTCTTTGTCCGTCCGTGTGTCCGTCGTCAACTCTTGCTTTAAACAACTTTTTCTCCAAAACTGCTAGACTTTGAAATAATTTCACAAGGGATGTTCCTTGGGTGACCCTCTACCAAAATTTCTCAAATCGTTTCGATCGGTTGAACAAGATGGCCGCCAGAGCTAAAACTAGAAAAACCTTTAAACGACTTCTCCTCCTTAACCAGTCCATGGATTTTGAAAAAAAAGTTTCCCAGGAAAATTCCTTGGGAGACCCTCTACCAAAATTGCCCAAACCGTTCCGCTCGGCTGAACAAGATGGCCGCCAGAGCTAAAAATAGAAAAACCTTTCAATGACTTCTTCTCCTTCACCAGTGGACGGATTTCAAAATAATTTTACAAGAATATTCCTTGGGTCACGCCTACGGAACGATAGAATGCGTAACCATTGGTTAAGAACGTGAAGCAATTAGAGCGACATCCGGTTAGGAATTAGATCGCTAAAACAGGTAAAGAAACTGTGCAGTTTCTGTGTTTCATAAGTTATATAATTTTTACGAGGAAGTTATTTAAAAAACGGGGAATTACATTCAGGAGCCCATTGATATCGGCATCTTTGGAGTAAATACCAAATCCCGTACTTCACACATTTTGGCTAAATTTAGTTTCTCCTGCTGAAGGTGAACTCAAGTCTTAGAAAACGAGTGGTTTTTCGAGGTGTTTTTTGCCTTTTATTTATTACTGCGCTTTGCTACAAGTTCAGCGTATTAACATGCACACACAATAAACATATATGGTTATATGTGTTGTGGATATTTTGCTTGTCAATGCAGCACTGGCGAGAAATAACCACGGAAAAGGTCGAAAATGGTAGGTTACGCATTAGATCTATAGAAATGATAACAAAACTTGCAACTATAAAGCGGATCTGTTTTCATCTCCACGGCCCCAGAATCACCCGCACCTTGTTCTACGGAACCATTTTTAGCCAACCTGATAAGCAGAGCGCTATTGATTCGATAATGACTTAGTATTTTATGGAAACATTTTCAGTCTCCAGAATCATAGTACCGAATGATTTTCACTGACTTTTACGCTGTGTTTTATTTTATCAATGGTCCGGTAATTGCCTGAAATGAAATTAAACAGGTTTTGGAGTTTTAATTTCTGCGAAGAACTCCTCATCCAGTCATAGGAATAACTCCTGAAATCAGCTCAAATTTGAGAAGTAAACAAATGCTCAAAATGGTGCTCTAGTAAAAGCTTTACAGCAGAGCAGCTGTGAGGCACTTGATTTACTGGTGTTGATAGCAAAAAAGTATGTAGTCATTGTTTATATTACATGGCTAATCTGGTACCTAAGACAAGTAGATAAGTTACTTAGATCACATGTATTGCTTTTGTCAACCCAGACTAGACTTGATTTGGTGCAATTTTGTGGCAATGTTCAAAAGTGCAACGTATACTTTCTGTTTAACTGACCCTAGCATTACCTGTATATTTGTTTGTTGTTTTTTTGGGTTTTTTTTTTTTTTTGACACACAACATGCTTGTACATTTTGTATAGATTTAAAATTATCGCAGAATTCTCATAATACAGAAATATGAGTTATTATTTGTATTAATTTATATTTATAAAAACCAAAAGCTAATTTTTACAAATTTACATTTACGGTATTAGGTAAAAAAAAATCGGATTCTTTTCATGTCCTACATAACGTGTTAACAATTTAATTTCCTCTGACATTACGTAAACATGCCTATACAAATACACTGTAGATTTTACGGCCGTGAAAATGTAAAATTTATGATGAAAATTTGTGATATTTTTCTTATTTCTGATCAAAATATAGATTGTGGGTACACTTTAGAACCGCCTCATCGAGGCGGTTCTAACAAGTACCCACAATCTATGTTTTAGAGCATAAATAAGAAAATAAGTTTTACCCCTGTAAACCCAAGTTTTATTATATAAAAGTGGGGTTCAATGGGGTCAAAATAATATAGGCGTGTTTTCGTGATGTTATTTGTTTTAACGTTTAATTAATACACACTGCAGCTTGTGTTGTGCTGTGTGGTCAGCAGGTGAACAATACTCTACTCCCCCATGAAGGTGGTCAATTGACTAACTCCACCCCCCCCCCTCCCAAAACAACAACAACAACAAAAAAAAAAACAACAAAAACAAAAAAAAAACAAGAGTGTCATGATGGCCCTAGATCGCTCAGCTGGCAAACAGTGTAGTTGGCAAACAGTGTAGCCCAAGATCAGAATGTGGCATATAATCAGGTTTTACATTGTGTGTTTGCAACTAAAACATTAAAGGGTTTAAGGGAACAGTCTAAGTCCTCGTTCGGGACAGTTTTTAGCTCCTTGTACATGTATGAAGATTGTTGAGCTCTGGTTTATGCATTACTGCTTATTATTATTATTATTATTAGTAGTAGTAGTAGTAGTAGTAGTATTTATTATTATTTTCAAATGCTTGTTCCTAGACAGTCACTTATCAAAGATCATTCATATTTAGAACTTGGGCGTCTGGTAGATTTTCTGAGACCCCCCCCCCCCCCCCCCCCCCAAAAAAAAAAATAATAAAAAACACACACACAAACTGTGTTGATGGTTAGTGCTGGCAATGGGTTACAATCTATGACACTTTTTATATGTCATATGCATTTCAACTATGCTTACAATAGGTTATACATCAGGGGCCAGTTACGCCCCCCCCCCCCCCCGACCATCGGGGCTGGAAGAAATAGATGGGCTGCATGATGCTTCCACGCAGAGCTGAAACCGACGCGCACACGAGTAATGGTAAACCACTTAGAGGATCTAAGCCTGCCCAGGCAAAGCGCTGCGAATCGGACCGTCCATGCTTATAAACCCTTTTCGTTTCATTGGGTGGCAGGGCTTGAGATGTCATTTCATCTCAATGTCTGGTAAAAGTCCCACAAAATTGGAAGCAACGTCTTCAAAATGACCTTTACAGTGTTGACGGGGACGTTAACCTCAAATCAAACAAACAAAATTAGGGGCCAGTTGTTCAAAGTATCGTTAGCTTAACGAGCTCGTTAGTGGTCAGATTGTTAACTGTTCTAGCATAAGTGCAATATCTAAAACTTTGTTATTTTTGCTGAAAAAAATGAAAGCTACTCACATTTTTTTCAGCAAATATTTTAGTATATTTGCCATATTTAATTATCAAAGTCTGAACGAATTATTAACTAACAAGTTTGAACGCCTTCGAAATAACGTCGTATCAACGTCTATGTAACGTCTTGACTTAGAATTGATGTTGATGGCGTCATTTCATCTTTGTAAGTCTGTTAGAAATAATTCACATAGAAGTAAATGATTCCTTTTCCAGTCATAGGAATAACGCCAGATGTAAACAAAAAGGTTGACCTCAGAATCAAGTGCAAATTGTTCACAATATAAGAGGTTTTACCACCTTCCAGCTTTTACTCTCATCTAGCTGATAATATCTGACAGGTCTGCAGCCAATGTTTAGATAACACATTTATTTACCACCATCACTGAAAACTTCCACTTCATTTTTTTAAAAAGACCTGTGTTGTAAAATATTAACGAAAAGGAATCATTTACTTCAATGTGAATTATTTCTAACAGACTTACAAAGATGAAATGACGCCATCAACATCAATTCTAAGTCAAGACGTTACATAGACGTTGATACGACGTTATTTCGAAGGCGTTCAAACTTGTTAGTTAATAATTCGTTCAGACTTTGATAATTAAATATGGCAAATATACTAAAATATTTGCTGAAAAAAATGTGAGTAGCTTTCATTTTTTTTCAGCAAAAATAACAAAGTTTTAGATATTGCACTTATGCTAGAACAGTTAACAATCTGACCACTAACGAGCTCGTTAAGCTAACGATACTTTGAACAACTGGCCCCTAATTTTGTTTGTTTGATTTGAGGTTTAACGTCCCCGTCAACACTGTAAAGGTCATTTTGAAGACGTTGCTTCCAATTTTGTGGGACTTTTACCAGACATTGAGATGAAATGACATCTCAAGCCCTGCCACCCAATGAAACGAAAAGGGTTTATAAGCATGGACGGTCCGATTCGCAGCGCTTTGCCTGGGCAGGCTTAGATCCTCTAAGTGGTTTACCATTACTCGTGTGCGCGTCGGTTTCAGCTCTGCGTGGAAGCATCATGCAGCCCATCTATTTCTTCCAGCCCCGATGGTCGGGGGGGGGGGGCGTAACTGGCCCCTGATGTATAACCTATTGTAAGCATAGTTGAAATGCATATGACATATAAAAAGTGTCATAGATTGTAACCCATTGCCAGCACTAACCATCAACACAGTTTGTGTGTGTGTTTTTTATTATTTTTTTTTTGGGGGGGGGGGGGGGGGGGGTCTCAGAAAATCTACCAGACGCCCAAGTTCTAAATATGAATGATCTTTGATAAGTGACTGTCTAGGAACAAGCATTTGAAAATAATAATAAATACTACTACTACTACTACTACTACTACTACTACTAATAATAATAATAAGCAGTAATGCATAAACCAGAGCTCAACAATCTTCATACATGTACAAGGAGCTAAAAACTGTCCCGAACGAGGACTTAGACTGTTCCCTTAAACCCTTTAATGTTTTAGTTGCAAACACACAATGTAAAACCTGATTATATGCCACATTCTGATCTTGGGCTACACTGTTTGCCAACTACACTGTTTGCCAGCTGAGCGATCTAGGGCCATCATGACACTCTTGTTTTTTTTTGTTTTTGTTGTTTTTTTTTTTTTGTTGTTGTTGTTGTTTTGGGAGGGGGGGGGGGGGTGGAGATAGTCAATTGACCACCTTCATGGGGGAGTAGAGTATTGTTCACCTGCTGACCACACAGCACAACACAAGCTGCAGTGTGTATTAATTAAACGTTAAAACAAATAACATCACGAAAACACGCCTATATTATTTTGACCCCATTGAACCCCACTTTTATATAATAAAACTTGGGTTTACAGGGGTAAAACTTATTTTCTTATTTATGCTCTAAAACATAGATTGTGGGTACTTGTTAGAACCGCCTCGATGAGGCGGTTCTAAAGTGTACCCACAATCTATATTTTGATCAGAAATAAGAAAAATATCACAAATTTTCATCATAAATTTTACATTTTCACGGCCGTAAAATCTACAGTGTATTTGTATAGGCATGTTTACGTAATGTCAGAGGAAATTAAATTGTTAACACGTTATGTAGGACATGAAAAGAATCCGATTTTTTTTTTACCTAATACCGTAAATGTAAATTTGTAAAAATTAGCTTTTGGTTTTTATAAATATAAATTAATACAAATAATAACTCATATTTCTGTATTATGAGAATTCTGCGATAATTTTAAATCTATACAAAATGTACAAGCATGTTGTGTGTCAAAAAAAAAAAAAAACCCCAAAAAACAACAAACAAATATACAGGTAATGCTAGGGTCAGTTAAACAGAAAGTATACGTTGCACTTTTGAACATTGCCACAAAATTGCACCAAATCAAGTCTAGTCTGGGTTGACAAAAGCAATACATGTGATCTAAGTAACTTATCTACTTGTCTTAGGTACCAGATTAGCCATGTAATATAAACAATGACTACATACTTTTTTGCTATCAACACCAGTAAATCAAGTGCCTCACAGCTGCTCTGCTGTAAAGCTTTTACTAGAGCACCATTTTGAGCATTTGTTTACTTCTCAAATTTGAGCTGATTTCAGGAGTTATTCCTATGACTGTTTCGTTAATATTTTACAACACAGGTCTTTTTAAAAAAATGAAGTGGAAGTTTTCAGTGATGGTGGTAAATAAATGTGTTATCTAAACATTGGCTGCAGACCTGTCAGATATTATCAGCTAGATGAGAGTAAAAGCTGGGAAGGTGGTAAAACCTCTTATATTGTGAACAATTTGCACTTGATTCTGAGGTCAACCTTTTTGTTTACATCTGGCGTTATTCCTATGACTGCATCTGCCAAAATTTACTGGTTAAGCATTAGATTGTCTGGTTAAGCATTCGATAGCCAGAGAGGAGAAAATCTCACCAGTTGCTGCCTAAGTAAATGCCAGCAGCTTACTACAATAAAAGGTGGTCTACCTATGATTTCTAAATTACAGTCAAACCTCGATAATTCGAAGTGCAAGGGACCGCAGGAAGTCCTTTGAATTATCGAGAGTTCGAATTATCGAAATCGGCAATTTTCGGATATGTTCGGATTTTTTTTATTCAATGCAATTCAAATGACTATAATTCAAACTTCATTTCGGCGCTATGATAAAGAAACGGTAATAACTTCCAAAGCATTAAAGAAAATGAGGTACGTGAAGGTTAATCTCATCGTCTTTTATGCTTGACAGGGCTACGAAAGCAGGAAATTATAATAAAACTTGAACTTTCATTTTTATTTACAGCCATCAACAATAATAAAAATGAAGGTTGAATGCAAATTACTAAACCATTTTACTGACGAAATATTTAACCCCGCAAAAAGAACAACAGAACTGACCGTACCGTAATTAAAACACATAAACAACATCAAATAAAATATTCATTGCGGACGAAATCAATTCAAGACACCAATTACTCAATAAAGGATCATCACCTGTAGTGTGGCCGTTAATCCGGTGTTAATTACCTGTATCTACTAATTCTTGAAGTCAGTCGGGTGTGAAGTGTAACAATCGAACTCGCCGCAAAATTGCGATGTGTGACCTTGATTAGCAAAGTAATATTTCGAATTAAACAGGGGATTTTAATAAGAATTTCTTTGATTGGGACCGACGAAACTGTTCGAAAAATCGAATTTTTCGAAAAATCGAAATTCGAAAAATCGGTAATATTTTTGCAATAACTTATAGAGAAAAATGTCGGGACCGCCAGTCGTCTTCGAAAAATCGCTAGTTTCGAAAAATCGGCGTTCGAATCACCGAGATTCTACTGTATGTTAAAATCACCAGAGAAAGAAAGCCGTGATGAAAAATACTTTTCTGGACAAGACCATTAAATGTCTGGGTATCATGCTTATCTGACCGAATGACGCACAGATTCATAAATAAGAGGTCATTACTTGCTTTTGTAGAAAACAAAATGGCCAGCTTACGCTTTTTAATGGCTATTAAATCTATATCGTGTTTCTATGGTCAAGCATTAGAGAGCCAGGTTGAGCATAAGACACTCATGATTATAAACTTGGTGCTTATAAAAAGTAGAAGTAAAGCAATGATCAGGAATCAATACCAGCTGGCTATCCAAAATGCGATACATACAATCAGTGACAAACAATAACATAAATAAACCGCCAAAGAAGAACCGCCTTGTAACAGTCAATAAAAAGAATTCCACTGGGAATTGTTTGTCAATCGACCCAAAGGTGCTCAGAAGATAGGCTGATCTATGCTTAAGTGCACGTGAATATCACTGACTTGTCGGGAAAACTATTAGAATGAAAATAGTCGCAGTGAGGTCAGAGTGTTGTGAAAAACTAAAGAGGGTTATCTTGGAAACATAGGATGACTTGGCAAAGAGTGTAGACCCTGATCAGACGCTGCAGAATCCGGCGTCTGGTGAAGATCTACACTATTTGATTGGACACTGGAATTTAAGAGATTAATGAAACAGTTTAAGACTATTTCTCTTACCTACACTCGGAGGCAATAGACCCACCAGTCCTTTTTTTTTTTTTTAATATAATTTTGTGCAGAAATGAGAAAAATATCACAATTTTTCATCTTAAAATTTTCGTATTTTTGGCGATAAAGGTTACATTGTATTTGTATAGGCGTGTTTTCGTAATGATTATTCAAAGAAACAAAATGATGTGGAGAAAACAAATGTCTACAACCTTTTTAGTACTAAATACAATATTATCAACAGTCGGTCGATAGTGAACAAAAAACTGGACTTTTGGCTTATTGTAAACTGCCTAATCACTGCCTAGATACATCCGTGAGAAAATATTGCTCCATATTCAAAACGGTTTCAAAAATTCCTCATATCTAAACATGATACTGCAGATGGAAGAAAATATTATAACTTGTATGTTCTATCAATTTATTATATCTATATTTTTTCCTCATATCTAAAAATGACACTGCCGATGAAACAAAATATTATAGCGTGTATGTTTTATTAAGAAGGAAGATTAGATCATGGAAGATTAGCTGAGGGCCTCGTGGAAGATTAGCTATTACATGTATTTTTGTATGTGCTAAATGTTGCTACCCTCACTAAATAAAGTCCTTACTTACTTACTGACTGACTGACTTACTTACTTACTTCTCTCAATTTATTTAATGAACGCACCTGTCCTCCTGTTTACTTAAAATTTATAAATTTTACAAATGGATTCTAGTTCGTCTTGATTAACATGATTAAGAATACATGGTGTGTCATTCTTGCGCTGTTTGTATTAATAAGAAGTTGGTTTTAGACAATATCTTTATCTTATCGTTTTGACATTTAGCATAGAACTCACGGGATCTCCGATCTGGGTTATCGATCATGATACAGACATATATTTTGGGGGCATGCGCAGTTCCAGGAGTAGGATATTCCGGCTACCTATTTGCTTTGCAGAGGCGAGCTAAAACAAATACGCCTTTCTTTTGCGTTACTATGCCTTTTTTTCGCATTACTACGCCTTTTGATTCGCGTAAAAACGCCTTTGATTCGCATCACTGCGCCTTTCTTTTGCGTTACTACGTCTTTCTTTTGCATTAGTATGCACTTTTTCGCGTTACTACGCCTTGTTTTTGCGTTACTACGCCTTTTTTGCGTAGCTTCACCTTCTGATTGGCGTTACTGCGTCTTTTGTTTTGCGTTTCTACGCCTTTTTTTGCGTTATTACGTCTTTTGTGTCGCGTTACTACGCCTTTACGGTATTTTATTTTCTCCTACATAAGCCAAATAGGCTTTCGTATCTGCAGTGTTAACGATCTTACCCTCAGCCTTTCACGCCTGAGTTTCTTAAACGGGTTCTCTCCATTTTTTTTTATTTTGGGCAATTCTTGTTAATAGGAGATTCAGTCAAATTCATTTACAGGATGGCGAACAGCTTTCATTCTCGGATGAGACGGTTCATTAATGGCCGTCCCATCCGGATATAGATTTAATCGCCATTACAAAGCGTAAGCTGGCCATTTTGTTTTCTACAAAAGCAAGTAATGACCTCTTATTTATGAATCGGCGCATCATTCGGTCAGATAAGCATGATACCCAGACATTTAATGGTCTTGTCCAGAAAAGTATTTTTCATCACAGCTTTCTTTCTCTGGTGATTTTAACACAATTTAGAAATCATATGTAGACCACCTTTTATTGTAGTCAGCTGCTGGCATTTACTTAGGCAGCAACTGGTTTGATTTTCTCCTCTGGTTATCGAATGCTCAACCAGACGATCTAATGCTTAACCAGCAAATTTTGGCAGATGAGGAGTTCTTCGCAGAAATTAAAACTCCAAAACCTGTTTTTTTTTCATTTCAGTCAATTACCGGACCATTGATAAAACAAACACAGCGTAAAAGTCAGTGAAAATCATTCGGTACTATGATTCTGGAGACTGAAAATGTTTCCATAAAATACTATGTCATTATCGAATCAATAGCGCACTGCTTATCAGGTTGGCTAAAAATGGTTCCGTAGAACAAGGTGCGGGTGATTCTGGGGCCGTGGAGATGAAAACAGATCCGCTTTATAGTTGCAAGTTTTGTTATCATTTCTATAGATCTAATGCGTAACCAACCATTTTCGACCTTTTCCGTGGTTATTTCTCGCCAGTGCTGCATTGACAAGCAAAATATCCACAACACATATAACCATATATGTTTATTGTGTGTGCATGTTAATACGCTGAACTTGTAGCAAAGCGCAGTAATAAATAAAAGGCAACAAACACCTCGAAAAACCACTCGTTTTCTAAGGCTTGAGTTCACCTTCAGCAGGAGAAACTAAATTTAGCCAAAATGTGTGAAGTACGGGATTTGGTATTTACTCCAAAGATGCCGATATCAATGGGCTCCTGAATGTAATTCCCCGTTTTTTAAATAACTTCCTCGTAAAAATTATATAACTTATGAAACACAGAAACTGCACAGTTTCTTTACCTTTTTTAGCGATCTAATTCCTAACCGGATGTCGCTCTAATTGCTTCACGTTCTTAACCAATGGTTACGCATTCTATCGTTCCGTAGGCGTGTTGGGTGACCGTCATCCAAAATGGCTCAAACTGTCCCGCTCGGGAACAAGATGGCCACCAGAGCCAAAAATAGTAAAAAACCTTTAAAAGACTTCTCTTCCTTAACCATTGGATGGATTTTGAAATAACTGCACAAGAATGTTCCTTGGGTGACCCTCTACCAAAATTGCTCAAACTGCCCCGCTCGGATGAACAAGATGACCGCCAGAGCTAAAAAAAGATAAAAAAAAAGCTTTAGCCGACTTCTGCTCCTTAACCAGTCGATGGATTTCGATATAATTTCACGGGAATATTCCTTGAGTGACCCTCTACCAAAAATGCTCACACCGTTCCGCTTTGATGAACAAGATGGCCACCAGAGCTAAAAATAGAAAAAAAAACCTTTAAAAGACTTCTCCTCCTTAACCAGTGGATGGATTTCGAAATAATTTCACAGGAATGTTCCTTGGGTGACCCTCTACCAAAATTGCTCAAACCAGTCTGCTCTGGTGAAGACCTGAAATAAAAAAAAAAACCTTTAAATTTCATCTGCTCCTTAACCAGTGGATGGATTTTGAAATAATTTCACAGGAATGTTTCTGAGGTGACCTCATACCAAAATTGTTCAAACCGTTCCGCTCGGATGACCAAGATGGCCTCCAGAGCTACAAATAGAAAAACCTTTAAACGACTTCTTCTCCTTAACCAGTGGAGGATTTCAAAATAATTTTACAGGAATGTTTCTTGGGTGACTCTCTACCAAAAGTGCTCAAACCAGTCCGCTCGGATGACCAAGATGGCTTCCAGAGCTACAAATAAAAAAACAACTTTTTAACGACTTCTCCTTCACCAGTGGATGGATTTCAAAATAATTTCACACGGATGTTTCTTGGGTGACCCTCTATTAAAATTGTTCAAACAATTCTGCTCGGATGAAAAAGGCGGCCGCCAGAGCTAATAATAGAAAAACTTGCAAATAACGTATCCTGCTTAACCCCTTTTTGTACCAAATGGACTCTTCCTGCTTATATATGGCAGGAGTCCATTTTAAAATTTAGGGGTTTCGGATTGTGTTTTCTTCAAAATTTATTTGGAAAATTGCTGAACGTTCCGCGTTTTGCGGCGTCTGATCTGGGCCTGCTCTGTTTGCCAATTGCCAATTACCCGTACCAAATGGGTTAAGTCTACTTTGGTAGACGACTTCTTGTGAAGTTTGAATGAAACTGGACCAAAAGTATGAAATGTGAGTTAAGGGGTTTCCCGAGCCAGCCATCTATATTGGCAGTCTACTATTGGCAATGAAATCAAGGAATTATCATTTAAAGCATTTTGCATTAATTCTGTAGCTAACTTATTTTTTTAGCTACACTGTATCACCTATGCAACATTCCTGTGGAGTTTGAATAAAATTGGACTGAATGTACAGCCTTAGGAGTTATCATTTTTTCTCTCTATTTTTAGCTTTGGTCACCATGTTGCTCATCAGGATAGAACTGTTTAAGCTATTTTGGTACAGGGTCACCAGAGCCTCATTCCTGTGAACTTTAAATGATGTTAGACCAAGGTATATGAGGAAATGTCAAAATGCTCTCTCTCTCTCTCTCTCTCTCTCTCCTCTCTCTCTCTCTCTTCTCTCTCTCTCTCTCTCTCTCTCTCTCTCTCTCTCTCTCTCTCTCTCTCTCTCTCTCTCTCATCTTTTTAATTTGAGTATAACCGTAGAGAGTCATCTAAGCATCGTTTTTCGTCGTGCCTGCTTTTAGCATGACGCGATATATGAGTCCGAATTTCCGTCCGTTTGTTCGTCCGTCCGTCAAACCGTACCCAATATTAATGGTCATGTTTATTTCTCTTGAACTATGAGAGCTTCATTTGTGATACTTGGTACAAACTTGTATCTAGGGATGGCGAGTTTAATGCAATCGTCCATATTTGACATTGATCTACATTTTATGGTTCACTGACTGTGCATCTGGGCTTGAAGAAATACATTGTAGATGGGCTGTATGATGCTTTCCACGCAGAGCTGAAATCGACCGCACACGACTACTGGTTTCATTGGGCGACATGTCCTGAGATGTCATTTCATCTCAATGTCGGGTAAAAGTCCCACAAAATTGGAAGCAGCGTCTCCAAAAATGACCTAAATAGTGTTGACGGGGACGTTAAACCTCAATTCAAACAAACAAAACTGACTTTGTGAAAATTTGAGACCATCCTTGCGTTCACCCAAATGATAAAGGAGATATGGAACGGACACAAAATTCAAAGTTTTAAACTTGTGAACTTCAAATATGACCTTGACCGTGTGTCGGCATTGTTCATTTATCGGTTTTGCATATCAGCTCACTGAGGGGGATAATTGACAAAAGTTTAATGAGAATCCTTGCAGGGATAAAGGAGATATGGAGATATGAACGAACACAAAAAATCAAAGTTTCAGACTCTTGACCTTCACATTTGACCTTGAACTTGAGTCGGCATGGTTCATTTATGGGTTCTGCACATCAGCTCACTGAAAAGAGTATTTGACAAAAGTTTAATGGAAATCCTTCCAAGGGTGAAGGAGATATGGAACAGACACAAAATTCCATGTTTCAAACACGTGACCTTCAGCTTTGACCTTCACCTTGAACTGGCATGGTTCATTTATGGGTTCTGCACACCAGCTCACTGAGACGATAATTGACCAAAGTTTATTGTAAATCTGTCCAAGGGTTCAGGAGATGTGGAGCGGACAATAAAGGTTTACGGACAGACAAGATGGGACAGGCAGATTGACGGACGGACAGACAGACGAAGGCCATCCTATAAGGAAGAGTCTATTGCCAGACGTCTGTCAATAGCACAAAGTCGGGAAATGTGCTATTGCCAGATGTCTGGCAATAGAACAAAATCTAAAATTTTGACAATTGCAAAACACGCATGTTCAACGATATTGAAAATTTTACCACTGTAAATGGAGATGGCGAGATAAAATTCTGAGAGAGAGAGAATGTGAGAGAGAGAGAGAGATGAGAGAGAGAGAGAGAGAGAGAGAGAGAGAGAGAGAGAGAGAGAGAAGAGAGAGAGAGAGGGAGAGAGAGAGAGAGAGAGAGAGAGAGAGAGAGAGAGAGAGAGAGAGAGAGAGAGAGAGAGAACTGACATACAATATGTTATCCCACATAAAATATCAGTATTATTTTTATATAAATTATGAAACACGATATTGAGAGAAATATTGATACAGTATATCTATTCTGGATCTACACTGTTTGCAAGCCAGGCGTCGAAACACAGCGATCAGAGACCTAACAATTAAGAGTCAGCGCTCTTTTCCACTGGGATGAAAGAAAGTACGTTGAACTGTGGGATAATAGTTTGTTGCTAATGATGATGTTTTACGCCCCAATCATCACATTTTGGTCATTTTAGAAACGGCTGGTGGTATTCATCTTAATTTTCCAGGACAAGCTACCCAGCAGGCACATGACGTATTTATGACGTCACATCAACGTCGGTACAACGTCATGACGTTTATGCAACGTCGCATCTACGTCGGTGCATGACGTTGCACCGACGTTGATACGATGTTGCCCTATTGACGTGTGTCTGCTGGGTATGACCTTCTAAGGTGTTCACCAGTATTAAGCGTCCATCCTTCTGCCAGCTAGCTACAGTTGTCTTACTTGGACCAATGAAAGGGGGAATATTTTTCCACGGAAAACACACGTGCCGGACCGGTGGATCGAATCCGCCCCATTCTTGTCTTCAGTCGAACGTAAATCCGACTGCCCAACGCAGTCCTGTTTGATTACAGTAGAAAGCCCATATTTCGCTTTTGTGTACATATTTCCACAAACACCGGTTTCATTGCCACAAATCACGGAAACATATGAAGTCTTAGAGACGTTTGGCTTCTTCAGCATCTGTTTTGGTAAAATATTGCTCTACCGACGAATTGTTGTACTCAGACCCATATATTTCTATCCACGAAGATTCGTAAGTAAAAGCAGAAAAAAGCTTTTCATAATCTAACTTCTGAATGACTTCAAAATGTAACTTGCCGGCCTCTGTAGCTCAGTCGTATGCGCGTCTGACTGGTGGTCAGGAGGACGCGGGTTCGATACCTGCCGGGGTTGGCAACATTCTTTCGTTGAGATTGATCATATCTTTTCTACGGACATTCTCTCACTTCCGCTGAGTCAAGAAGGGCAGTTGTCAGTTTCTGACGAAAGAATGTGCACTGTTCAGGTTAACCGCTACGTTTATAGGTAAACTGACCGGCTCAAAATGACCTAAAATAGTGTTAACTTGGCCAATACAAACAAACAAACAAAACAAAATGTAACTTTGGGTCGTAGGGGGAAAAAGACAGAGTAATATGCTATGAGAAACAAAATGTTAAACGGAATCTAATATATTCGGTTTCTGTTAGAAAAGAAAGGACAAACAGAAATCCATAGGTTACGCGAACAACCACAACAACAACAAAAAATAATCACCCACTTTCGAATTTCGAGTATCGCAGACTCAGCATTAACCAGCGAAATTTACATAGTCTTTGGTCATGTTCGTATATTTCGCCACAGATCACTACATAACACAGGCGTCTGTCAATAGCATTTTTACCGAGTTTTTGCTATAGCCAGGCGTCTGTCAATAGCATTTTACTGAGTTTCTGCTATAGCCAGACGTCTGGCACTAGCATTTTTACCGAGTTTTTGCTATAGCCAGGCGTCTGTCAATAGCATTTTACTGAGTTTCTGCTATAGCCAGACGTCTGGCACTAGCATTTTTACCCAGTTTTTGCTATTGCCAGACGTCTGGCAATAGACACTCCGTTCCTATAATCCCCGCTCCGCTTCGCGGCGGGGGATTAAAGAAGTCAAGGTCTTCAAAATCTAATCATCCCTTAATAAAAATGACAAGAATACATGACTGAGATGACTATTTTCAATGTTCAAAGAGCCATGGCTCCAAAAGAAGGTAAACCAGAATTACAATTCACATTTTCAGTTTTTTGGGGGCCTGTGTCCTTTAAAATAAAGGCAAGGTCTTTAAAACCTAATCAGATCTTTGGTCAATTGCAATGATATATTGTACCAAGTTTGACCACATTTCACTGATGTCCGCCCCCGCCCATAGGGGCTTGAAGAAATAGATGGGCTGCATGATGCTTCCACGCAGAGCTGAATCCGGCCCGCACACTAGTATTGGTAAACCCCTTAGAGGATCTTAGCCTGTCCAAGAACCGCGGTGCGAGGCGGACCGTCCATGCTAATAAACTCTATTGGTTTCATTTGGGCGACAAAGCTTGAGATGTAATTTCATCTCAATGTCGGGTAAAAGTCCCACAAAATTGGAAGCAACGTCTCCAAAATGACCTTTTCAGTGTTGACGGGGACGTTAAACCTCAAATCAAACAAACAAACAATTTCATTGATGAGTTCATGAGATTGTGTGCAGACAAGCCATGTTTGGCCCAAAATTGAGTTTTGGGAGGCCTATGCCCTTGAAAATAAGGTCAATGCCATCAAAACCTAATGGCCGTTTTCCCCCATCCTAGTGATGTAACCGTGCGAGTTTGGTCAGACTCAATCATTAGGTCCAGGAGATATAGTGCTTCAAACAGACTACATGACTGCATGATAGAAATGGCTATGTTCAATGTTCAAGGGGTGATAACTCCAAAAGCAGGAACATCAGAGTTATTGTTCATATGTTCTGTGTGTCTCAGAGTGCTCTACATATCTTCAAAGTCTTGTGAAACTATCTCATATGGTATCGGAGTTATGGAGCGGACACGAAACTGATAGCAACAGGTACATGTATGTTCAAAGTTCAAAGGGCAATTGCTCCGAAAGTAGGAAAATCAGAGTATCGTTCTGCACATCGTCTCATGGTGCTCTACATATCTGTAAAGTTTTCGTGGAAATATCTCAAATGGTATCAAAGTTATGAACGGACATGAAACTATGATCAAATAGCCATGTTAAAAGGGCAACAACTCCAAAAGTAGGAAAATCAGACTAATGGTTCATACGTTCTGCACATCTCGTAGTGCTCTACATATCTGTGAAAGTCAGTGAAAAGATCTCAAATGGTATCAGTGGTATGGGGCGGACACGAAACTATCATAAAATAGCCATGTTCAAAGGGCAACAACTCCAAAAGTAGGAAAATCAGAGTTATGGTTCATACGTTCTGCACATCGTCTCGTAGTGCTCTACATATCTGTGAAATTCCATTAAAAGATTTCAAATGGTATCCAGAGTTATGAAGCGGACACGAAACTATGAGGTGCTGACGGATGAGCGGACGGACAGACAGACATTCAAAACTTCGGAGGGTACAACTAGTACCCTGCCTTTTTTGAATGGCGGGGCATAAAAACCTAACCTTAGTCATAAATTCCTAAGTATTTGCCTAACTCTCATGAAACTTCACCCACGTACATGAACCTTCACGAGACCTGCATTCTGCCTTAGCCGGCCTCGGTAACGATACCTGCTGGGATCGGCAACATTCTTTCGTGCAGATCGATCATGAAATCTTTTCTACGGTCATTCTCTCCCTTCCGCTGATTCAAGAAGGGCAGTTGTCAGTTTCTGGCGAAAGAATGTCCTCTTTACTGGTGAACCGCTTACGTATAAGCCTGCCCACACAGTCCGGAGATGTGTGGACATCACGTGAACAAGTCCGTGAAATAAAGACCCCACTAAACCCCACTTTATATAGAGAAAACTGGGGTTTACGGGGGTAAACATTGTTTTCCTTATTTCTGCTCCAAGACATAGGTTGTGGGTACTCGTTAGAACCGTCTCGATGAGGCGGTTCTAACGAGCACCCAAAACCTATGTTCTGAGTATAAATAAGAAAAAAATCACAAATTTTCATCAGAAAAAAATACGTTTTTTTGAGGTATGAAAAATGCACTATATCACACGGATGTGTTATCGTAATGACAGGTAAGCTGACCGGCTCAAAAATGACCTAAAATAGTGTTGACTGGGCTGTTAAATTCCAAAACAAACAAACATTCTGCCCTAATTTTAACCAAAAAGCCTAACTTCGATGATAACTAAAGAAGCCTCCAAGGTGTAGTGGTTACGCTACTCGCCTTGTAAACCAGGGATCGCAAGATCGATCCCGGGCTTCTCCAGACTTTCGGATGAGTATTTAAACCGAGGTCCCGTCTCCGTATGACCTTAGCTGTTGGTGGGACGTAAATCTCAAACACTCACTCGATCGTAACTTAAAAAGTATTTGCCTTTCTCTCATGACTTCACACATATACTTACCATCACAAGACCTAATTCTGACAAAAACTTGTATTATATTGTGCAAATGAAACGGTAGGTTTTTGTTTTTAGCTCTGGTAGCCATCTTGTTCATCTGAGCGGAATGGTTTGAGCTATTTTTGTGGAGGGTCACCCAAGGAAAATTCCTGTGAAATTATTTTGAAATTGGGCATGTGGCCCAGGAGGAGTTGAGGGTACAGGAGTTCTGGTAAACTGTTTAGAGGCTCTAAGCCTGCCCAGGAAACGTAGTGCGAGTTGGACCGTCTAGGCATATAAACCCTATTGGTTTCATTGGGCGCAGGGCTTGAGTTGTCATTGCATCTTGTTGGGTGGAAGGCCCACAAAATTGAAAGCAACGTCTCCAAAATGACCTATAGTGTTACAACAAACCAAACAAACAAAGACAAAAGCACAAGGGACGATGGACATCAATCAGACAAAAAACAAGAGGGCCATGATGGCCCTGGATCGCTCACCTGATCCATAGTGTAACAAGTGGGCCCCAGGGAGGGCCATTATTGGCCCAAGGGCTTTAATGTGCATAATGTTGTGGGAGGTCTTAAAGGTGAAGCTTCATACCAAACATCAACAAAGGCTTTAGTTTGAACAATCTTGGCAAAGGTCCACTAGATGAAGCTACACACCAAATACAAAGATCTGGGCCTTGCGGTTTCAGAAAAGATTTTTATAAAGACATTCCCTACATAAGCATATGCACCAGGGTTATATAAGTCTATGTAAAACCAAAGGGCCCCGAGGTGGGGGCATTTGTGGCCACAGGGCTATAATTTGAACAATATTGGTAGAGCTCCACTAGATGAAGCTGCATACCAAATATCAAAGACCTGGGCCTTGCAGTTTCAGAGAAAAAGATTTTTAAAATTTTCCCTTTATAAGTCTATGTAAAACCAAAGGGTCTCTAGGCGGCGACATTTTTGGCCCCAGGGCTATAATTTGAACAATCTTGGTAGAGGTTCACTAAATGACGCTACATACCAAATATCAGACCTGGGCCTTCTGGTTTCAGACGAGAAGATTTTTAAAGGTTTTTCCTATAAAACCTATGTAAAACCAGTGGGCCCTGGAGCGGGGGCATTTTTGGCCCCAGGGCTATAATTTGAACAATCTTGGTAGCGGTCCACTTGACGAAGCTACTTACCAAATATCAAAGATCTGGGCCTTCTGGTTTCAGACAAGAAGGTTTTTAAAGGTTTTCCCAATATAAGCCTATGTAAAACCAGTGGGCCCCGGGGTGGGGCCGGTTTTGGCTCCAGGGCTATAATTTGAACAATCTTGGTAGAGGTCCACTAGATGAAGCTTCATACCAAATATCGAAGAACTGGGCCTTGGGGTTTCAGAGAAGAAGATTTTCTAAGGCTATTAATCCATCCATTGTTTAAGCAGGAGAAGCTCTGGTGGCCATTTTGTTCACCCGGGCGGAACAGTATGAGCAATTTTGGTAGAGGGTCACCAAACGAACATTCCTGTGAAATAATTTCAAAATCCATCCACTGGTTAAGGAGAAGTTGTGGTTTAAACGTTTTTTCTAATTTTAGCTCTGGCGGCCATTTTGTTCACCCGAGTGGAACGGTATGAGCAATTTTGGTAGAGGTTCACCAAACAAACATTCCTGTGAAATAATGTCAAAATCCATCCACTGGTTAAGGAGAAGCAGTCGTTTAAAGGGTTTTACTATTTTTAGCTCTGGTGGCCATTTTGTTCATCCGAGCGGAACGGTTTGAGCGAATTTGGTAGAGGGTCACCCAAGGAACATTCCTCTCAAGTAATTTCAAAATCCATCCACTAGTTAAGGAGGAGAAGTCGTTTAAAGGTTTTTCTATTTTTAACTCTGGCGGCCATTTTGTTCATCCGAGCACAACGGTTTGAGCAATTTTAGTAGAGGGGCACCCAAGGAACATTCCTGTGCAATAATTTAAAAATCCATCCACTGGTTAAGGAGAAGTTGTTTAAAGGTTTTTCTATTTTTAGCTCTGTCGGCCATTTTATTCACCTGAGCGGAACGGTATGAGCAATTTTGGTAGAAGGTTATCCAAGGAACATTCCTGTGAAATAATTTTAAAATCCATCCACTGGTTAAGCAGTAGAAGTCGTTTAAAGGTTTTTCTATTTTTAGCTCTGGCGGCCATCTTGTTCAGCCGAGCGGAACCGTTTGAGCAATTTTGGTAGAGGATCACCCAAGGAGCGTTCCTGTGAAATTAGATCAAAATCTGTCCAGCAGTTTTGGAGAAGAAGTTGTTTAAAGCAAAAGTTGACGACGGACGCACGGACGACGACTGATCCCAAAAGCTCACCTTTAGCACTTCGTGCTCAGGTGAGCTAAAAAGCTCACCCAGTTTTCTGATGTCAAGGTTCAATAGCAGTATCCTGCTGAATGAATTTTGCCACACCCCTTTCTGACTATCAGCCAATCGAAATACTTGATATAATGTTTCATTCAAATGTGCTAATTGACAAACAGTGCTGACCGATTGACGCTTATGACCCACAAAGAGGGTTGGCGCGTCGTTAAAACTCGAAAACATCATCATCGTCATTTGACAAACAGTGCAGATCCTGATCAGATGATTTCTTCAGAAGCCATCTGATCAGGATCTACCCTGACTGCAAAGGTAGGGGTTGTCGTGTTCAGCAGGATAAGGGTTCAATAACAGGGTAAAAAGAAAACTAAATTCCATATAAAATTCAAAACAATTTATTTTTTATAGAAAATAACAATTATAAATGAATCAAATGAAAAAATGAAAATGTTATGGTCGGATGAGATGAAGCATATATTTTTTTTCTTTCCCTCCAAATGGTGATCAATTAAGGGGAAAGGGAACACCTTCAGGGGGAGGCAACTCCTGCAAAATATTTTTTGTCTCCCATGGAGCAAATTCTTTCCTTTAAGAGTGGAGTCCTTTTTCAGTGGGAGAGAGCTTAAAGCAAAGCGAACAGAAAGTCCCGAAAGTTTTCTCCGCCCCCGCCTATCGGGGCTTTAAGAAACTGATGGGCTGCATGATGCTTCCATGCAGAGCTGATAACCATCCGCACACTAGTACTGGTAAACCGCTTAGAGGATCTAAGCCTGTCCAGGAGCCGTGGTGCGAGGACGACTGTCCATGCTTATAAACCCTATTGGCTTTTTTATTGAGCGTCAGGGCATGAGATGTCATTTCATCTCAATGTCGGGTAAAAGTCCCACAAAATTGGAAGCAACGTCTCCAAAATGACCTATACTGTGTTGACGGGGACGTTAAACCTCAAATTAACAATCAAATTCTCCGTTTAAAAAACGGTGGAAAAAGCTGCCAGGTGTTCCCATTCCCCATAAATGCCATGCACATCCTCTCAATAAATTACCCTATTTGTGGTACTTATCACACATTCTCTTATCAAAGCACTAACAGCACTGACGGGTCAATTGTCTCTTAAAACTTATCTTGCTGAGTATTCATTCAAGCCACACCCATTTCTCTCTATCATCAAATCAAATTACTTGATGTAATTTATTGCTACATTGAATTCATAAACTGAATGCCAAACAGTGTAGATCCTGATCAGATGGCTTCTTCAGAAGCCATCTGATCTGGATCTACACTGTTTGCAAAGATAGGGGTTGTCATGAACAGCAAGATAAGGGTTAAAACAATCCCGTCAACAGTGACTTGGACTGTTCACATTTTGTCTAACGCTCACATTCCTGTACTGTAAGCAAAAGAGACTTTCGGATGAGTCTTTAAACCGAGGTCCCGTCTCCGTATGACCTAAGCTGTTGGTGGGACGTAAAACTCGAACACTCACTCACTGTAAGCAAAAGTGTGTAAACCCTGATCAGACGCTGCATTCTGCCAAATCTGACCCATAAATTCCTGTACTGTACGCAAACAGTGTAGCACCACATTCTGAAGTGTCTGATCTGGGTATACACTGTTTGCCATACCTGCAGTTCATAACCTGTTATGCAACACTTACCTCACAACGCAGCTATTTTCTATAAATAACATGACCTGGATTTCCTACCAATCAGTGAGTCAAGTGTTCACTTTTTGCCAAGAAGATTTTGTAGTTGGTAACTTTGGGTTGATTGATAAGCAATTGACCCAGAGAGTTCACAATACTTTTTCAGGAAGTACTGTAAAATCCTACATTAAGACCCCTTTGGGACTGTTCAAAAGTGGTCTTAAAGACCCCTTTTGAACACTCCCAAAGGTGGTCCCTAACCAGAGTACATGTACACTGAGTGCAGAAAGCACGAAAGAACAACAGGACCCTTTTAAAACAGGCTTTTTTAAAGCAGAATTAGTCTTAATTTTAAGTGGTGGTCTTAACAGCAGAAATTCCCTGTATATTTGACACCAATAAGATCACCAGGGCTTGAGAGGTCATTTCATCTCAATGTCAGGTAAAAGTCCCACAAAATTGGAAGCAACGTCTCCAAAATGACCTTTACAATGTTGTCGGGGACGTTAAACCTCAAATCGAACAAACAAACAAACAAAACCTTCAGTGTTCGTACACCCTAATTCTTTTACCATACTTGTCCTATAAGTTCAACAAGTAGAGTTTACTAAACAATGGTGTGTATGAGAGGCAGTTAAGAGTGTAGATCCTGATGAGATGCCACATTCTGTGGCATCTCATCTAGGTCTACACTGTTTTCTCAGGCCTGTCTGACCAAATTCATACAGTAAATATGGTACATAACAACTATGGTAAAGTCAGGAAAAATTTGCTGACTTGTGTTTATTAACCCTTGTCCTGCTGAGCCCGGATATGTCTTATCTTTTAAACAATGAAGATCCTGAACAGATGGCTTCTTCAGAAGCCATCTGATCTGGATCTTCATTGTTTGTCATTCAGCTCAACAATTTGTTGCAATAATTTGCATCGAGTAATCTGATTGGTTGATAATCAGTAGTGGATGTGGCATATATAAATATTCAGCAGGTCAAGGGTTAAAGAACTTATTGTGTTTCAATATACATGTACCGTAAAAATCCTAAAAATTCGGACACCTTGAGGACTTTCTGTAATTCTCCTGTGTTTTGTCCAAAAGGTGTAGATGGAATGGTAAACAGTGTAGTCCCTGATCAGACTGCTCCTTCAGGAGCAGTCGGATCTGGTTTGCACTATGTGGAGCAGTAGGATCTGGGTCTGCACTGTTTGCTTGGGCCTGTCTGTCCGAATACTTAGGTTAATTACGGTATGTGATTTGGTCCAAAGTCGACATTGGGAGCATAGTTGCATCTGATCTAGGGCCAATGTTTTCATGATTTGAAAGAAAATGTCTAAGCATACTGTGCGAAGATTTTTATACCCCAACAAATGAAATTTGGGGGGGGGGGGGTATATAGGAGTGAGCTTGTCGGTCGGTCGGTCTGTTGACTTGGTTTCCAGACGATAACTCAAAAAGCGCTTCACCGATTTTCATAATTTTTGGTACACTGATGTTACATCATAAAATACAGGTCAAGTTCGATTTCCACTACAATTCGTCAATTTTCGACATAGTTATGGCCCCTTTCAAGTGAAAAAATTGCAAAATGCCGCTGTTGTACTATCAAGGCAATTTTTGTGGGGGTATTCATCACCTTTAGTGATAGCTCTAGTTATTGAGTGGTGAATACAGTTATTTAATGCTGTGCATGCTGGGTATTTTTTTTTTTAGAAGATGACTTCTTATTTTTCTCAGAAAACAGTTTATAACTGGACATTTAATGCAAATTGAAATCTTTCAAAACGCTATGCACGCCAATCAGACATGAATTACCAAGCCTCAGATATGTTCAGAAAAAGGCAAAAATCATTGGTTGTTTGCTTCGCAATTTTCCTTGGTGCTCAACAATTTTGCTTGGTGTTGTAAGGATTGAATAACAGCTTTGTGCAGCTGTGCATATTTCAGCAATATCTCAGGAGAAAACAAATTTAACCCTTTTTTGTATCAAATGGAATCTTCCGACATATATATAGCAGGAGTCCATTTCAAAATTTAGGGGTGTCAGGTTGTGTTTTCTTCAAAATTTATTTGGAAATGGCCGAACTTTTTGCAAACAGTGTAGGCCTAGATCAGACGCCACATTCTGCTGCGTCTGATCTTGGCCTGCGCTGTTTGCCAGTCACCCATTTTAGGGTTTCTGGTACAAAATGGGTTAACCCATAGGCTTCGTTTGCTTTGGAATCCACAGTCAATTTTAACCCTTGTCCTGCTGAATATTTAAATGTGCCAAACCCTCTACCGATTATCAACCAATCAGACTACTTGATGCAGATTATTGCGATAAATTCACAATCTGAATGACAAACAATGTAGATCCTGATCAGATGGCTTCTTCAGAAGCCATCTGATCTGGATCTACATTGTTTAAAAGATAAAGCATATACGGGTTCAGCAGGACAAGGGTTAACCCTAATCTTGCTGTTCACGACAACCCATATCTTTGCAAACAGTGTAGATCCAGATCAGATGGCTTCTGAAGAAGCCATCTGATCAGGATCTACAATTTTTGGCATTCAGTTTATGAATTTGTAGCAATAAATTACATCAAGTAATTTGATTGGTTGATAGACAGAAATGGGTGTGGCTTAAATGAATATTCAGCAAGATAAGGGTTAAAAGTCAAAAGGCTGAAAATAGGGGAGGAGCGTACAGAAATATTCAACCTGGTAAGAGTTCAAATGACTGCGAATTTGAAAGCTCTGATCAGGGTCCACACGGTTTGCCTGTATGCTATAATTTGTTTCAAATGCTTGCAAGAAGATGCAGCAGACACTGACGCATAAACACAACAATTTCAGATGCAATTTTTCTTTTTAACCCAATAATTTGCATGCAGGAAACCCCTAAAGGGGTAGCTTGGCAAACAGTGCTGGCCCAGATCAGACGCTGCACAGTGCGGCGTCTGATAAGGGCCTGCACTATTTACTAACAGAATTTTCCGTCCAAAATAGAATAAGAACGAGCAAATAGACCCGACATCCCTTAAATGACAAATGGACTTGTCCAACATATAGCAGTGGAAGATTCCACTAGCATACAATGGGTTAATTCATGCACAGCTAAACCTAGCATAAAGAAGATTTTAAACTCCGGGACCGGGTTTTCAACAAAAGCAGTGGTAGGAAAACTTTCTTTGCCATTGTAACGGTACAATTTAACTGTGATTAAGGGGAATTGGAACACCTGGCAGATTTTTCCACGATTTTTCAAAGGGAGACAACTTTTGGGACTTCCTGTTCACTTTTCTATAAGCCCTGTCCCACTGAAAAAGGGGTCTACTCTTAAAGGAAAGAATTTGCTCCTTAGGAGCAAATTCTTTCCTTTAAGTGCTCCTTAGGAGCAAATTCTTTCCTTTAAGAGGTGACTCCTATTGACATGGGAGACAAAAACACTTTTGCAGGAGTTGCCTCCCCTGAAGGTGTACCCATTCCCCTTAAAAAGGGATAAATAATGTACAATAGTGTACAGTATACAGTTGTGTACAGTAGTAAAGCATATTTTCTTTTTTTTATATTTAACACAACAAAACAAGATGAGTCCATTAACCTCAAATATTGCGGATACATATTTACTCTTGAAATTCGGACAACCAACAAACAGCTATAATTATTCTGAGCAAAACCAGTCTGATTAAGGGTCTGCACTGTAGGCATGATGAACATCACCAGATTAAAGAGATGTCTCAGGACAACATAGCTCACCTGCTTGTGTTCTGGTCAAATAAAACAACACTTGGTGGAACATGAACACTGATGCTTTGTGGGAAATGAACATTACCGGGTAATGTTTAAACTATGGTGGGGCATGTCGGTCAATGACTGGTAGGACATGAACACTATGCTTGGTAAGACAAACACCAGTGCATGCCATCACGAAAACATGCCTAAATGATTTTGATCCCCCTGAGTGAGTGAGTGTTTTGAGCTTTACGTCACACCAACAGCTAAGGTCATATGGAGACAGGACCTCGGTTTAAAGACTCATCTGAAAGACTGGAGAAGCCAAGGATCAGTCCTGCAACCCCTGGGTTTACAAGGCGAGTAGCATAACCACTACACCACGGAGGCTTCTTTGATCCTCTTTAACCCCCTTTTTATATTGTAAAATTGGGGTATACAGTCGTAAACCTTATTTTTCTTATTTCTGCTCTAAAATATATTTGGGGTTACTCGTTAGAACCGGGCTATATTTTGGAGGCGGTTCTAACGAGTACCCACAATCTGTATTCCAGAGCAGAAATAAGAAAAATTACACAAATTTTCATCTTAAAATTTTTTTTTTGGTGGTAAAGTTTATAATGAGTTTATACAGGCGTGTTTTCGGTTGGTAGAAAAAGAAGACTGATGCTTGTTGAGATATGAACACACAGATACAAGAACAGCATAGCTCAGGTTTTAGTGCTTTGTAAAACTCGATTTGGTGGGACATCAACACTGATGCTTGGTGGGACATCTATGCTGGGACATGATGGGACATGAATGCTGGGACATGATGGGACATAAATGCCAATGCTAGGTGGGTCATGAAAACCAGTGCTTCCTTATGGCCTTCCTTTGTTTAGGTTTCCATTATGGTCTGGTTGCTTAATGTTTGTGTTTCTACCCTTTGGTGTCTTTGATGGGTGGAGTAAGTTAATTGTATCGATTCCTGATCTTTGTTTTACTTCTACCTTGAAGGGATATCAACACCTATGCATTTGAAGGGATATCAACACCTATGCTTAAGGGACATGAACACCAATGCTTGGTGGGGTATCAACACCTATGCTTGTGGGACATGAACGAACACCAATGCTTGTTGGGTCATGAATGCCAAGGCTTTGTGGGACATGAACACTGATACTTGATGGGAAATGAATGCTGATGCTTGAGAAAACATGAAACCTGATGCAAGATGGGACACGAATGCTGATGCTTGGTGGGATATCAACACCTATACTTGGTGGGGCATGAACACCAATGCTTGGTGGGAAATCAACATCAATGCTTGTTGGGGCAGGAACACCAATGCTTGGTGGGGCATGAACACCAATGCTTGGTGGGATATGAACACCAATGCATGTTGGGGCATGAACACCAATGCTTGGTGGGTCATTAATGCCAAGGCTTTGTCGGACATGAACACTGATGCTTGATGGTAAATGAATGCTGATGCTTGATAGGACATAAAACTTATTGCATGATGGGATATGAAAGCTGATGCTTGACAGGACATGATCACTGATGCTTAAATAGGTGTGTGTGTGTGTGTGAATTCAGGTTTAACGTTGCTTTCAACAATTTTTCAGTCATATCACGACGGTGTCTGGTTGCGACAGGGAGCTCAATGCTCATGTTTATAGTGCTGCCTCACTGAAGTATCATGTCCCAGACACATTACATGATACCACACCCAGTCACATTATCCTGACACTGGATCGACCAGTCCTAGCTCTACCCCGTAAATCTGAGTGCCAAGCGAGGAGCAGCTAGTACCATTTTTAACGACTTTGGTATGTCGCGGCCCGGGATCCAACCCGAGACCTCCCGTTCCCCGGAGCGGACACTCTACCAACTGAGCTATCGGGGCCGGTTGCTTGAATAGGTGATCATCTCCTATTAAGCAGCTTGATAGGAGATGAACACCAGTCCTATACTGATATGAATTATTGAATGCAATAGCTCTTCCTGTACTTTTGTACACTAACTTCAGTGGATATGTTGCACCAGACATTTTTCTACCATCTTAACGGAAGAAAACTTTTGTGGCTGCCTGTTCTGTTTGCTACTACTTGTACCTTTCTGAGAAAGGGCTCCACTCTTAGAGGAAATAATTTGCTCCAAAGGAGCAAATTCTTTCCTCTAAGAGTGGAGCCCTATTGATATTGGAGACCTGAATAGCTTTAGAAAGTTGTCTCTCCTCCAGTTGTGTCAATTCACCGATACTCAAAATGGTGTCACAATACCTTATTAGCCATATGTATTAAGACATTTTCAACAATATTTAGGTCATTTTGGAGATGTTGCTTCCAATTTTGTGGGACTTTTACCTGACACTGAGATGAAATGACATCTCAAGCCCTGCTGTCCAATAAAACCAAAAGGCACTTTTTAACAGCCCCAAAGGTGGTCCCTGACCAGAGGTCATTGTAGGCAGAAAATACAAAGAAAAATTAAGTGTACCCTTCAAAATACCGGTAAGCTATTTATAGAAGAATTAGTCCCAATTTTAGACAGTCTTAATAGCAGAATTTCACTGTATTTTTTTTATGTCTTTAAAGCATTAGAATTTTGGTATTTGTAACTTTTCAGAGCAAACCCTGTAAGAAATAGCTCCAGATAAAGACTATCTTTACCCTTTGTGTACCAAATGGAATCTTCCTCCTTTTATATAGCAGGAGTTCATTTCAAAATTTAGGGGTGTCAGGTTGTGTTTTCATCAAAATTTATTGGGAAAATGACTGAACTTTTTGCAAACAGTGTAGGCCCTGATCAGACGTCTGATCTGGGCCTGCACGGTTTGCTAAGGTACCCCTTTAGGGGTTTCTGGTACTGAATGGGTTAATAATCCTCAACCTTAATGATCCTAAGTATTGGGACAGATAGATCTAAGCAAACAGTGCAGACCCAGATCAGACGGCTCCTTAAGAAGAAGTCTGATCAGGGTCTACACTGTTTGCCATTATGTTAGCTTCTTTTGGATCCCTTGCAGGATCGTGAAAAAAATCTCCTTTAACTTTTGGAAAATTTACAGCAAGTCCTCAAGATGTCCGAATTTTTAGGATTTTTTTAACTGTATATTTTGTATTGACAGATCATTCAAAGGTTGTTGTGTTGTTGGTTAATAAGTGGTGCTTAACCCTTTTTGTACCAAATGGAATCTTCCTACTTATATATAGCAGGAGTCCATTTCAAAATTTAGGGGTGTCAGGTTGTGTTTTTTTTCAAAATCTATTTGGAAAATGACTGAACTTTTAGTAAACAGTGGAGGCCCTGATCGGACGCCGCATTCTGCCGCATCTGATCTGGGCCTCCATTGATTGCCAGGGTACCCGTTTAGGGGTCTCTGGTACTAAATGGGTTAACAACTTGCAACCATTGAGGGTAATTTCATAATTGAACATATAGGGACTAATTTTCTGTGTTTGTGAAGAACCATATGTAAACACCTCATTTTGAGGAGTCTCCATTATATTCCTATGTTAGAAAATATAACTAAGGGGGAGAGGCCTTCATGGTTTGTTTGATTTGAGGTTTAACGTCTCCGTCAACACTGTAAAGGTCATTTTGGAGACGTTGATTCCAATTTCATGGGACTTTTACCTGACCTTGAGATGAAATGACATCTCAAGCCCTTTCGTCCAATGAAACCAAAAGGGTTTATAAGCATGGACGGTCCGACTCGCACCGCTTTGTATGGGAAGGCTTTGATCCTCTAAGCAGTTTACCAGTACTCGTGTGCGGTCAGTTTCAGCTCTGCGTAGAAGCACCATGCAGCTCATCTATTTCTTCAAGCCCCGATGGGCGGGGGCGCAGAAGCCTTCATGGTGTAGTGGTTATGCTACTCGCATTGTAAACCAGGGGTTCCAGGATCGATCCAGGGCTTCTTCAGACTTTCAGTTGATTCTTTAAACCGAGGTCCCCCGTCTCCGAATGACCTTAGCTGTTGGTGAGAGGTAAAACTCAAACACTAACTCACTCACATGCAAGGTATATTTTATATTAATCCATTGTATACTAGTGGACTCTTCCATTGCTATATGTTGGACAAGTCCATTTGTCATATAAAGGGTGTTAGGCCTATTTTTTCATTCTTATTCTGTTTTTGATGGAAAGTTTGTTGGTAAATAGCGTAGGCCCTGATAAGACGGCGCATTCTGCGGCGTCTGATCTGGGCCTGCTCTGTTTGCCAAGGTACCCCTTTAGGGTTTCCCCCGCATGTAATGGTTTACTTTAGGGGTTTCCCCGCATGTAATGGTTTAAATACATAAAGTTCGTTAATAAACACAAGACAGCAATTATTATTATTCTTCCTCTTTTATCACATACCGCCATGATCCTAAGTATTGGGACAGACAGGCCTATAAGCAAACAGTGCAGTCTGATCAGGGTCTACACTGTTTGCCATTACATCTGAACTTCTTGGGACTCCTTGCTGGATCGTGAAACAAATTTATCAAAATTTTAGGAGAATTACAGCAAGTGGTTTCGGGCATCCACATTTTTTTTAAGATTACATGTATTACGGTACACATATTAACTGATACATTAATTGTGCTTCAGAATCTTTCTCTCTTAACTGGTGTCAAAAACACTTTTTGAAAAAGTATTGATATGAAGTTCGCTATTTAACCCTTTTTGAACCAAATGGAATCTTCCTCCTTATACATAGCACTCAGGAGTCCATTTCAAAATTTAGGGGTGTCAGGTTGTGTTTTCATCAAAATTTATTTGGAAAATGATTGAACTTTTTCAAACAGTGTAGGCCCTGATCAGACGCCGCGTTCTGCGTCGTCTGATCTGGGCCTGCACTGTTTGCCAGGGTACCGTTCAGGGGTTTTTGGTACAAAATGGGTTAAAGTCAAAACAGTATACACACATATCGTTCAGCAGGTAGCACACTTAAGATGTAACATACCTCAGCATATCAAAACATTGCTCCTAGTAAAGACCTTGACCAGTGTAAGTGTCAAGGTTCCGGAACAAAAAGACAGCCTTGTGCCCTATTTTAATGTGCCTACTGAAAACACGAATATTAAAGCTTTCAACATACAGATGACACAGAAACATGTACCTATGCAAACTGTAGATCCAGATGAGACAGCCCATAATGAGCAGTCTTATCAACTGCTGTGTTGAGATTTTATGTCCCAGTCAACACTATTTAAGCCATTCTGGAGATGTTGCTTCAGATTTTGTGTGACTTTAACCCGATATTGTGATCATGTGATGGAATGACACCTTAAGCCCCAAGAAACAGCTAGGGTTTATAAGCAGGGACTGTCTGAGACTCGCATCACTTTGCCTGGCAGACTGACCTTCAAAGTGGTTTACCAGTACTCAAATGTTCAGTTAGTTTCAGATCCACGCAGAAGCACCATGCAACCCAATCTATTTCTCCAAGCCCTGATTTGTCATCCTGTTAACGACTTCCACCAACCTGCTGAACACAGCAACCCCTACCTTTGCAAACAGTGTAGATCCATGAAGAAGCCATCTGATCAGGATCTACACTGTTTGTTGTGTAGTTTGTGAAATGAATGAAAAAGTTACATCAAGTAATTTGATTGGTAGACAGTCAGTAATGGGTGTGGAAAAGATGGTTTATTACATAGGATAAATTTACAAGAATGGACATGTCCAAATTCAAAGCTGGAGGAGTCCACTTAAGGTGTGTGTGTGTGTGTGCGTGTGTGAATTAGGGTTTAACGTCGCTTTCAACAATTTTTCAGTCATATCACGACGGTGTCTGGTTGCGACAGGGAGCTCAATGCTCACTTTTTTAGTGCTGCCTCAATGAAGTATCATGTCCCAGACACATTACATGATACCACACCCAGTCACATTATCCTGACACTGGGTCGACCAGTCCTAGCTCTACCATGTAAATCTGAGTGTCAAGCGAGGAGCAGCTAGTACCATTTTTAACGACTTTGGTATTTCGCGGCCCGGGATCGAACCCATGACCTCCCGTTCCCGGAGCGGACACTCTACCAACTGAGCTATCGGGGCCGGTGTCCACTTAGGGTACTTAGTGGTGAATGGTCAATGCAAAGTTGAGTTTTGTTTGTTTTAGAGCTTACCAGCCCAGTCAACACTATTTCGGTCATATCGGGCCGGTCAGCTAATCTATCCACACTTTTTTCTGGGAATGCTTATACATGTAGATATTATGCGGTTAACCAGTACAGTGCACATTCTTTCACCACAAACAGACAACTGCCCTTCTTGAATCAGCGGGAGAGAGTGACCTTAGATTTCATGATAAATTTTCACGAAAGAATGTTGCCGACCTAGCAGAAAGTTGATAGTAGTTTCAATAATAGGACACCATGATAAATGAAACGTAATGTCACAAAATGTACCGGTAACTTCTGGTATAGCAACAGAAAATGTGGTTATTTTGTGATTGGTTGTGGTGGGGTTTAATAACCAATAATATGCCAATCACAACCATTGTCATCTGTTTTGTTTTGCCGTCTGCCAATTTCCTTAAAAGTCATTTTTTGCAAACAGTGTGGACCCAGATCAGACTGCTCCTGTAGGAGCAGTCTGATCAGGGCCCACACTGTTTGCCTGTATACAAAAATATTTTTAAAAAGTTTGCAAGAATATTCAACAGACGACATTTTCAGATGTTTTTCTCGGCAGCTTAAGGGTAATGTGTGTCTGCGAATTGAATCGGGTTTAACGTCGCTTTCAACAATTTTTCAGTCATATCATGACGGTGTCTGGTTGCGACAGGGAGCTCAATGCTCACTTTTATAGTGCTGCCTCACTGAAGTATCATGTCCCCCATACATTACATGATATCACACCCAGTCACATTATCCTGACACTGGGTCGACCAGTCCTAGCTCTACCCCGTAAATCTGAGTGCCAAGCGAGGAGCAGCTAGTACCATTCTTAACGACTTTGGTATGTCGCGGCCCGGGGTCGAACCCGTGACCTCCTGTTCCCCGGAGAGGACACTCTACCAACTGAGCTATTGGGGCCGGTAACTTAAGGGTAAACGATGTGGGTCATTTTGTGTCATCACCCAGAGAAAGGGAGAAAAGAGATAGTAGAGATGAAAGTGAGGGACGGGGGAGAAATCGGAAAATGCATGGAAGTGTAGAAGCAGAAGAAATAACAACACTCCCCCTTTACCACAGCAGGCTTTGCCCAACTGTTAGCCAACATCATTTGGACACCCCAGTGATGCAAGAGATGTGACACCTTTGACTCACCCAACCACTCCAGGTCATTTTGTAACAAGAGCTCCACAAAGCAGGGCATTATACGCCTGTGGCAATTATTAAGATGGAGCATATATATACTGACTGTTGTACAAGTTTGGGTTTGTGGAATGTAACCAAGGAACAATATGTGCATCATATATTCTTACCTGGCACTATTCAATGGCTCAAACTACCGGTCTCCAACAAATTATCATGGTCGGTAATATTTGGTGGACCATAACCTCAAAATAATACAGGCATAACTCTGGCAATAAGTGGTGGACTGTAACCTTGAAATAACATGCACTGCTCCACATCATAGTCTAACTAAACGTAAAGTTTCAGCTTCATCATGTTTCTTCTTCATGTAAAATGTGGGATGCATTATCCGGAAACAAAATATGTTTAGAAAAATATGTGACAGGGAAATAACTCTGGTAATATTTGGCCGACTGTAACCTCAAAATAATATGCACTGTTCCACATCATGGTCTTACTATATGTAAAATTTCAGCTTCATCAGATGTAAAATGTAAGAGGATTAATCGAGAAACGGAATGTTTAGAAAAATCTGTGAAAGGGGTATAACTCTGGTAATATTTGGCAGACCCTAATCTCAAAATAATATGCACTGTTCCATATCATGGTCTTACTGTATGTAAAGTTTCAACATCATCGGATCTAAAATATAGGAGGAGTTACCCGAAAACAAAATGTTTACAGAATTTTTCCAAGGGGCATAACTCTTACTATTTTGTGACCATAACCTCGAAACAATATGCGGTGCCCAACATCATGGTCTAATTATATATGAAGTTTCAGCTAAATCGGATGTAAAATGTAGGAGGAGTAACATAATACGACTGTTTTTCAAACATGCGTGTAAAAACTGATAATTTTCCTTATTTCTCCATATAAGCTTCTGGTGTGGGTATTCATTAGAACCGCCTTGCAGAGGCATTTCTAATGAATATCATAACACAGGTTTTTATGGAGAATTGACAATTGAGCCAGCGCATGACAAAATCTACAAGAAGGCTTGAGCAACCAGCAAAGACTCAGATCAGCCTGCACATTCGTGCAGTCTGATCAGAGTCTTCACTGATCGCATATACCTACTATAGGCTAATATCTATGCAAAGAGACATAAGCAAAAGGTCTGGTCATAGTGGATGGGAGTCCAGGTTGATTTGAGTCTTAGCTGGTTGCACCGGTCTTATTGTATGTTTCGTCATGCGCCAGCTCAATTATTATCCTTCTATCACAGTATCTGTTTTTATGGTGCCACAGACAAGGGCCTCTAAGAGCAGCCTGTGCTTCCACGCTGGGTGGGTGCTTCCATGCAGGGTGGGTGCTTCCATACTGGACAGGCCTTTCCATGCTGGGTCGGTCAGGACCTTCATTGTCAGAATTGACAATTATCTTTCAGTTATCATATATTACTCGCCTTATCTGATTCTATGGTGCTGTACATTTGGATGTGGGCCTAGAGCAGCCTGTGCTTCCACATTTGGTGGGTCAGGGCCTTAACCCATTAAATACTAGTGGAGTCTTTCATTGCTATATGTTGGACAATTCCATTTGTCATATGAGGCGAGTTAGGCCTACTTTTTCGCTTTTATTCTATTTTTGATGAAAAATTCTGTTAGCAAATAGTGCAGACATTCTGTGGCATCTGATCTTGACCTACACTGTTTGCCAAGGTACCCTTTTAGGGGTTTCCCGCATGCAATGGGTTAATTTGTCTAGGATGGTTGCAAATGTTGATAAAGTCAGTGAAACATGAAATGTACCGGCAGGTCAAGGTCAAATACGGATGCTTGTATTAAAGTTGGCATCCCTAACTACAAGTTTGTTCCAAGTATCATTAATAAAGATCTTGTTCTTGAGAAATACACTTGACCATTTGGGTGGTTGCAAATGTAGACAAAGTCAGTGAACCATAAAATGTAGGTCAAGGTCAAATATGGATGCCTGCATTCAAGTTGATATCCCTAAATACAAGTTTGTTCCAAGTATCATTAATTAAGATCTTTAAATTCTTGGGTAAACACTGGGGTGGTTGCAAATCAGTGAAGCATAAAATGTAGGTCAAAGTCAAATATGGATGCTTGCAATCAAGTTGACATCCCCAAATACAGGTTTGTTTCCAAGTATCCTTAATCAGGCTCCTGTAAGAGTAAACTTGACCATTAGGGTGACTGCTAGGGTTGTCCCAAATGTTGATGGTTTGACAAATAGACAGAGGAACACTCAAACGGATGGAAAACTGGACTACTTTATCGCACCATGCTAAAAGCAGCCATGACTGAGACTTTGTGAAGATAAATATGGTCAAAAAAGACAGGCTTGAAGAAATAGATGGGCTGCATGAGGCTTCCACGCAGAGCCGAAACCGACCGCACACGTGTACTGGTAAACCACAAAGAGGATCTAAGCCTGCCCAGGCAAAGCAGTGCGAGTGTCAGACCGTCCATGCTTATAAACCCTATTGGTTTTATTGGACAGGGCTTAAGATGTCATTTCATCTCAATGTCAGGTAAAAATCCCTTCAAAATTGGAAGCAATATCTACAAAATAACCTATACAGTGTTGACGGGGACATTAAACCTCAAGTCAAACAAATCAAACAAACTCTATGTTTTTGTACAACTATAACAATTTTTTTAAGATCCAGATTCAACATTTATACTTGCCAGAACTGCTATTCAAGCAGGCATACAACATTTAAGCAATCATGCAACATCAGGGATCTTGATGTACCACGTGCATAGTAAGATAGTAAGTTACTAATAATAACCCTCACCATGCAGAACAGAATAGAACCTGTATAAACAGTAAAATTCCTCTATTAACCCTTATCTTGCTGTTCACGACAACCGCTATCTTTGCAAACAGTGTAGATCCAGATCAGATGGCTTCTGAAAAAGCCATCTGATCAGGATCTACACTGTTTGGCATTCAGTTTATGAATTTGTAGCAATAAATTACATCAAGCAATTTGATTGGCTGATAGACAGAAATGGGTGTGGCTTAAATGAATATTGAGTAAGATAGGGGTTAAGACCACCTTTGGGACTGTTCAAAAGTGGTCTTTAAGACCACTTTTGAACAATTTTGTGCAGAAAACACGGAGAAAGAATAACTGCACCCTTTTAAATACGCATTATAAAGGAGAATTAGTCTTTATTTTAGGTGGTCTTAATAGCGGAATTTCACTATTCATTTTTGAAAAATTGAGAGTGCACAACAAAACCTATGTTAAGGCTTGTGCAACCACTGAAGACTCAGATCAGCCTGTGCATTTGGGCAGTCTGGTCAAAACCTTTGCTGATCACATGTACCTTCTATAGCCTGGGGCCTATTCAAAGAGCAATACACAGCATCTCTGGTCTTAGTGAGTAAAATAGTAGAACGATCTGGGTCTACACTGTTTGCTCAGGCTATCTGTCCCAATTCTTAGGATCATTGCGTTGAATCTTCACAATTCCAATACTACACTACTCCCCAATTTTCAGTCTCTTATGTTGCACAATTTTACCCAGGGAATGAGAAGCAGAATGAAAAACAGTATAGATCCTGATCAGCTGAAACCAGCAGATCTGGATCTATACTGTTTTCAAATAAGGGTAAATCCCGGTTCCGCATGGTGTCAGGTGAGTTCTAAAACACCGCAACCTCATTATAACACTGTTTGTTATAACATGGCTTGGATATAACATAGTTTCAAGCAAGACCCAAAAATGTTTAGATTATATAGAAAAATGACCATAAATGGTCATTTTTCTATATAATCTATACATTTTTATTTGTATATAACAGTTGTTTAACTAACATGGTTTCTGCATTGGGTCCCATTGATAGTGTTATAAAGAGGTTATGGTGTGTTCACAAACATGAGAAATATCATGGTCATCTGAGCTGAGCATAAATATAAAGACAGTTTTGTAAACTTAACCCTTATCTTGCTGAATATTCCTTTAAGCCACACCCATTTCTGTCTATCAACCAATCCAATTACTTGATGTAATTTATTGCTACAAATTCATAAACTGAATGCCAAACAGTGTAGATCCTGATCAGATGGCTTCTTCAGAAGCCATCTGATCTGGATCTACACTGTTTGCAAAGATGGGGGTTGTCGTGAACAGCAAGATAAGGGTTAAGACCTAGGACTAAAACACATATCCAGCACATCATCAAATCTACACAGTAAATTGCAAGATGTGCTAAAATACATATACAATAGATCTAATCTATCAGGTAACAGCTTTCACCCAATGAAACACTTAGGATGCCAATCACAACAATTGTCATCTGCTTGTTACTTTAAAAGTCAGTGTTGCAAACAGTGAGGACCCAGATCAGACTGCTACTTTAGGAGCAGTCTGATCAGGGACCACACTGTTTGCCTGTATACAAAAATATATGCAAGTTTGCAAGAAGAAGCAGCATGTGACAGATGACAGTTTTCCCAAGCATCTTAAGAGCGATCTGAGCCGGCTTGTAAGATAAAGGTCCTTCAAATACAATAGCGCATAAAAATTATGACAGCCCTGGTGAGAATGTGCACGTGCAATCTCAACAGGAATTCAGTTTTCGCACGCCTGAAACTAAAAACAAGATATGGTCCCTACATAAGCCTTGAGTTCCCCGGAATTAATGACATTACAGTCTGAATGTGCACGAAGAACTGGTTTTACTCGCTTAGGCACCCTTTACATGCATCTTTCCACCTACACATACCAAGTTCAATTCAATACTTCATTCACCAAGATCAATATTTCATTCACCATGAAAATGATCATGAGATGATGAAAATTCTTAAAGCACCAGTAACAACCAAAGCAGATGACATCTTAACATATGAATCTCTTATTTTCCAAAGATAAGGATTGACATTTAATGTGAATGGTCTGCAAGGCAGACCATTCACATGAAATGCCAAGCCTTATCAAAATCGAAATGTCAAGCCTCATTAACATCGAAAACTAATAAAAAGATGTGAAAATGTCATCTGCTCAAGCTGTTTTTGGCACATTAAAGGTTAAACAACGAAAACAATGAATGAAAAAGGAAAGACGTGGGGGTACAATGCTCAACAAATATTTGCGCTTTCATGAACAATATGTTGCGAGAAAAAAAATAAACTCGCTTATATAAAATAAAATACAAAAATAATTCAAGAATAAGTTATCCTATTTCTAAATAAATCATTTTTTAACTAAATATTTTTCTTTTTTTTTATTGTTTTTTTTTTCTTTGCATTACTTTTTTTTTTAATTTTTTAATTCCTGAACAAAAAATGTTCAAGAATTCAAAATTTTAAAACTGGCACTCATTTGCTAACATTTTCCACATTTTCCCCCTTCATTTCAAATTTTACCATATAAAACCCACTTACTGCATGGTGCATTTTATTTTTACCAAAATTGCATCTAGAATGCTTTGAAAATTTTTTATTCCAATAACCACACACTTGGTATAAACCAACTAGACTTCAGAAATAAGTCCAAATTACAGATCTGATTTTCAACAATAAAATTGCCTGCAAACATTGCATTCATCTTAGCCACCTACCTTAGATGGGCTGCATGATGCTTCTGTGCAGAGCTGAAACTGACCGCACATGAGAACTGATAAACTGCTTAGAGGATCTAAGCCTGCCCAGGCAAAGTGGTGCGAGTCGGCCCTTCAATGCTTATTCAATAAACCCTATTGGTTTCATTGGGCGACAGGGCTTGAGATGTCATTTCATCTCAATGTCGGGTAAAAGTCCCACAAAACTGGAAGCATCAACCGACATTGAGATGAAATGACATCTCAAGCCCTGCTGCCCAATGAAGAAATGCTTGTATGCAATGGACGGTCTGACGCACATCACTTTGCCTGGGCAGGCTGTCCTTATAAGCAGTTTACCTGTATTTATAATATATGTGGTAAGATTCAGCTCTGCGAGGTAGCAACACGCAGCCCAATCTATTTCCCCAATCCCCAATGGGCGGGGGTGGGTAATACAGAAGTTGTGGCAAAGACCGCGATATGTCAACCTTCGAAATGCAATGTAACATGCCATGGTGGACACTGCTATTAAGCAAGCAATATATTTAAAGCAAGCCTGCATTTAGTTTCCGAAAAAGGAAAAGGCATTAACCCATATCCTGCTGTTCAAGACAACCCCTACTTTTGGAAACAAGTGTAGATCCAGATCAGATGGCTTCTGAAGAAGACATCTGATCAGGATCTACACTGTTTGACATTCAATTTATGAATTCGTTGGAATAAATTACATCAAGTACTCTGATTGGTTCATAGTCAGAAATGGGTGTGGCTAAATTAAATATTCAGCTTGTTCATTGTATTAGGCAAGCACCATATGTAATTTCTTACTACAAGTACAGGTTGGACTAAGCGTCAAATAAATTACGCACTTGACAAAACTGTTCCAGAAATGTCCCTGGTGTGCGGTTATAGACGCATGTACAGTAAACAGGTTGAATATGGTTACCCTAAAAATTCAGACCTCAAAGACATACACAAAATGGCATGCATTGATCAGCTGTTTTCAGTGATCCAAACAAAAGAAACAATTGCGCAAAAGACAGTTTATTTAACCCTTTAAGCACCAGGGAGAATTACGCAGCAGATGATCATGTAGTTTGTTGTACCTTAAATTATGTTTGTTTGATTTGATGTTTAACTTCCTCATCAACACTATATAGGTCATTTTGGAGACCTTGCTTCCGATTTTGTGGGACTTTTTACTCAACATAAGATGAAATGACATCTCAAGCCCTGTCGCCCAATGAAACCAATAGGGTTTATAAGCATGGACGGTCAGACGTGCACCGCTTTGCCTGGGCAGGCCTAGAGCCTCATAGTGGTTCACCAGTACTCATGTGCGGTCGGATTAAGCTCTGCGTGCATCATGCAACCCATTTGCTTCTATTTAAAATTGAGTGCAATTTGAGGGTTTGCTGTAATTCTCCTAAAATCTAAACAAACTAGAGCTGTCAGAGGATCTGACTATAGCCACGCCACAGCACCATTAGCAGAGAAAAACCCCATAAGGTTCAAATATTTTGAATTCATGCTTACCAGAAAACATCACTGTAGGACTTCGTACATGGCAACATAAAACTTATCAAGGGGTTTAGCCCATTTTGTACCGGAAACCCCAAAACGGGTACCCAGGCAAACAGTGCAGGCCTAGATCAGACGCTGCAGAATGCGGTGTCTGATCAGGGCCTACACCGTTTGCAAAAACTTAAGCCATTTTCCAAACAAATTTTGAAGAAAAGACCACCTGCCACCCCTTAATTTTGAAATGGACTCATGCCATATAGGGAGGAAGTTTCCATTTGGTACAAAAAGGGTTAACTCCGTGAGTTGGATGGACAGGGGTTAACAACTTGTCACTATATGGTCTTTCCATAAAAATACAATGTAAAGTTGAAATTAGTGCATAAAGTGGCAAATGTCTCCCTTTTGCAAAATTAGGTACATCCTGTTCATAAAAGTACAGCCCATCATCATGTTTATCTTTTTCTTAAATTATTATCGTGAATACTACAATAGTTTGGTCTGATTTTTTGAGGGAGATATTAAACATTTTTAGGGCTAGCTTAAAAACCCCAAATCTGCACTTTATCATTTGAATATCTCATCTCATGCCACACAAATTATGTTTTAATACTTTTATCAGACTATTCTCCCAAAACAAAATTCATTATACTTAACATTATAAATTTTATGCTGATTTGGATGTACATAAATTTTGAATGTGCTTTTCTTGGCTTTTTAATGCCAGCCCAAAATTGAAAAATACATGCATACACAGTCTATAAATAAACTTTAAAAGGAGCCTTACACAAAATAAAATGTGTCTCCAGAACCGTAAACAAGCTAGCATTGCGTTTACTAGTCTGTGCATTAAATACCCTTGTAAACCCCACATTATAACAGACAAAAGTGGGGTTTACCCAGATGAAACAGTTTCCTTATCTTAACGGAAAAACATCTATAGATTGTGGGTACTCATTAGATTGGTCTCACTGAGGCGGATCTAACGAGCGCCTACAATCTATGTTTGAAGCTAAATAAAATGTCAAGGATTTTTAAATTTTACAGCCCTGGACACATTTTCATTTGTCGCTGCCAATAAGATCATTCAAAATTCATATTAACAATACAAATTGACTCGTGTCATTGTATAGAAGAACATTAACAGGCCTCATACTGACCACGCTTTTCCATGCCTGAAAGGCCCAATTTTGCTGCTTCAACCCTTATCCTGCCGACCAGGACACAACTACATTACCTTAGCAAACAGTGTAGATCCTGATCAGATGGCTTCTGATCAGGATCTACACTGTTTGTAATGGAATTTGTAAAAATATAAAGTAATTTGGTTGATTTATAGTCAGAAATAAGGGTTAAATAGATTTTTAAACAGACTATATACGCAAAAATCAGAATCTAAAAGCCCGAAATCAAGAAAAATATCAAGCTCTAAAGCCTGAAATCCTGCAAATGCCTGAAAAATATGAGGCCTGATAAAAGAACATTAAAAATTTACACAGCTCAAGATTGGGAGGCGTAACTAGGATAATTAAGGGATAATTGTCTTTATTTCTTGTTAGAAACACATGCTGTGGGTACTTGTTAGAATTGCGTCTTTTAGAAACACATGTTGAGGGTACTTGTTAGGATTGCCCCAAACAAGTTACATAAGCTGTGGGTTCAAGTGTCAAGAAAACCTATAGAAACTTAAGTTCTGACAGACGGGCCTCCGTGGCCTAGTGGATAAGAGCGCTGACTTTTAGTCATTAGGTCTCTCACCGCCGTAGGTTCGAGCATCGCTCGGGCCACGTGTGAGACGCAAAGTTCTGCAACGGAAGGTCAGGTGGTTTTTCTCTGGGTACTCCAGTTTTCGCCCACCTCTGATTAACGATCGGCTCGATATGAGTGAAATAATCTTGAAAGGGCCGTAAAACCCAAACCAAAAAAAAAAGAGTTGTGACAACTTATGTCTATAGGTGTTCTAGACACTTGAACCCACAGCTTATGTTTTTATGGCCTCTTCAAGACAATTCTAACACGTACCCTCAACATGTTATATAGAGAAACACATGCTGTGGGCACTCGTTAGGCGCCTCTTAGAAACATGTGGGTACTTGTCAGAATCGCCTCAAAGAGGCGATTCTAACAAGTAACTAACCACAACTTATGTTTCTATAGGTTTTAACTAGACGCTTGAACCCAAAACTTAAGTTTTTAAGGCCTCTTCAAGACAATTCATAAAAGTACCCACCACATATGTTTACTGGCCCCGATAGCTCAGTTGGTAGAGTGTCCACACACACACACCCACAATATATGTTTTTAAAGACAAAGAAGGAAAAATGCTCCAAAAGTAACCTCATTTTGCCTTCTTATATGGAGCTATAAATCTGCAAGTTCACAGTCAATTGTTTCATGCTTTAATGTATACATACGAGTTCCCTATCCTACAAATGGCCCCCGCCCATAGGGGCTTGAAGAAATATAAGGGCTGCATGTTGCTTCCACGCAGAGCTGAATCCTGCCCGCACACTAGTACTGGTAAGCCGCTTAGAGGATCTAAGCCTGTCTAGGAACTGTGGTGCGAGGCGGACCGTCCATGCTAATAAACCCTATTGATTTCATTTGGCGACAGGGCTTGAGATGTCATTTCATCTTCAATGTCGGGTAAAAGTCCCACAAAATTGGAAGCAACGTCTCCAAAATGACCTTTACAGTGTTGACAAATCAACCAACCAACCAACCTATCCTACAAAGGCCGGAGGAGAGCCTCATACAGTATGAAACAAATGCACATGATAATGCTCGTTCCATCTACACAGCTGTTCAAAACTAATGAAGGTGTCAAATTAACATGCATTTTTCCTCCATTTTCAAAGGGAGACAACTTTTGGTACATGTGTACTTCCTGTACGCTTTTCTGTAAGTCCTGTCCCATTGAAAAAGGGGTCTACTCTTAAAGGAAAGAATTTGCTCCTCAGGAGCAAATTCTTTCCTTTAAGAGTTGACCCCTATTGACATGGGAGACAAATTAACTTTGCAGGAGTTGCCTCCCCTGAAGGTGTTCCCATTCCCCTTAAACCTTATCCTGCTGAATTTATTGATTTCCACACACACATTTCTGACTATTGACCAATAAAAACTACTTGAGATAATGCATTTATTGAATAAATTCAAACCACAAACAGTGTGACAGTGTAGACCCTGATCAAAACTACTTCAGAAGCCATCTATCTACGCTGTCTCCAATATAGCAAAAAAATTCCAGAAAATGTGCGTTTTTCTGAAACTTTAAACTGCTGTAACTTTGGTTCTAGTAAAGATATTTTCAAAATTTAAACTGTTCTGTGCAGCTGTTTGAAAGCTTTATAAAAAGGACTATGTTTTAAAGATATATTTTGAACCTAAAAATTCAGCTGGGGTTGCTGAAGGTAGGGGTTGCCATGTTCAGCAGGATAAAGGTTAAAAGGTTTGCCTGTACGCAAAAATACATGTACATATATCTGAAATGTCTGTGAGAAGCTGCAGCATACCATGTAAACAGAAGACATTTTGGATGCAGTTTTTATGCCATTTTATTGGGTTAAATGTTCCATTCCACGCACTGTTTAACAAAAGGTACATTTTCAACAAAAATACCAGTACATGTTCATTTGCCAAATAAATGACAAAAAAATCAGGCATTTCATCAACTAACCAGTTTACACCTTTGCCCCCGCCCATCGGGGCTTGAAGAAATAGACAGGCTGCATGATGCTTCCACACAGAGCTGAAACCAACCCGCACACGAGTACTGGTAAACCGCTTAGAGGATCTTGGCTTGCCCAGGCAATGAGGTGCTAGTCGGACTGTCAATCCATATAAACCCTATTGGTTTCATTGGGCGGCAGGGCTTGAGATGTCATTTCATCTCAATGTCGGGTAAAAGTCCCACAAAATTGGAAGCAATGACTCCAAAATGACCTTTACAGTGTTGACGGGGACTTTTAACCTCAAATCAAACAAACAAACATGTTTACACCTTCATTTGATTCGATAAAAAGCAATGTCACCAAATATTAATGGGCAATGCTGTGACGGGTCCCAATTTATAGATTAACCCTTTTTGTAACAAATGGAATCTTCCTTTTTATATAAACAAAGAATCTATTTCAAAATTAAGGGGCATCAGGTTTTGTTTTCTTCAAAATCTGCCTGGAAATTGGCGGATTGTTTTTCAAACAGTGAAGGCCCTGATCAGACGCCGCATTCTGCGGCGTCTGATCTGGGCCTGCACTGTTTGCCAACTACCCGTTTGGGGGTTTACAGTACAAAATGGGTTAATCGTGGTAACTTGACATAACCCAAAACTATCAAATATATGCTGTTGTACTTTCAGATCATTTAATACAACTGAAGGAAACTTGATCAATACCACTAAGCTCCAGGTTACCTGGAGTACCAAAATGGAATTTTCAGTATTTCTTCTACGAAAACCTACATGTTAGTTTCCAGAGCTGCCTTCAGAGAATCGCCCCCTCGAGTCAATTCAAACAAGCATCTACAATTTGCACTTGTCTTGAAAAAGTTCTGCACTTTACTCATTAGAACTGCTTCAACAGTATGATACATGGATACATATACATGTACGCGATGTGGCAGTTTTTCAGCGTTGCCATCGCAGGATTGCCTCCCAGACTTTTCTCCGCCCCCGCCCATAGGCTTGAAGAAATATATGGACTGCATGATGCTTCCAGGGAGAGCTGAATCCGGCCCACACACTAGTACTGGTAAACCGCTTAGAGGATCTAAGCCTGTCCAGGAACCGCGGTGCAAGGCGGTCCGTCCATGGTAATAAACCCTGTCAGTTTCATTGGGCGACAGGGCTTGAGATGTCATATCATCTCAATGTCGGGTTAAAGTCCCACAAAATTGGAAACAACGTCTCCACAATGACCTTTACACTGTTGACAGGGACGTTAAACCTCAAATCAAACAAAAACAAGTATCCACAACTTGCACTTTTACTGTGGTTATCATTAGAACTGCCACTGTCTAACCAATGCAACGCTACATGTAGGCAAGACGATGCCAATCAATACTCACAACTCGCCAGCATTTCATCATAGCTCCAGTAGGGCTGGAAATTCCACTCATCTGCTTGTCAAGACGAGTAAAAATTTTGGAGGACAATTAACCCTTATCTTGCTGAATGTTCATTTAAGCCACTCCCATTTCAGTCTATCAACCAATCAAATTACTTGATGTAAATTATTGCTACAAATTCATAAACTGAACGCCAAACAGTGGAGATCCTGATCAGATGGCTTCTTCAGAAGCCATCTGATCTGGATCTACACTGTTTGCAAAGATAGGGGTTTTTGTGAACAGCAAGATAACTGTCTTCTTGTCCAAAATAAAATTTACCAAAATGTACATGTATGCTTTTGTTCATGCAGGACAAGTGAAAATTTGAAGAATTTTCCAGCCCTGGCCATATTAGACAGGGTGGGGTGGTGGGTCTATCAAGGATAATCAGGAACTGTTGTTTATTTCTTATTAAAAAAAAAAATAAAGTCAAGTAGCCACATCATATGGTTTTATGGAGAAAAGAATTTCCAGCCCTGTCCATATTAGCCTTGGGGTGCAGGGGTGGGGTCTAAACATACATGTGGGTACTTGTTAAACTGACTCATTGAGGCGATTCTAACAAGTACCCACAACAGCATATTGTTTTATTGAGAAATAAGACCCTCTTCACTCCTGGCTCTATGATGTCTGTTTATTTGTATTGGAGACAAGGAGTTTAACAGCCCAGTCAACACTATTTGAGGTCATTTCTGAGCCGGCCAGTTTACCTATCCACACTTTCCTAGGTAGGCTTATATGTAAGCAGTTAACCAGTACAGTGCTCATTCTTTCGCCAGAAACTGACAACTGCCCTTCTTGAATCAGCGGAAGGGGGAGAATGACTGCAGAAAATGTTCCACGATCAGCCTCCCTAAGGATCTTTGATGTCACTAAGGAATACAAAACACATTAAAATGATTTTGTCCCTACGTAATGCGGTGTACTCCACAGAAGACAAACTCAAGCTCAAGCTAAAACATCATCGTAAATTTTAAATTTCGAAACCAGTTTGCGTAATGAACAACTTTGAAAAACCCCACATAGGGGTTTAATGGCTATACAAGGATACGAATACTTAGTGCCCGGTGGTCCAAGGCACCAAAATTTTGGCTGGGGCACATATGTTGCATATAGAAACTGTGTAAAATTTAGATTCATTCCAATTTAGATTTATGGCAGTCTGCGTACGTATTTAAAAGCACAATGTGTATCCCTGGTATTATACCGTAGGTCCTATACCGAATGTATTTCTGCCATTTTTGTTCCAAAACAAATTGTGGGCACTCAAAGGCAGTTCTACTGAGCCCTTACAATCTATATTTAGAGCACTGTGTATTGTAACTACACCACAACCTCATTATAACACAGTTTATTATAACACGGTTATGGATATAGCATGGTTTCAAGATGGATCCCAAAAATGTATAGATTATATAGAAAAATGACCATAAATGGTCATTTTTCTATATAATCTATACATTTTTGTTTGGATATAACACGCTTATTTAACTCGCACGGTAACATCGGTTTCTGCTTTGGATCCCATTAATAGTGTTATAAAGAGTTAGTGGTTTACTCTAAACCACAGATTGTGGGCACTCATCAGAACCACACGAATACAGTGGTTTAAAACAGACAGCACCCACAATCTATATTTGGAGCCTTTATCATGACTGGTCTTCACTTTTTCTTGCTTCGAGTTCCTCTTTCAGTTTCAAGTTCTGTTCTTTTAACTTTTCGTTTTCTTCCTTCAACCGATTGTATTCTCCGAAATCTACAATCTCCTCTGCACTACTACTCAGCATCCCTTCGGAACTATCCCGTGAAAGCCTACTTCCCGGTTCCCGGTTGTTTTCCAACTTCTCAAGCTTACTCTCCATCTTTATATATTCCCTCGTAAGCTCCTCTTTAGTCAGTGACATCAATCGCTCCTGGTTAAATGACTCGTAAGATTCCAGGAAGTTTGTAGCCTGGAAACCATCATTGTCAAACTCATCATCAGAAACAGACGATGACGATTCGGACACATTGGAATTGTTTGAGTCTTTCGAATTGTGTCTATGAAGATCAGGAGAAATGGCTTCACTCTGAAAATGATCATCCATTAAAAACTGGGTTGTGTTGTAGGGTGCCACTGGATGCCCCGAAGCGAAAGCCTCCTCCCTTTTCTGATTGGCTCTCAGGGTCTCCTTTTCCTCCAGTCGCTTCTTTTCCGTAAAACTCATCTTGTTGTACGGTTTCCATTTGCGGTGATTCTTACCTCCCTTGTGCCTTCGCCGGCGCTTCTTTCTCTTCCTATCATCGGTGCCATTTTCCGGATCACTTGCCTGAGGGCCAACTTGGCCATTCTTTTCTGAAAAAAAAATAAGAATAGTATATTCAATGATCCAAACAGGGGCTATATCGCTCACATAAGCTAACAGATTTGCATACCGTATTCGGGCGTGTACTACCCGCAGTTTTTTTCCCCCAAATTACAGCCCAAGTTTGGGGTGCGGGTAATCTGCCCGAATTTGTTTTGGACCTTTTTTTTTTTTACTTTTGTCCGCTGAAAATACAATGCATCTCAATGTTATGCGCTATCTATTTACGATTCCCGATATAAATAACGTTAATTGCCGACTCGATTTAACTTACACATGAGTAATATAACCATCTCCAATACTAGGAAAACCGATTTTGTACTAATTATTCCTAAAACTCTGATTTTAAACGAAATAAACAAGTTATTTATCCATTTGTACACATGGTTTGTCTGATTTCCGGGAATTGAGAAGGTGTGTATAGCTACAATCGATTTGATTGGCCGCTATATTTGACTTGAGCGATCGTGGTCACTCGACTATATTCGAGCGTTTCCGTGAAACAAGAATGAGCTTTTACAAAAGGATGCTACATTTTACCAGCGGATTTTTTTTTTGCGGAGCAGAAAAACAAATAGAAATATATCAATGAAACGGAGTAAAAAAATGAAAAGGGGACGTGTAGATATGTATATCTACTTAGTGACATTATTTGGCTATTCTTTCTTGAGGGTTTGTTGGCCCTAAGAAGGGCCGGTTAGAATGACTTGTCAGATTTAGTCATATGTCACTTCTCAAAGTTCTCAACTTTGTCACCTTTACCAAACACACAATTAACACAAATAAAGGCCGACTTTAATCATGTTAATTCGCTATCGATTAACGGACACGGACACTGCATGCGCAATAAGTGTTTACCCGATGAGTGGTCTAAATTGCACATCAAAAGCACCGCTAATCAGCGGTTCGTAGTGCGTAACGACGATGATCAGTCGTAATCGCAAACAGCGGCCAGGGAAGGGATAATACAAAAGAATAAAAACAATGACAATGTTTTATTAAGGGAAAGTTTATATTGGTTAATAAATAAATTGCAAGGGTGAACAGGTGAAGTTTTTACAACATTTTCTGCGGCGTATGATCTGAGTCTGCACTGTTTGCCGATGTCCCCCAAAAGGGCCGCTGGGCATATATTGGTTAATAAATAAATAACAAGGGTGAACAGGCCAAGTTTTTACAACTTTTTCATGTAAAATACATGCTTTCTGGTGATAGCCGCACGCACGTGCATTTTCCCGCCTTTTGAAGACGATCGCACGTTCCGTTTTATGTTACAAAAACTGGCCAAATTCTTACTTTTTCTCACTTACGGACCCACCAAAATTTCAGCAAATGTTCCATGCGGGTAATACAACAGAATAACATTTTTCCCCCAGATTTTGGCAAAAAAAAGGGGTGCGGGTAGTACGCAAATGCGGGTAGTACACGCCCGAATACGGTACTCTATATTAGAATTTGCACACAAAAGCAAGGTTGGTCGGTAAATACCAGTGGTGGGAATTCCCACTGGTATTTACCGGTAATTACCGTCCTGGGAAATACTCCAAATTTCAGCAAAAGTGGGAAATAGTGGGAAATATGATTTTTGTTTAGTTATTTCATAGAAAAACACTTTTAATATTCATGTAATTTAATTGTTAGCTATTTTGCAATATCATACCTGTGATACCTCCCTCATCAAGAGGGAGACACCCTCATTTTGAAGCTAATTTTGCACAATTAATGCTGAATTTTAGTATAATTTTGGAGTCTCTCTCATTTGAACTGAGAATTTCCCTATATATTTTTTACATCTCCCTCATCGCATTGGCAAAACTCCCTCATAAATTTCAAAAAATTATCACAGGTAGGCAATATGCCTCCCCATACCTGTATGTCAAAGTCTGCTTTTACTCAACCAAACACAAGCATAAATATAAATTGATACGATGTTATGTAGGGTGCAGAAAATTATTTAAAATCACTCATATGCTTAAGATGAAATACCATAATGATTCCAATATTTGGGACTGCCATGCCTGGGCAAACAGTGCATACCCAGATCCGAATCACTTAGCTACTTTAAGAGAAATACCATAATGATTCCAATATTTGGGACTGCCATGCCTGGGCAAACAGTGCATACCCAGATCCGAATCACTTAGCTACTTTAAGAGAGTTTGCCATTGGATCAAACTACATGTTTTGTATGCTTAAGTGTAACACTATACCACAAGATTCATTTTTTTTTTTTGGAGATTTACAACAACATTTGGCTATTTGAATTTTAAGGATGTTTACATTAGGCAAAAGGTGTCAAGTAATCATACTCCTAATGCTAAAAGGTGTGATAATTTAATTGTTTGTTAGAGACAGGTATTAAAAGAACACAGTTAAGTTACAAGTCAAGGGAAATAGCTGAAAGTTAAAAACTTATATTTTAGAATCATATTTGAAAAGAAATTATATACATTCATTCTAAATAAAGGCAGGGGACTATATTTACATGTAGCTCTTTCAAGTTATTCAATATGAAAAGGACTGAAAAATTCTTCAAAATTTCACTTGTCCTACATGAATAAGTGCATGTAAACTTTGGTAAATGTCATTAGGACTAGACAAACTTTTTATTTGTCCTTCAATTTTTTTTTCTGTAAGTGCAAGCAGACAAGTGGAATTTTCAAGCCCTGATTGCTTTCAAATACATGAAATAGCTAGGTAGTTGGGGTATATTAAGCAGTCTCAGTTGGCAACACCTATGTAAATATATATTTCCCAGTATTTTCCGGGAATTCCCTGTATTTCCCGGGAATTCCATGTATTTCCCGCCGTCCAGGGAAATATGAGTATTTCCCGCTTTTTTGCCAACCTTGCACAAAAGAGCAATTTTTATTGGCCAGTGATTAAATGATTATCACAAATGGACAATCACACAAACACACACGCCGTTGAGATCCCTATATTTATATTAAATACACAGGGAAATTTCTGGGAAAAAAATTAGTTGGACAGCCAGTAAAAACAGGGTTTGAGGAGCCAAAAGGTTATTGAATCCAATTAACTTTTAGCGTGCTGTAGGCACATTTATTCACCTGAGGGGGTAGTCTGAGCAACGTATCACGCTCATATGAAAGCAAATACACTCCATCAGATGAGGTTCTCCTACACAGGAGGGATGTTTTTTTCTTACAAGGACACAGGTTTTACCCAAATTACAGGCCGTTTGATTTTACGCCCGGAAAGGACATTAAAAATTGACAATCTTTCAGACACCAGTCTTCAGCAGGTCCCCCTTACCCGTTTATCACAACTTTGTGCATACTAAAACAACTACCCGGTACTGGTGATAAATATGTAGCCATAATATAGGTAGCTACATAAGCTATCATTTTTTTCCTACAAAGCACAAACTGAGCGATATTCACCTTAATTGCATTATATGCTGGTTCCTAGTTAGAAGGTTATCAGTGTTGGAAAAACAGGTAACCAGACCCCCCTGACCTCGAAAGGTCTGGTTACCTCTTACCTGTTCTTCCAATATTGTCAATGTGCAAGCTGGGAGCCAGCAAATAATGCAAATATGGTGAATTGCCTTTAACATGTAGTTCTCTTTTTTTTTAAGCTTCTTAAATGGTTCCCGGTCAGACCATGTGACCACCATACTTGGAAGTCATGTGACCCATAATACTTTGTTAGAAACAGGAATGGCAGATGTCTTGCCTACAACGTGTCAAAGTATGAGCAGAATTGGTTCAGGTTTAGGAAATTATGGCTGACTAAATAAGGGTGAACAGCATGCTAAAGGTTAAAAACAGGATACTGAACATGTCCATATGAGTAACTTTGGGATGACCGAGAAACAAAAATCATTTAACCCATTTAGTACCGGAAACCCCAAAACGGGTAGATGGCAAACAGTGATGGCAAACAGACGCCGCAGAATGCGGCATCTGATCAGGGCCTACACTGTTTGCAAAAAGTTCAGCCAAATTCCAAGTAGATTTTGATGAAAACACAACCTGACACCCCTAAAAATTTTAAGTGGACTCCTGCTATGTATATAAGGAGGAAGATTCCATTTGGTACAAAAAGGGTTAAATGTAACTGATTACATGTTGTAATTGCCTTCTGAAAGGTGCATCACAGAGCCCGAGATAAGAGGGGCTTCAAATGAGTACCCACAAGTTTTCGTGCACAAATTATAAGAAAAATATCAGTAATTTTCGGAAGGAAAAAAAAAGCTTCTTATCTGGAGCTATGGCATCATTATTTGAGCCCAGCCAAGCGAATTTGTGTCTTCGAGCATTCCATCATGACAAATATTAACTGCACATGCCCAGCCATTCAGAGGGGCCAGGGACATGGCTTTCTGTTGGAAGGTTCCTCTTGATTCACTGCTTGTATGAGCGATCAGCGATGGTTCTGGCGAGACTGCGCGGATCCGCAGCCTCGCATGAACCTTCGCTACTTGCATAGGTGGTAAGTACCAAAATCGCTTGACGGGGCCCACTTGATAAATTCCACAAATATGATATTATAAACGTAACTGATTTTCTAATAACTGATTATTTGATTTCTGTGTCTGTTACAAAAAAATATATTTACCATAAGTGCATGTATTCCAACACCTCAACTCTTTACTATACTTGTTCTTAAATTTGAACAAGTACAATTTAGTAGTAAGTACCCCATATGGTGTCAAAATAGCTGGATGAGTGGCAAACAGTGCAGACCGTGATGAGATGCCACATCCTGTAGCATCTCATCTGGGTCTTCTGTACACGGTTTCCTCAGGCTTCATAGGCCCGGAAAAGAGGCGGTATCCATGTATATTTTTTCATATTTCTGAATGAAAACCTGCGTTGTGGGTACTCATTAGAAGCACCTCACAGACATTTCTAATGAGTAAAAACAACATATGTTTTCATCAAGAAATAAGAAAAATATCAGCGCTTTTCGGTATCATTATCATTTCTGATTTGCTTTTAATCGATTACTTGATAGGTACAATTTACTACCCAAAGTTATGCCTAAAATAGCTGGATGAGTGGCAAACAGTGCAGACCCTGATGAGATGCCGCGTTATGTGGCGTCTCATCTGGGTCTACACTGTTTGCTCAGGCCTGTCTGTTCAAATATACATACAGTAAAGTGCAACATATGGTAAGAGTCATGCTCAGACAGAAAGCCAGACAGGTAAAATTATGACAAAAACCTTAAAGATTACTAATCGATTATCGATCGCAATGACAGGACTGATAACCGATTATCATTTCAGCTCCGACTAGCCAGCCATAGTTGTGGGTACTCAATATAAGCACCTCACAGACATTTCTAATGTGTCACAACAACATATGTTTTCATCCAGAAATAAGAAAAATATCAGTACTTTTTGGCTGAAAAAAACCCACCTTATCTGAAGTCTGAAGCTATGCAGTAACATATGAGCCAGTGCCTGACAAAAGCCAAAATGAGTCGTGACCAACAAAGACTCAGATCAACGTGAACTGTTGTGCAAAGATAAGTTTAAAGTGACGTCAGTGAATGTTTTTATTAAGCATTGTCCACAGTTGTCAAAAGGTAAGGATGCTTCAGTTATGTTAATTAAAACAGTATAGCAGAGAAACAGACTAAGCATTTTGCTGTAGGTGCCAAGACTGCCATAAATCCAAATTTTACAATTAAAAGTTAATAGGCATTTTTATTCAAAACTTAGGCACCTTGGGTGACTTAGTCTGTATCCCTGTATAGACCGTCTTGCAAGCCATTGATGGGTATGTCTATGATAATGATAACGGTGCAACCTGTCAAGCCTACCTGTGGTTGTATACTATTTTACGTCACTGTCTACAAATCATCAGGGCCTGACAAATCCACTGACCCACTGCCCGGGACAAGTCTAAATTTTCGCTGGGCAAGTGATTTTTTATTTCACTTGCCCAGAAAAATGTACAGAACATACAAGGATTTGTTTGATTTGAGGTTTAACGTTCCCATCAAAACTGTATATGTCATTTTGGAGACGTCACTTCCAATTTTGTGGGACTTTCACCGGACATTGAGATGACATGACATCTCAAGCTCTGTCGCCCAATGGAACCAATCAGGTTTATGGACATGGACAGTCCAACTCACACCACTTTAGTAACTTTGGGTTGATTGGAAAAACAATCATACCAGAGAGGATTTTTACTTTCACAATAGAAAACTGAGATCCAAAGCTCTTGAAAAGCTTCAAAATTTCACTTGCCTGACCTTTGGTAAATTTTATATGGACTAGATCTAGACAAAATTATACTTGTCCTGATTTTGTTTGTTTGTTTGATTTGAGGGTTAATGTCCCCGTCAACACTGTAAAAGTCATTTTGGAGACGTTGCTTCCAATTTTGTGGGACTTTTACCCGACATTGAGATGAAATGACATCTCAAGCCCTGTCACCCAATGAAACCAATAGGGTTTATTAGCATGGACGGTCCGCCTCGCACCGCGGTTCCTGGACAGGCTTAGATCCTCTAAGCGATTTACCAGTACTAGTGTGCGGCCGGATTCAGCTCTGCGTGGAAGCATCATGCAGCCCATATATTTCTTCAAGCCCCTAAGGTGGCCGAACTTGTCCTGATTGAAGCACTCAAAATGGCATTAATACAATAATATCAGTCACATTAGGCAATTTTCTTACTGTCCATGACAATATCATATGAGTGATAAAAGTGATTTGTGTACTAAATTATGTGTGGTTGTGCTTGCTGATCTATGTCTTTACTTGTCGCCCTTGGCATTTCATTTCAAAGCCTTCTACTGGCCGAGATAACTCACAAGTATAATCTTTCACAAGTAGTGTCTACGTAATAACTCATAGTATAGAGGATTATTATTTTTTTTTTTCCCTCCCTCTTTTATCCAACATTATGAAAATCAGACATAAACTACAATCAACAGGGTTAAGATAATCTGATATAGATAAGACCATTAATCATGCACTCTAAATACATATTCATTGTTGCACTCCATCCTACAAAGAGACAATTATTATTATTATCATTATTATTGGCATTTATCTTTTTCAAAGCTATTTCTTGTTTTGAATAGCTTGGCATTTATCTTTTTCAAAGCTATTTCTTGTTTTGACTGTTCCATTCTGAATCAGGGCCACAGGTACATGTAAATGTTGAGAAGAATTTGATAAAATTTCGAAATTAAACATGGATTTTTTTTTTATATAAATTTTGAATATATATGCAAAGAAATAAACACTAAAAGAAACGAACTTTATATTGTTGGTTGAACACTTTGAATGGATTCAACAACCCTCCACCCCTTGCAGCTTAGTCGTTTGGGCATGTCCCATGTTGACCGCCTTCGAGCAATGACCAGTCTGTGCCGTGAGACAAATCATGAAAACGCATTTATGCATTGAAAATAATGCTGCCAATTAACATATCAAAGCATGCAGGATCGAGCGGTGTAAATTATTTTTTTTTTTTGCAAACCAGCCTACATTTGTTTACATTTTTTCGGAAAATGAACTCGCCCAAATCCAAGGGGGTGTCAGGATAAGAATTTACCTCTGTTTTCCGCGACTGTTTTATTGTCACCCGGTGAATAATCCGCTTCCATCATCACTTGCTCGACGTTCGTCATGGACATCTTCGACAGTAAATACAAGAAATATGTTAAACAAAAAACAAATTTGCATTCTAGAGCGATATGACCTTTGCGGCTGTCTTCTGACAACTGCTACCAGGCCACATCTTACACACCCTATATATATAGCAACCGCTAATAATACTCCGCCATAGAAAGTAATTCCATAGTGTCAGATTTAGACAGAAATAAAGCTAATTCAGCCACTGATTGCTGAAAGTAGACAGCAAGCCAATCAATCCGATGCACTCAATCAATTGATTGACTAAAACATGATTGATACAGCAAAACTTTTGTTTAATATCACCAGTTTGCTGACATAATCGAATCAATACACGTATGGTGACCTTTTTTCTCTTCATTATTTAAAGGGAAACAACCTCGATTATGAAAGTGGCTACTATGCTCTCGGAGTTACCGCATGGGGGAACTCCTGACCAAATGTGACGAAGATAGATAGATGGGGTCCCTGGACATTTCGGCCCATAACAAAATCGGCCCATGACAAAATCGGCCCATAACCAAATCGGCCCATACAAAATCGGCCCATAAAAACATACTGATGGTATAATTACTATGTTTGTGTATAATTGGTATGCGTTTACGGCCAAATCTCAAACTTACTAATTAAAGTAAGTGGTCGATTAACCTTTACCTGTATTTTCTGTTTGAAATGGATCATTGCCTCCACTTTTATTTTATAAAGTGAAAAAAAAAAAGTTTAGTTTTAGAAATTAATATTGTTTTATAAAGTAATAAAACTAACATCAGAAAGAAAGTATTACATTATAAAACAAAATAACTTTAGATTGATTGGCACGTGCCCTAATAATGACTGAAATATGAGTAATTACTCATATGAGTAATATGAGTAATCATATTAATATGATAATCGTTCTGTTTGTTACTTTAGGCGCGTGTCGATAAAGGTAACAACGTAAAGTGCTTATTAATCATTTTGCATACCGACACGTGCTAACAATATAAACAAATAACTACAATTTCCAAGTTCATAAACTTGCACTGCGAGAAGACTCGCATCTGAGGGAGGAAATTATTGACAATAATGATACAAATGCCTAGTAGAGCGGTAATAAGGGGTAAAAATAAATTGTATATACATGTATTTTATCATAATTAACTATATCTTTCTTTTTTCTTTTTAATTTTGGCTGATAATTGACCCTCATAACAGCCTTAAAAGCATTTATGGGCCGAAATTGCTATGGGCCGATTTTGTCATGGGCCGATTTTGACATGGGCCGATTTTGTTATGGGCCGAAATGACCCGGAACCGTAGATGGGATATCGATGAATGTCAAAAAGTACACCGTCCTCCGGATCGGGACGTTAACTGGAGCCCCCCCCCCCCCCCCCCCCCCACTGTGAAGGGTGATTCATGCCTAGACTAGTATCAGTCCTAGATGTTAATGGTTTTGTCCATGCTTGTCACATTTTATCTTATGCCATCACGCCAGACAAGAAGATTTTTAAAGGTTTTCCCCATATACGCCTATGGAGTGTATGTAATATACACCTGCGGTAATGGTCAAATGTGACCGACGCAGTATCAGAAGATAGATAGATAGATAGATAGATAGATAGATAGATAGATAGATAGATAGATAGGTAGATAGATAGATAGATAGATAGATAGATAGATAGATAGATAGATAGATAGATAGATAGATAGATAGATAGATAGATAGATAGATAGATAGATAGATAGATAGATAGATAGATAGATAGATAGATAGATAGATATGTGAAACCAGTGTGGGCATTTTTGGCCCGAGGACTATATTTTGAACAATCTTGGTAGAGGTCCACTAGATAAACGGCTCCCGCCCATAGGGACTTGAAGAAATAGATGGGGTGGATGATGCTTCCACGCAGAGCTGAATCCGACCCGCACACTCAGTAGTTCTGGTAAACCGCTTAGAGGATCTAAGCCTGTCGAGGAACCGCGGTGCGATCGCCCATGCTAATAAACCCTATTGGTTTCATTGGGCGACAGGGCTTGAGATGCCATTTCATCCCAATGTCGGGTAAAAGTCCCACAAAATTGGAAGCAACGTCTCCAAAATGACCTTTACAGTATTGACGGGGACGTTAAACCTCAAATAATAATAAAAAAAAATCTAGATAAAGCTTCATACCAAATATCAAAGACCTTGGCCTTCTGGTTTCAGACAAGAAGATTTTTAAAGGTTTTGCCTGTAATATGTTCTATAAATGGGTTATCCTTTGGAAGCAAGGGATACACCACAGAACTGAAAGATATGGTGCATCTTTCCTGGGCCAGACTATAGCGTGTTTCGGTCAATTAGACCTCATCAGTGACCCTCAGATATTTTCAAAATTCCACAATGGAATCAATGATCCCAAAGGACAAGAAAATATAAACTACACTATGATGTACGGCATGGAGACTTTTTACGGCCGCCTCACATTCCCAGACAGCAGCTGTAGTGACGTGTCTATGTAAAACTGATTGGCCCCGGCGCGGGGGCATTTTTGGCCCCAGGGCTATAATTTGAACAATCTTGGTAGAGGTCCACTAGATGAAGCTTTATACCAAATATCAAAGACATGGACCATGTGGTTCCAGAGAAGAAGATTTTTTTTAAGTTTTCAGTAAAAAAATATATATTTTAGCTCCTGTGACCTTGATGTGCAACGGACCGGAACCATTTGAACAACTTTGAAAGGGAACCACCTAAGGATCATTCCTGTGAAGTTTGACCAAAATCTGATCAGTGGTTTAGGAGGAGATGTTGTTTGAAGAAATTGCTTACGCACGGAAGCACGGATGCACGACAGACGACGGACAAAAAGTGATCACAAAAGCTCACCTTGTCACTACGTGACAGGTGAGCTAAAAAGTCACATCTCATCAGACTTTAAAAGTCTAAGTCATGCCCTGTGCAGGTTAAAGACCCCTACCGTAGTAACATGCTTACTGTGTAGGCTTTCAACCCTGCAACCTGGAGTGTATGTAATGTACACCTGCGAGTAAAGGTCAAATGTGACCGGTCGCAGTATAAGAAGAAAGAAAGGAAAGAAAGAAACATTCTCCATGTGCAAAGTACAAATTTGAGAGCCAAACTCGTGAGATATGAACAACAAAAGGCAACATCTCTATTATGTCTGAACTGAGGATTGTGCGGATTTAAACCACATAGGCCTACATAATCTTCTAACCCGATCGAACCTGATTTTTTGTGCCTTTTTTTGTTGGTGGTGGGGGATGGTGTGGTTCTGCTATTAAACACTGCTGGGACTGACAAGGATAGACACGGACTGACAAGGATAGACACGGACTGACAAGGATGGACAAGGACACTCAAAATGTTATATTAATAACTGACTATCCTTTATTGTTCAGAGGTCATCCAGATTAACACAGGTCAAAATCAATAATCATGTTTTTAATAAGACAATTAATCAAGTAATTTCGTATTGACCCGGTTACAGGGCCTCGGTCACCTGTATTGTCCTCGGCATCCGGTCAGTACAGCAGACCCCGGACCTGTATCTGGGCCAGTACGAAATTACTTGATTAATAACATTATATTATTAATTGACTATCCTATATTGTTCGGAGGTCATCCATATTAACACTATTAAACACATGTTTTTAATGTGTCAATTAATAAAACTGTCATTAATCAAGTAATTTCGTATTGGCCCAGTTACAGGCCCTCGGTTAGCTGTATTGGCCTCGGCCTTCGGCCTCCGGCCAATACAGCAGACCTCGGACCTGTATCTGGGCCAGTACGAAATTACTTGATTAATAACATTATGTTACCTCCCTTCCATTATCTACCTTGGTAGATCATATGCATAGCTTCTAGGTTTATAACCACTCTCTGACAACTGCGTCAGGGAGTCGACTCTTTGGCTCAGGGGTAAGAGCAGTGGACTGTCACCCGAGCGGCCCGGGTTCGAATCCCACCATAGGCGGGGATTTTTTCAGGCTATGCATCTTTCCTTTGTTACGGCTTTCATGTCCGAGATTGGACTTTACATGCCAGAATTGGCTTGTGCCGAAGTTGGCATCCTTCACGTCATCATAAATGATGACTTCTTTGAAGAGGGGGTGTGTTACCTCCCTTCCATTATCTACCTTGGTAGATCATATGCATAGCTTCTAGGTTTATAACCACTCTCTGACAACTGCGTCAGGGAGTCGACTCTTTGGCTCAGGGGCATCTTTCCTTTGTTACGGCTTTCACGTGCCTTAAGAATTATAATATAAAAATGCATGTTTCAGTATTTTCAGCCAAACTATTACAATGAAACTTCATACGCAACGTCCTCAAACGCCCCTGCCGCAAACGCGGTGAAGTGAAGTGTCTCATTAATGTCATCATTAAGTGAAGTGACTAAGGCTGACACGATTAATCGTATAACCAATTAATCGATCGATAATCTCCACAAAAATGATTATCATTTCTGATTTGCTTTTAATCGATTACTTGATAGGTATAATTTACTACCCAAAAGTATGCATAAAATAGCTGGATGAGTGGCAAACAGTGCAGACCCTGATGAGACGCCGCATTGTGCGGCGTCTCATCTGGGTCTTCACTGTTTGCTCAGGCCTGTCTGTTCAAATATGCATATGGTTAAGTGCAACATATGGTAAGAGTCATGCTCAGACAGAAAGCCAGACAAGTAAAATAATGACAAAAACCTTAGCGATTACTAATCGATTATCGATCGCAATGACATGACCGATAATCGATTATCTCTTCAGCTCCGATTAGCCAGCCCTTGAAGTGACTCCTAGTGTTTCAACATAGGGGTTGATGTGGGTCTACTCTGAGAGTGTCTCCTTCAAGGGTGGAAGTCGGTAGGGGTCATCTGGGCTGCCTTTGCAGTAAGAAAGAAAGAAAACAAGAAAGAAAAAAAAAGTAAAAAGAAAGAACATATAAACTGACTTGCTGTAACGGAGTATACCGTCTAGTTTTTTTCTAATATTATTATGGAGTGAACTTGTTTCTTTGAATTTGTTTCCACTGAGGCTTAACGTCCCCGTCAACACAACGTTGTTTTCCTTTTGTGGGAATTTTACCGGACAGTGGGATGAAATGACACCTCGAGCCTTGCCATTGTAATTTGGTATTTATTTACATAAAACTCAGTCAGAATATTGCTTTTTTTCATGATTTGTCTGTATGAAGAGGATTTTGACCAAAGGCAAGTAGCACCATCATAGGTGAGTGAGTGAGTGAGTGTTCGAGCTTTACGTCTCACCAACAGCTAAGGTCATAAGGAGACGGGACCTCGGTTTAAAGACTCATCCGAAAGTCTGGAGAAGCCCGGGATCGATCCTGCGAGCCCTGGTTTACCGTGGCAAGGCGAGTAGCGTAACAACTACACCACGGAGGCTTCTATACCATCAAAGGTCCAATCTGCTCTTGCCAAAGAGCGTACGTATTCACCATATTTGCATTATTTGCTGGCTCCCAGCTTGCACATTGTCAATATTGGAAAAACAGGTAACCAGACCCCCCTGACCTTTCAAGGTCAGGGGGGTCTGGTTACCTGTTTTTCCAACACTGATAACCTTCAGACTAGGAACCAGCAGATAATGCAAATAAGGTGAATAGCAGAGAACGAAGGCACCAATTAGACTGAACAAGCTGATCAGAGTTATTACTGTGCGCATGCGTTCGATTACTTATTTAAAGTATAAAATAGTGTGTGGGTTCTCGTTAGAACTGCCTCGTCGAGGCGGTTTTAACGAGTACCCACAACCTATGTCTTGGAGCAGACACAAGAAAAATCTATGTATATACACCGGTAAACCCCTGTTTTCTCGACATAGATTCGGGTTTAGAGGGGTGCTGTTAACGTGATGATATTATAAAGCACGCCCTTCAGATAAAAACAAGAGGGCCCAGAGGGCCCTGGTTCGCTCACCCGTGTGTCACTGTCTCGAGTACATTCTATTTTTAGCTCTGGTGGCCATCTTGTTCATCAACAGAGTGATTTTAGCTTATTTGGTAGGGAGTAACCTAGGCAACATTCCTGTGAAGTTGAATCAAATTGGCCTTAGTGTTTAGGAGGAGTTCACGTTTGAATCAAATTTACAATATTTTTCTTTTTTTAGCTCCGGTGGCCATTTTGTTCGTCGGAGTGGGATCCTTTTAGCCTTTTTGGTAGATGGTTATCTAAGCAACATTACTTCGAAGTTTGAATGAAATTGGCCCAAGGGTACAGGAGGCATTGTTGTTTGAAGATTGTTTTTTATTTTTAGCTCTAGCAGCCATTCTGTTCATTGGAGTGGAATGAGTTTTAACTATTTTGGTAGGGAGTCATCTAGGCAACATTCCTGTGAAGTTTTAAATACAACTGGCCCAAGGGTTTAGAAGGAGTTCGCATTTGAAGCGAATTTACGATGGTTTTCTATTTTTAGCTCTTGTGACCATTTGTTAATCGTTTATGCTATTTTCCTACAGGGTCATCTACACAACATTCCAATGAAGTTTAGAAGCCTTCATGGTGAAGTGGTCATGCTAATTGCCTTGTAAACCAGGGGTAGCAGGATCGATCCCGGGCTTCTCCAGACTGTCACATGAGTCTTTAAACCGAGGTCCCATCACCGTATGACCTTAGCTGTTGGTGAGACTTAAACTCAAACACTCACTCCTATGAAGAAACCTACATGCCAAATATGAAGGCTGTATCTCAAATGCTTCAAAATTTATGACAAAGTAGGTCAAAGGTCAATGTCATTGGTCAAAAGTTTTGAATGGTTGAGAAAACCTTGTCACAAGGAACATACATGCTAAATATGAAGGCTCTATCTCATATGGTTCAAAAGTTATGATAAAGTAGGTCACAGGTCAAGGTCACAAGTCAAGTCTTTATATGAGTGGAAAGCCCTTGTCACAACGAACCTACATGCCAATATGAAGGCTCTATCTCAAACGGTTAAAAAGTTAAGACAAAATAATCTACTGATCTACTTTTTAATATGACATGACCCATATTCGAACTTAACTGAGATATTGTCCAGATGATCATTCTGAGCAAGTATTATGAGGATTTGACGGAAACTGTGGCCTCTTAGAGTGTTCAAAACGTTTTTCTATGGTATGACCTGCTGACCTACCCTTTGACCCGACATGACCCATATTCAAACTTGACCCAGATATTGTCAAGATGATCATTCTGAACAATTTGACCAGGCATGACTCATCTTCGAAATTAACCTAGATATTGTCACGATGATGTTTGATTGGACCAAAACTGTGGCCTCTAGTGTGTTCAGAGGGTTTTTCTATGATTTGACCTACTTTATGACCCAACATGACCCATATTCGAACTTGACTGAGATATTGTCAAGATGATCATTCTGGGCAAGTTTGATGATGATCGAAAACTGTGGCCTCTAGTGTGTTCACAAGGTTTTTCTATGATTTGACCTTCTGACCTACTTTTTGACCCGACATGTTCCGTATTCAAACGTTACTGAGATATTGTCAAGATAATCATTCTGGACAAGTTTGATGATGATCGGACCTAAACTGTGGTCTCTAGTGTGTTCAGAAGGTTTTTCTATGATTTGACCTACTGACCTACTTTTTGACCCGACATGACCCATATTCGAACTTGACCGAGATATTGTCAAGACTTTCATCCGAGCACGATGATGATCAGACCAAAACTGTGGCCTCTAGTGTGTTCACAAGGTTTTCCTCTGATTTGACATACTGACCTACTTTTTGACCCAACATGACCCATATTTGACTTGACGTAGACATTGTCGAGATGATTATTTTGGACAAGATTGATGATGGTTGGACAAAAACTGTAGTCTCTAGTGTATTCACAAGGGTTTCCTATGATTTGACCTACTGACCTACTTTGTGACACGACATGACCCATATTCGAACGTGACCAAGATATTATCAAAATGATCATTCTGAGCAAGTTTGATGATGATTGGACCAAACCTGTGGCCCCTTGTGTGTTCAGAAGGGTTTTCTATGATTTGACCTATTGACCTACTTTTTGACCCTACAACACCAATATTCAAACTTGACTGAGATATTGTCAAGATGATCATTCTTGGCAAGTTTGATTATGATTGGACCAAACCTGTGGCCTCTAGTGTGTTCACAAGGTTTTTCTCTGATATGACCTACTTTGTGACCCGACATTACCCATATTCGAACGTGATTGAGATATTGTCAAGATGCAAGATGATCATCTGGGCAAGTTTGATGATGATCGGACCAAACCTGTGGCCTCTAGTGTGTTCACAAGGTTTTTCTCTGATATGACCTACTGACCTGCCTTTTGACCCGACATGACCCATATTCGAACTTGACCGAGATATTGTCAAGATAATCATTCTGAGCAAGTTTGATGATTATCGGACCAAAACTGTGGTCTCTAGTGTATTCACAAAGTTTTCTATGATTTGACCTACTGACCTACTTTTTAACCCAACATGACCCATATTCAAACTTGACCTAGACATTGTCAAGATGATTATTCTGGGCAAGATTGGTGATGATCGGACAAAAACTGTGGCCTCTAGTGTGTTCACAAGGTTTTTCTATGATTTGACCTACTGACCTTCTTTGTGACCCGACATGACCCATATTCGAACGTGACCAAGATATTATCAAGATGATCATATTGACCTACTGACCTACTTTGTGACCCGACATGACCCATATTCGAACGTGACCAAGATATTATCAAGATGATCATTCTGAGCAAGTTTGATGATGATTGGACCAAACCTGTGGCCCCTAGTGTGTTCACAAGGTTTTTCTCTGATATGACCTACTGACCTACCTTTTGACCCGACATGACCCATATTCGAACTTGACCGAGATATTGTCAAGATAATATTTCTGAGCAAGTTTGATGATTATCGGACCAAAACTGTGGCCTCTACTGTATTCACAAAGTTTTCCTATGATTTGACCTACTGACCTACTTTGTGACCCGACATGACCCATATTCGAACGTGACCAAGATATTATCAAGATGATCATATTGAGCAAGATTAATGATGATTGGACCAAACCTGTGGCCCCTAGTGTGTTCAGAAGGTTTTTCTATGATTTGACCTATTGACCTACTTTTTGACCCTACAATACCCATATTCGAACTTGATCGAGATATTGTCAAGCTGATCATTCTGGGCAAGTTTGATGATAATCGGACTAAAACTGTGGCCTCTAGTGTGTTCACAAGGTTTTTCTCTGATATGACCTACTGACCTACCTTTTGACCCGACATGACCCATATTCGAACTTGACCGAGATATTGTCAAGATAATCTTTCTGAGCAAGTTTGATGATTATCGAACCAAAACTGTGGCCTCTAGTGTATTCACAAAGTTTTTCTATGATTTGACCTACTGACCTACATTGTGACCCGACATGACCCATATTCGAACTTGACCCAGATATTGGCAAGACGATCATTCTGAGCAAGTTTGATGACGATCGGTCCAAAACTGTTTCCTCTAGAGTGTTCACAAGGTTTTCTGTGATTTGACCTACTGACCTACTTTTTGACTCGACATAATCCATATTCGAACTTGTCCGAGATAGGATCATTTTGAGCAAGTTTGGTGACGATCGGACTAAAACTTTGGCCTCTACAGTATCCACAAGGTTTTTCTTTGATTTGACCTATTGACCTACTTTCTGACCTGCCATGAACCATATTCGTACTTGTCCGAGATATTGTCATGATGATCATTCTGACCAAGTTTGATGATGATTTGCCCAAAACTGTGACCTCTAGTGTGTTCACAAGAAAAGTTTACGCACGCACGGACGGACGCACGACGGACGACGGACAGAAAGCGATCCCAAAAGCTAACCTCGCTACTACGTGACAGGTGAGCTAACAAGAGGCCCATAGGCCACTACGCTCACCAGAGGTCATGTGGTTTATACCATATACAGGCAAGGTGCCCATCTTGGTCATGTGACAACAATACCATGAATACTGTTTAATTGCCTCACCCCCATAGAGGCTTTTCATGTAATTTGGTTTCAATCAGCAAAGCTCTTTTACTGGAGATGAAGATAAAAATACTGAATCTGAGGCATCCAAGACAAAGTTCAGTAATGACCTTGACCTTTGGAATTGATAAACTTCCATTCAGCTGACTGCAAATATCATTTTTGTTGTCACAGCCTACCAGGCAATCAGAAATATCCACTACTTTGCCATTTTTCCATACAAATGTCTAAGTGACCAAATTTGACATTGACGTAAAACAGGTCAAGGTAAACCAAAGGTCATCATTTGAACCAGCTTGGTAGGGTCAGAGCCCCTGATGCTGCATATCAAGTTTCAAGATCATCGGCCATTCTGTTCTTGAGAAGACGATTTTTAAAGGTTTTTACCATATATTGGCATGACGGCCATATTGGTCATGTGACCCAGTCCTCACGAACAAACTTTCGTTCCCTCATTCCACAGAGGCTCCACATGTAATTTAGTTTCAATTGGCCACATAGTTTAAGTGAAGAAGAAGATACAAATACTGAATCCGAGGCGTCCTGGACAAAGGTCGGTAAATGACCTTGACTTTTGGAAATGATAAACTGCCATTCAACTGATTGTAAATACCATTTCTGATGCCGCTAGCTAATATACAATCAGAAAAATCAAATGTTTTGCCATTTTCCATACACATGTCTAAGTGACCAAATTTGACCTTGACGTAAAACAGGTCTAGGTAAACCAAAGGTCATCATTTGAACAAACTTAGTAGGACCAGTGTCCCTGACGCTGCATAGCAAGTTTCAAGATCATCGGCCATTCGGTTCTTGAGAAGAAGATTTTTAAAGGTTTTTACCATATATGGGCAAGGCGGCCATATTGGTCATGTGACCCAGTCCTCACGAACAAACTTTCGTTCCCTCATTCCACAGAGGCTCCACATGTAATTTAGTTTCAATTGGCCACATAGTTTAAATGAAGAAGAAGATTCAAATACTGAATCCGAGGCGTCCTGGACAAAGGTCGGTAGATGACCTTGACTTTTGGAAATGATAAACTTCCATTCAACTGATTGTAAATACCATTTCTGATGCCACTAGCTAATGTATAATAAGAAAATCCCACTGTTTTGCCATTTTCCATACAAATGTCTAAGTGACCAAATTTGACCTTGACGTAAAACAGGTCAAGGTAAACCAAAGGTCATCATTTGAACAAACTTAGTAGGGCCAGTGTCCCTGATGCTGCATTCCAAGTTTCAAGATCATCGGCCATTCGATTCTTGAGAAGAAGATTTTTAAAGGTTTTTACCATATATGGGCAAGGCGGCCATATTGGTCATGTGACCCAGTCCTCACGAACAAACTTTCGTTCCCTCATTCCATAGAGGCTCCAAATGTAATTTGCTTTCAACTGGCCAAGTAGTTTATGTGAAGAAGAAGATGAAAATACTGAATCTGAGGCGTCCTGGACAAAGGTCGTTAAAGGACCTTGACCTTTGGAACTGATAAACTTCCATTCAGCTGATTGTAAATACCATTCCTGATGCCATTAGCTAATATACAATCAGAAAAATCCACTGTTTTGCCATTTTTCAATACAAATGTCTAAGTGACCAAATTTGACCTTGGCGTAAAACATGTCACGGTCATCCAAAGGTCATTGTTTGAACAAACTTGATAGGGCCAGAGTCCCTGATGCTGCATTCCAAGTTTCAAGATCATCGGCCGATCAGTTCTTGAGAAGAAGATTTTTAAAGGTTTTTACCATATATGGGCATGGCGGCCACTTTGGTCATGTGACCCAGTCCTCACGAACAAACTTTCGTTCATTCATTACATAGAGGCTCCACATGTAATTTGGTTTCAATTGACCAAGTAGTTTATGTGAAGAAAAAGATAAAAATACTGAATCTGAGGCGTCCTGGACAAAGGTCGGTAAATGACCTTGACCTTTGAAATTCAGCTGATTGCAAATACCATTTCTGATGCCACTAGCTAACATACAATCAGAAAAATCCACTGTTTTGCCATTTTTCCATACAAATGTATAAGTGATCAAATTTGACCTTGACGTAAAACAGGTCAAGGTAAACCAAAGGTCATCATTTGAACAAACTTAGTAGGGCCCGAGTCCCAGCATACCGAGTTTCAAGATCATCGGCTATTCGGTTCTTGCGAAGAAGATTTTTAAAGGTTTTACCATATATGGGCATGGCGGCCATATTGGTCATGTGACCCAGTCCTCCCGAACAAACTTTCGTCCCCCCTTCCCATAGAGGCTCCCACATGTAATTTGGTTTCAACTGGCCAAGCTGTTTTAAAGATGTTGTTTGAAAATGTTGAAGACGCAGTCGACGCAGACGCAGACGACGACGGACGACGGACGACGGACCAATGCCTATACTATAAGCTCCCCCGGAGCGAGCTAAAAATCAAAGTACTGACAGAGTGACTGGGGTCGGTTGTCTCTGGGTATTCACCATATTTGCATTATTTGCTGGCTCCCAGCTTGCACATTGACAATATTGGAACAGGTAACCAGACCCCCCTGACCTTTCCAACACTGATAACCTTCAGACTAGGAACCAGCAGATAATGCAAATAAGGTGAATAGGATGGGAAAATAGACCTGGACAGAGCCTAACCCTTAAATGCAAGCAGTGTAGACCTGATCAGACGCTGCTTTCTGCGGCGTTTGAACGTTAAATTCATTTACGGTAAGCAAACAGTGCAGATCTGGGTCAACACTGTTTGCCAAGCCAGGCTATATTCAATAAACAGTCCTATAACGTTAACGCAGCTGTTTAAAAATAATCAAACAAAACAGTCACGTGGGTTTTTAAAAGAAGATTCTCTATTGTTAGTAGCTTTGTGTGGACCGACAATCAATCGACCCAAAACATCGGCTGTTTCTGAGTGTAGGCTGGGAAAATGGCGCTTATCCGCTGTGTTTAAGCCTGCCCAGGAAAAAGTATGGCATGGTAAAGTCTTTTTCTTGGGGTTGTGGTGGTTTGGGGGTGGGGTGGTTTAACGGCCATTTCAGGATTTTTTTTCCAATTATTTTGAGCCAATGTCTATCGAGGAAAGCAAACACCGGAGTAACCGGGGAAAATTACTTGATCTTCCACACAACGTTGATACGACGTTGCTTAGACGATATGTCCCCGCTAGGACGTGACCCGAGAGAGCCTCGAATTCCAAGCGGTAAGAGAACTTAATGGCTAAGAGACATCGGATCGGCATCGGAGGCCAGTCGTGCATCACGTAAACAAGTCCGTGAAATGAACACCCCCTTAAACCCCACTTTATATAGAGAAAAATGGGGTTTACGGGGGTAAACATTATTTTTCTTATTTCTGCTCAAAGACATAGGTTGTTGGTACTCGTTAGAACCGCCTCAATGAGGCGGTTCTAACGAGCACCCACAACCTATGTTTGCAATGTGAATAAGAAAAATATTACACATTTTCATCAGAAAAGTAGCCATTTTGGAGGTAAGAAAAAATGCACTATGTCGCACGGGTGTGTTATCGTAATGGGTCCTTGGAGTTATTGAAGTCTAAAAATGTCATCGGGTTTTATTGTCATAAACTTATTTCCTAAAGGTGTGTATATTTCTTTTAAAATCCACCGATCCATATCACATTTGTTATTAGATCCGTGTCGATTTACACACACGTCAACCACTATGACATTTTTTTCCACTAAATATAGTACACCAGTTATTTACGCTTTAAATGTTCATTTCATGGACTAAAATGAATGAAAACTGAACAGGATCTACAGGTAAGTGCTTCATATACTATGTTTTTGAACATAAAAGCAGAACTCTGCACCATTCAAGAGACTCACAATACTGTACGTTGTTTATAGAACAACAATACTAATTCCACGTACCAGACCAACTAAGAATGCCAGGCCAATGCCTATGGGGCGCCCTTTTACTATTTATTCCCTATTTATAGATAATTATTTATGTTTGTTTGTTTAATTTGAGGTTTAACGTCCCCGTCAACACTGATAATTATTTATGGATATCCATAATTCGATTTAGGGATACTCATAATTCAGATCGATTTATGGATATCCATAATTCGAATTATGGATCCATAGTATCATTAATTCGAATAAGGGATATCCATAATTCGGTCCATTTATGGATATCCATAATTCGGTCCATTTATGGATATCCCTAATTCGATTTATTGATATCCATAATTCGTCTTATCAAATAAATACAATAAATAATGACTGAAACCAAAGGCTTTTGCGGTGTATTATGGATATCCATAATTGGAAACATGGATACCCATAATTCAGCCCGATTTTTAGATATCCATAATTCGATTTATGGATATCTATAATTCGAATTATGGATACCTAAAATATGGATTAAATAGTAAAACGGCACCCTATAATGTCGACTCGATGTCAAGTCGTAACGATGTCGGACCGACGTTGGTCCGCTGTTTTGTGCTTGCTGGGTAATGGGTACCCTCGAAAACCCCCAATCTTTCTATACCGACGAGTTGTCCAAGTCCTTCAACGGAAAGTCTGATTGAGTTTTCTCCGTGTCCTCTATTTACTACGTCGGTAAATAGCTATTCATAGCTAATGCTATATTGTTTACTGTCCGACTTAAAATAAAATTTGTCTATTTATGTCTTATACTCTGATTTTCCCTAACGGCTGGATATAAGTGATATAAGGCTTGAACGGGCTTTCTAAGACAGAGCGTCCTTACACTGTTACATGTAACGGGTATTTTGCAATATAACTGGGCGGAATAGCGTGACGTGAAGAGCTCCCATTTTATGACGTCCCTAGTTTGTTTTGTTTGTTTTGTTTGATTTGAGGTTTACCGTCCCCGTCAACGCTGTAAAGGTTATTTTGGAGACATTGCTTCCAATTTTTTAGGACTTTTACCCGACATTGAGATATTGAGATGAAATGACATATCAAGCCCTGTCGCCCAATGCAACCAATAGAGTTTATTAGCATGGACGGTCCGCATTGCACCGCGGCTCCTGGACAGGCTAAGATCCTCTAAGCGGTTTACCAGTACTAGTGTGCGGGCCGGATTCAGCTCTGCGTGGGAGCATCATGCATCCCATATATTTCTTCAAGCCCCTATGGGCGGGGGAGAGATGACGTCCCCAGTAAATTCTTTTGACGTCCCTAGTAAATTCTTTGACGTTAGATGGTTTCACGTCATTTTTTCTGCATCTAAAACGTTACAAAAGGATTTAAACGCGTGCATTTGCTACGGTTGAACGTTGGCGAATGTTTGAACATCACAAAAAACACGCCTATATAACTTTGACCCCCCATGAACCCCATTTTTATACAGTAAAACTGGGGTTCACAGGGGTAAATTTTATTTTTCTTATTTCTGCTCTGAAATATAGATGGTGGGCACTCGTTAGAACGCCTCAATGAGGCGGTTCTAACGAGTACCCACAATCTTTATTTTGAGCAGAAATAAGAAAAAAATCACAATTTTATTTTAGTATTTTCGGCGGTAAAGTTTACAATGTATTTGTATAGGCGTGTTTTCGAAATGGATATCTCAGATCAAGGTAACTGTGAAGAATTTGTTGCAGAAATGAGCAAATATAAGAAAAATATTTTTCATATTAAAATTTTCGTTTTCTTGGAGGTAAAGTTTACAATGTATTTGTATAGGCGCGTTTTCGTGAGGTTTGGAAAATTTGAAAACAACAACAAAAACAGTGTCGATTTTAGTGTACTGGAGTTGTTGAGGGATAAATAACATTGAACGTGCGTTTACAAATCTCTCGCGCTACGCGTTCGTACTTTAATCTACTTTACGACTGATCTCCAAACTGTCACCAAACAAGTGCACTTGCTCTCACACAGTACTTTTCGGTCTGTACATCACGAAAACACGCCTATATAATTTTGACCCCCTTGAACCCCTCTTTTATATAGTAAAACTGGGGTTTACAGGGGTAAACTTTATTTATCTTATTTCTGCTCTAAAATATAAATTGTGGGTACCTAAAATATAGATTGTGGTTACTCGTTAGAACCGCCTCATCGAGGCGGTTCTAACGAGTACCCACAATCTATATTTTGAGAGAAATAAGAAATAATTCACAATTTTATTTTAGTATTTTCGGCGGGAAAGTTAACAATGTATTTGTATAGGCGTGTTCTCAGATCAAGCTAACTGTGAAGAATTTGTTGCACAGGCTTATTAAACTTTTCGCTTGTTACAGACGCTATCTTGCACCGGTTTGTGCTGGCTAAAATACAGTAAAACTTCAATAGCTCGATCAGGGATGTTTCATTTATCATCGCTAATTCGAACTCATCATTAAATGCCCAGAGAATTCATTTCATAGATCGGGGTATCAATTTAGTTAGGATATTTACGGTTCTTATTTTGTTTGTTTGTTTGATTTGAGGTTTAAAGTCCCAGTCAACACTGTAAATGTCATTTTGGAGAAGTTGCTTCCACTTTTGTGGGACTTTTACCCGACATTGAGATGAAATGACATCTCAAGCCCTGTCGCCCAATGAAACCAATAGGGTTTATTAGCATGGACGGTCCGCCTCGCACCGCGGTGCCTGGAAGGCTTAGATCCTCTAAGCGGTTTACCAGTACTAGTGTGCGGGCCGGATTCAGCTCTGCGTGGAAGCATCATGCAGCCCATATATTTCTTCAAGCCCCTATGGGCGGGGCACAGTTCTTATTTGTTTGTTTTGGGTTTAACGGCATGTCAACCCTTGTGTGTCATTTAGTGTCGTCACCCAGAGAAATGGAGAAAAGCGACAGAACAGACAGTAGAGGAGATGAAAGTAAGGGACAGGGGAGAAAGAGGAAAATGAATCGAAGTGTAGAAACAGAAGAAATAAGACATTTCCCACTGGTCTGGTCCTGTTAGAAGTCATGCATCTAAACCCTAACCCTGTAAGAAGTCGTGCATCTAACTCTATTGGTATAAACATAATTTTTGCCATGTTTTTAGATATAGCATTTGGGTTGGGCTACACGTTCTCGCAACAATAGTTACAGCCCATTCCTTACCCTTTTAGAAGCAATGCATCTGGTCCTATTCGACCAGATGCATCTAGCGCTATAAGAAGTCATGCATATAGACCATGCATCTGGCACATGTCTTGCATCTAGCCCTATTAGAAGTCATTCATCTAGCCCTGTTAGAAGTCACGCATCTCGTCAAGTTAGAAGTCATGCATCTCTAGTTCTATTAGAAATTATGGAACTAGCCCATTCAGACGCCACACATCTAACCCTTTTAGAAGTCATGCATCTAGCCCTATTAAAAGACATTCATCTAACCTTATTAAAAGACATTCACGGGCCTCCGTGGCCTAGTGGTTAAGAGCGCTGACTCTTGATCATTAGGTCTCTCACCGCTGTGGTTCGAGCCTCGCTCGGGTCACATGTGAGACGCCAAGTTCTGCAACGGAAGGTCGGGTGGTTTTTCTCCGGGTACTCCGGTTTTCGCCCACCTCTGATTAACGATATGAGTGAAATAATCTTGAAAGGGCCGTAAAACCAAAAAAAAAAAAAAAAAGTCATGCATCTAGCCCCATTAGAAGTCATACATCTAGCCCTATTAGAAGTCATGCATCTAGCCTTATTTGAAGTCATGTACCTAGCCCTATAAGAAGTCATGCATCTAGTCCTAGTAGGGGGCATGCATCTGGCCTTATAAGAAGTCCCGCATCTGGCCTTATTAGAAGTCATGTATCTAGCCCTATAAGAAGTCATGCATCTAGCCCTATTAGAAGTCATGCTTCTGGCCCTATTAGAAGTCATGCTGCTGGCCCTATTAGAAGACTTGCATCTAGCCCTATTATAAGTCGTGCACCTGGCCCTATTAGAAGTAATGCATCTAGCCCTGTTAGAAGTCACGCATCTAGTCAAGTTAGAAGTCATGCATCTATAGTTCTATTAGAAGTTATGGAACTAGCCCATTTAGCCGCCACACATCTAACCCTTTTAGAAGCAATGCATCTAGCCCTATTGAAAGTCATTCATCTAACCTTATTAAAAGGCATTCGTATAGCCCTGTAAGAAGTCATGCATCTAGCCCCATTAGAAGTCATACATCTAGCCCTATAGAAGTCATGCATCTAGCCCTATTTGAACTCATGTATCTAGTCCTAATAGAAGTCATGCATTTAGTCCTGTTTGAAGTCATGCATCTTGCCCTATTAGAAGTCATACATCTAGCCCTATTAGAAGTCATGCATCTAGCCCTATTTGAACTCATGTATCTAGCCCTAATAGAAGTCATGCATCTAGTCCTGTTTGAAGTCATGCATCTTGCCCTATTAGAAGTCGTGCAACTGGTCCTATTAGAAGCCATGCATCTGACGCTATTAGAAGACTCCATAAGAAATCATGCATCCAGCCCTATTTTAAGTCATGCACCTGGCCATATTGGAAGTCATGCATCTGGCCCTATTAAAAGTCGTGCATCTAGCCCCATTAGAAGTCATACATCTAGCCCTATTAGAAGTCATGCATCTAGCCCTATTTGAAGTCATGTATCTAGCCCTATTAGAAGTCATGCATCTAGCCCTGTTAGAAGTCATGCATCTGGCCCTATTAAAAGTCGTGCATATGGCCCTATTAGAAGACATGCATATAGCCCTATAAGAAGTCATGTATCTAGTCCCATTAGAAGTCAAACATCTAACCATATTAGAAGTAATGCATCTAGCCCTATTTGAAGTCATGCATCTAGCCCCATTAGAAGTCATACATCTAGCCCTATAAGAAGTCATGCATCTAGCCCCATGAGAAGTCATACATTTAGCCCTATTTGAAGTCATGCATCTGGCCCTATTAGAAGTCATGCATCTGGCCCTATTAGAAGTCATGCATCTGGCCCTATTAGAAGTCATGCATCTGACCCTATAAGAAGTCATGCGTCCTGTCCCATTAGAAGTCATACATCTAGCCCTATTAGAAGTCATGCATCTAGCCCTATTTGAAGTCATGTATTAGAAGTCATGCATGTTAGAAGTCATGCATCTGGCCCTATTAGAAGTCGTGCATCTGGCCCTATTAGATGTCATGCATCTAGCCCTATTAGAAGTCAAACATCAGGTCCTATTAGAGGTTATGTATCTAGCCCTATTAGAAGTCATGCATCTAGTCCTGGATAGAAGTCATGCATCTGGCCCTATTTGAAGTCGTGTATTTGGCCCTATTAGATGTCACGCATTTAGCCATATCAGAAGTCAAGCATCTAGCCCTTTTAGAAGTCGAAGTCATGCATCTAACCCCATTAGAAGTCGTGCATATAACACTATTAGTATAAACGTATTTTATTGCATTTTTTTAGATATAGCAATGCTTTGGACTACAAGTTCTCGCAACATCAGTTACAGCCGTTCCCATAACCCTATTAGAAGCCATGCTCTATTGGAGGTCATGCATCTAGTCCTATAAGAAGTCATGTATCTAGCCATATTAGTGGTCATGCATTTAGCCCCATTACATGGCTCTATTGGAAGTCATGCATCTAGCCCTATAAGAAGTCATGTATCTAGCCCTATTAGAGGTCATGCATTTAGCCCTATTACTTGGCTCTCTTGGAAGCCATGCATCTAACTCTATTAGAGACCATGCATCTAGCCCTATTAGAAGTCGTGCATGTAACCCTAATAGTATTTGTTGGTTTGTATTGGAGTTTAACGGCCCAGGTAACACTATTAAGATCACTTTTGAGCCGGTCAGTATATCTATACACACTTTTCTGGACAGACTTATATATAAGCGGTTAACCAGTACAGTGCACATTCTTTCGCCAGACCCTAACAGAATAGAATGGAATATTTTATACAAAGAAGGTGTTCACCACATGTAACAAACAACAATACATAACAATGTAATAGAACACTTTTGAATGTAAGTATATCAGCAAATAAACTATTTGAGAGCCAATTATTGGAGTTGAAGCGAGCTGATTAAAGCAAACAAGAGACACCTCTATGTCGATGTGACCTCTAGAGTAGATGAAAGTGCAGAAGAGAAAAAAGGAAAATGAAGCGAAGTTGAAAAACAGGAGAAATAACATTCCCCCTAACATTTACTATCAGATCATCATAGTATAAACATATTTTATTGCATTTTTAATCCCCAACCGCGAAATGGAGCGGGAATTATGGGAAGGACCTTCGTCTGTCCGCCCGTCCGTCCGTTTGTCTGTCCGTAACACTTTCTTGTCCGCTCCATATCTCCTAAGCCATTTGATAGATTTCCATTAAACTTTGGTCAATTATTCGTCCCAGTGAGCTGATGTGCAGAACCTATAAATGAACCATGTCGACTCAAGGTCAAGGTCACAGTTGAAGGATACGAGTTTGAAACTTGGAATTTTGTGTCCGTTCCATATCTCCTTTACCCTTGTAAGGATGTCCATTAAACTTTGGTCAAATATTCTTCTCAGTGAGCCGATGTGCAGAACCCATAAATGAACCATGCCGACTCAAGGTCAAGGTAACATTTGAAGGTCAAGAATTTAAAAGTTTATTTTTTTTTGTGTCTGTTCCATGACTCCTTTACCCTTCAAAGGATTTTCATTAAACTTTGGTCAAATGTCCTCCTGAGTGAGCTCTTGTGCAGGACCCAATAAATGAACCATGCCGACTCAAGGTCATGGTCACATTCGAAGGTCACGAGTTTAAAACTTTGATTTTTTTGTTCGTTCCTTATCTCCTTTACCCCGCAAAGGATTTTCATTAAACGTTGGTCAATTATCCCCCTCATTGAGCTTGTGTCCGTTCCATATCTCCTTTACCCCTCAAAGGATTTTCATTAAACGTTGGTCAATTATCCCCCTCAGTGAGCTTGTGTCCGTTCCATATCTCCTTTACCCCTCAAAGGATTTTCATTAAACGTTGGTCAAATGTCCCCCTCAGTCAGCTGATGTGCATAATATACAAATAAACCATGCCGACTCAAGGTGAGGGTCACAGTTGAAGGTCACGAGTTTGAAACTTTGAATTTTGTGTCCGTTCCATATCTCCTTTACTCCTGGAAGGATTTTCATTAAACTTTAGTCAAATATCCCCCTCAGTGAGCTGATGTGCAGAACCATAAATAAACCATGCCAATTCAAGGTCAGTGTCACAGGTGGTGGGCATGAGTTTGAAACTTGGAATTTTGCGTCCGTTCCATATCTCCTTTACCCCTGAAAACTTGTGTGTAATATACCCCACAGCGAGCTGATGTGCAGAACCATAAATAAACCATGCCAACTCAAGGTCAAGATCACAGGTGAAGGTCACAAGGTTGAGCCTTGATACAAAGTGCGGCGGGGGATTTGGCTGTCCCTCAGACTGCTTTCTTGTTAGATATAGCAATGTGGTTGGGCTAGAAGTTTTCGCAACATCAGTT
>OY757019.1:35895905-36147796 GCA_963580285.1 Lucinisca nassula
AGTAAAACTGGGGTTTAAAGGGGTAAACCTTATTTTTCTTATTTCTGCTATAAAATATATATTGTAGGTATTCGTTAGAACCGCCTCGATGAGGCGGTTCTAACGAGTACCCACAATCTGCTCAAAATTATCAAATTCAAAGGCGATAAAATCCAATTTAAAGTGGTCATATTATAAACAGAATCTTAAACCCGTGGTCATTTCATATGAAATTTATGCTACTCGCGAAGGCTCGTTTCATAAATATCATATGAAAATGATCACTCGTCTAAGATCCTCAATATACGCAATCTTGGCGCCTCAGAGATAGAGGATCTTACACGAGTGATCATTTCATGCGATATTTATGAAACGAGCCTTCGGCGAGTAGCATACATTTCCATCGGGATCGGGCCGGGGGAGAAGGGGGGGGGGGTTGCATCGTGCTTCTACGCAAAACTGAAACCGACCACACATCCGCTTATAAGAGGCAAAGTGGACGGACTGTCCATTCATATGAACCTATTACTTTCATTGGGCGACGTGGTATGAGATGGCATTTCATCTCAATGTCCGGTAAAAGTCCAACAAATTGGATGCAACGTCTCCAAAATGACCTAATTAAATAGTGTTGACATCACTCAAAGAAACAAACGATCTCTTCATAACTGAAATATTCTTGAAAGGGCCGTAAAATAAACAGGAAAAACAAAAAAACACACACAAAAAACAACAACAAAAAACAAAAACAAAACAAAACATCCCTGATATTATTTTGGTATACGGAAACAAAATATCATTTTAGACAAGAATGTTTTTGACCTTTAGCCTTTCATCCTTGAGTCTTGCACCACTGACTGTAGACACATCCATTTTTGACAGTAGGGGATACAGTCAAACCTATTAACAGAATGGCAAACAGTGTAGACCCTGATGAGACGGCTCTTGCCGTCTCATCAGGGTCTACACTGTTTCCATAGGTATATGTTACAAGTCCACAGGGTTGAAAGGGTTGAAATACCATCAATGAGGAAATATTGTTGTTTTTTTTTTTGTCTTTTTTTCTCTCTCAAAACTTTGTTTAGCTTAAAAGTATCCATTTTTCAAAACATACGGAAGCAAATTACATTTTGTTTTTTGTTTGATTTGAGGTTTAACGTCCCCGTCAACACTGTAAAGGTCATTTTGGAGACGTTGCTTCCAATTTTGTGGGACTTTTACCCGATATTGAGATGAAATGGCATCTCAAGCCCTGCCGCCCAATGCAACCAATAGGGTTTATAAGCATGGACGGGTCGACTCGCACCGCTTTGCCTGGGCAGGCTTAGATCTTCTAAGCGGTTTACCAGTACTCGTGTGCGGGTTGTAGTAGCTCGTCAACAGCTTCGTGACATTGTTTCGTTTTTCTTCTTAGCACATAGAAACAGAATTACTGATCTCAGTAGAAGAAATTATCTCCCCTTTTCGAGTTATTTCCCTTTTAATTAAATAATATAGAAATCTCGTTAGCAAGATATCTGAAAAAGCATTTAGCAAGAGCGTTGATATTTCGTACACTGTTTGACACTGAGGAGGGGATCACCTGATTGAAGTTTTATTCGATTTTATGAAATAGCCCTTTGCAATTTGTGGCCATTTAATTGTGTTGCTTTCTTGTGCACAACATTATTTTAGAACCATATATGCCAGTGTTTAGAAATTTCATATATGGATTTCTCATGAAAAAATAGTCGACCCGTACCCTTTTTGTGTTATTTCCCTTTTAATTAAATAATATAGAAATCTCGTTAGCAAGATATCTAAAGTATTTTGAGCTTGAGCGTTGATATTTGCTATACCGCGCTTGGAACTGAGGGGGATGGGATTACCTGATTAAATTTGTAACAAATTTAGTGAAATTTTTATTGGACTTATGGCCCTTTAATTGTGCTGCTTTCTTAGAAACCTCGTAAGCAAGATACCTGAAAATGTATTAGAACCAGAGCCATGATATTTGGTTGGGACTGAGGAGAAGATCACCTGATTAAATTTTCAAACAATGTAATGAAATTTTGTTGCAGTTGTGACATTTTGCAACTTCTGGCCTTTTAATTTGTTGCTTTCTTGTAGTAAGAAATTTGAAACTGTTTTAGTTGTTACACTGAAAGTTGACAGGCTGATAATTAACCATGACCTAATTAACGTTTGCAAAAATTATGAAAAGTTTTTTTTTCAGTTATGGTCCTTTGAAAATTTTGGCAATTTAGGGGCAAGCATATGGTTGGGGGCATAGTGTTTTACAAACAGAGTTTCTAGTTCTTATTTATACCGCAAACATAGGCTGCGGGTACTTGTTAGAACCGTCTCAATGTGGCGGTTCTAACGCGTACCCACAAACTATGTCTTGGAGCAGAAATAAGAAAAATAACTTATACCCCCGTAAACACTAGTTTGGGGTTTAAGGGTTGTCCATTACACAGACTTGTAAATGTGATAATTTACACCGAAAACCGACATAAAGTAATTTAAGCTCATTCTTAGGCGCGGATGTTCTCTTAACGTGGTCTAACGTTTATGGTAATTGAAAATCACGTGGACGAATTGAAAATCACGTGGACAGCAACAGCACAGTAGCTGAGTCCCAACTCACAAGGCACATGACGTAATTGTGACGTCACATCAACGTCGGTGCAACGTCATGACGTTGCAACGACATTTGCTTGACGTTGCCCTAGTGACGTGTGCCTGCTGGGAATAATGCTGCTAACCTTAATGTAGCAGCATGATTTTTGGTCGCCCCCCGCCCATCGAGGCTTGAAGAAATAGATGGGCTGCATGATGCTTCCACGCAGAGCTGAAACCGACCGCACACGAGTACTGGTATACCGCTTATAAGATCTAAGCCTGCCCAGGCAAAGTGCGAATCGGACCGTCCATGCTTATAAACCCTATTGGTTTCATTGGGCGACAGGGCTTGAGATGTTATTTCATCTCAGTGTCGGGCAAAAATCCCAAAAAATTGGAAGCAACGTCTCCAAAATGTCCTATACAGTGTTGATGGGGATGTTAAACCTCAAATCAAACAAATGATATTTTTGGTGCTACATTTTTCTTCCCAGCTTCTCCGGAGAAATGTTTCTTTCCTTTTAATGTTTCTTTTCCTTTTAACCTTTACTTCTCTCTGGGTTTATTCAGCAGACGACAAATTGATGATATTTTCTTATTTTTTTTCTGAAAACAGGTATTGACGTTTCATGCATTAGCATGAAATGGCAAAATCTGTTTTCTGTGAAAATATGAGAAATGTTTACACTTTTAGTGGAGCTGCAGCGGTGAATAAGTACATTTACAGAAAAAACTAGAACCCATCGGGGCTTGATGAAATAGATGGGCTGCATGATGCTTCCACGCCAAGCTGAAACCGACCCGCACACGAGTACTGGTAAACCGCTTTGAGGATCTCAGCCTGCCCAGGCAAAGCGGTGCGAGTTGGCCCGTCCATGCTTATACCCTTTTGGTTTCATTGGGCGACAGGGCTTGAGATGTCATTTCATCTCAATGTCGGGTAAAAGTCCCACAAAATTGGAAACAACGTCTCTAAAATGACCTTTATAGTGCTGACGGGGACGTTACACTTCAAATCAAACAAACAAACAGAAAAAGGCAAGTCAATAGCGCACCATCGCAAATCCCCGCGCTGTGAAAATTTTCGGTAAGAAAAAGGTTTATTGCAGCCCAGATCATAATCTTTTTGGGTGGTTATTTTGCATAGCTGCAGAATAATGGTATTACCATTTACTGATACAGTTGCAGAGAATTCTGTTCATTATAAACGAAAACACAAACATTTTTCTTTAGTCTAGTGTGTTTTCACCAACCCCAGCATACTTCGATCAATGTTTTTTGACAGTAACACATCTTTTGTGCACATGATTTTGTGATTTATATGTTATTGCGATTTCAGAGCTTCCATTGATGCATTTGCTTGAGCCCCAGTTCTGGTCAATACCCACTGAATCCGTGGATGGTTCAATGGTTGATTTTTTGTTAGGGTACACCTTACCACGGGTTATGATACACCATAACGCGGTTAGTCAGCACAATTTAGGTGCAACAAACACGGATAATATTCTTCATAAATTGAAATATTTGTTTGAATTGTGGTTTAACGTCCCCGTCAACACTATTTAGGTCATTTTGGAGACGTTGCTGGCAATTTTGTGGGACTTTTACCCGACACTGAGATGAAATGACATCTCAAGCCCTGCCACCCAATGAAACCAGAAGGCTTATATGCATTGGACGATCTGGCTCACACTAAGCGGTTTACCAGTACTCGTTTGTGGTCAGATTCAGCTCTGCGTGGAAGCACCATGCAGCCAAATTTATTTCTCCAAGCCCCGGTGGGCGGGGGCGAAATAAATTCAAATAAAACTCTTTAATCCGCCAGCGAATGCATGATACATGATGCTGTTTTTAATTCAAAACGATCCATTTTTCTGTTACACACTCTTTAATGCCTTTTCATTTCGGAGTGGCTATTTGCAGTCAACTGCAAATAGCCAAAAGACGTTAAAATGGCTATTTGCAGTCAACTGCAGATAGCAAAAAAACGTTAAAATGGCTATTTGTGTGGAGCTGTTCAAAATATTTTAAAATGGAACGGGCCTCTGCAGCCTAGTAGTTAATTAGAGTTCAGACTCTTAATCATTAATGGCTATTTTTGTTTGATTTGATGTTTCACGTGCTCTGCAACACTATTTAGGACATTTTAGAGACGTTACTTCCATTTTTGTTCGACTTTTTCCACAGATTGAGACGTAAAGACATCTCAATCCTATGACACCTATAGGGCCTAGGACGCACCGACTCGCACCACTTAGTTAGCAGGCTTAGTTCTTCTAAACGGTTTACCAGCACTCATGTGCAGGCATGGAAGCATCATACGGCCAATCTATTTCTCCAAGCCGCGATGGCCGGGGACTATAAAATGGCTATATAGAGTCTATATTTTGTGTGAACATATGACACTTATAGTTTTAAATCTTATATTGTTTCCATTTTTGTTTCACTGTTTATAGCAATGTTCTCTGCTTATTTAAATGAAATATTTAATTTGTAAAGCCCATGAGAGGTTGGTGTGGAGTGGGGGGCGGGCGGGGGTGTGTGTGTGTGTGGGGGGGGGGGGAGGCAAAGGTGACGTGTGTCTTGCGTCACTTGGGCGTCCATCTGATATTGGCTTACAGTTGGTTAAGATAATGGTAGAGAGGGGATGATGTTATTTCTTCTGATGATGTTATTTCTTCTGTTTCTACACTTCCATTCGTTTTCCTCTTACTACTCCGTCTCTCATTTTCATCTCTGCTATCTCTTCTATCTCTTTGGACAGGACACAAAATTACTCACTGAATGAGACCGTCCAATGCATATAAGACTTTTTTTGTTTCATTGGTGGCAGGACTTGAGTTGTCATTTCATCTCAATGTCGCCGAGTAAAAGTCCCACAAAATTGGAAGCAACGCCTCCAAGATGACCTAAATGGGGTTGATGGGGACGTTAAACCTCAATTCAAACAAACAAATGATCCGCCCCGCCCATCGGGGCTTGGAGAAATAGAATGCGCTGCATGGTGTACACCAGACACTCAATGTGCCGGTAACGTCTAAGTAACGTCGATGCAACGTAGTGGCAAACACTCACTATAAAATGAACGGGCGTGGTGTGGTATTTAACCATTATCATGCTGGACAAGTCAACCCTACCTTTGCAAACAATATATATTCAGATAAGGAAGCCATCTGATCAGGATCTACAGTGTTTGTCATAAAGAAGTGAACTGAATAAATACAGTAAATTGAGTAATGTCATTCTTTGATATTCTGCAAAGGGCGTGGCTAAAATAATTGTTATTGTTGTGGTATTTAACACTTATAATGCTTTTTAAGACAAACGCTTCCTTTGCAAACAATGTCGATTCAGATCAGGAAGTCATCTTATCAGGATATGCAGTGTTTGTTATGAATTTGTGAATAGAATGCAGAAAAACATTTTTTTAAAATGTATGGGCTGCATATACTGAGTGATATCAATTTTCACTGAAAATTTAAAGTGTAGGGGCAATATTCACTCGTTGTGTCATTATATATATTTTTCTCGACTGTTTTAACCCCTTAAGATGCCAATCACAATTATTGTCATCTGAGTTGCTGTGTGCTGATTACATTAAAAGTCATTGTTGTAAACAGTGTGGATCCAGATCAAACTGCTGGGAACAATCTGATCGGGGTCCACACTGTTTGCTTGTATGCCTAAACATTCTTTTAGACTGCAAAAATGAGAAATAGATGAGATATGCAGACGACATTTTCAGATGCATTTTTTCTTAGCACCTCAAGGGTTGAATTAATAAATGTCATCAGCTTTTTTCGTGACGTACTTCCGGTTCTAAAAATGGAACGGGAAAGCCCTGGCCGTCAACTATCGTATTGCTTCAAGGCAGTGGGACAGATAAAATGTTAATTACAGCGTAAAACAGTGAAATTATTTCAAACTTTTGACGAATTCTAATGTAAGATAATGAGAGAAAAACTGATGTGAAATTTTGCATAACGATCATTATTTCTCATTATGATCTCCGAACTTGTACACATACGAATTTAAAGGGTTGGGTAACAACCTTGGACAAAGGGGACGGTTGAACACATTTATTCTGGCTTTCCAGAACTTTTTTACCACATCCCCTACTTATAAACAACTGAACCCCAACGTATTTAGTTTCGGCATTGGTGGGGAGGGGAGACTCTTGAATTTATAGATTCCTTTCTTTGCTACTGAAAAAGTTTTTGTAAATGGCATGGACCCAATATGAGTTGACGGCGAGTATATATGGAGTGTGTTCCAGTTTTGTCTGGGTCCCGAATGGGACTGTTCTTAGTTCACTGTTATACATGTACTCACTGCATATTAATCATATTTCCACCGACATTGACCCAGAAATAAGACTGTTCGCAGACGACTGGGTGTGCTGCCGGGACATTAGAGTTACAGAGGACTTACGTAAACTTCGGAACCAAATGGATAGACTCGGATACTGGGCATGAAAATGTGGCATGCCATCATGCGAACAGGTCCGTGAAATGAACACCCCTTACTTTACATAGAGAAAACTAGGATTTAAGGGGATATACATACTTTTTTATTATATCTGCTATAAGACATAGGTTGTGGGTACACGTTAGAACTAACGTGTACCGCCTCCTTGAGACGGTTCTAACGAGCACCCACAACCTATTTTTGTAGTATAAATAAGAAACATATCATGGATTTTCATCCGAGAAGTAGCCATTTAGGAGATGTGAAAAAATACACCATGTCGTACGGGTGTTTTACCGGAATGAGTGTTTAATGCAATACATTTAGCAGATAACTAGTATATGTAGGCAGAGAACAAATTTGAGGGTTCGTGCATTAGAACTCCTTGAGTATTATTTCACATGATTTTCGGACTCCCAGAAATTCGAGGGCGACTCTCAATGTGGATGGGGAGAATGGCATAGGGTATATGTATATAGCACACTTGTACTGCCTTTCGATGCAAGCAGGCTTTTATAGCAACGTGGTGGATTTGCTTATCAATCCGGCGGCCCGGGTTCGAACCACGACCGGGCCAAAGGTGTGTAGCATTTTTGTAGCCTGTTACACAATGTCAGTAAAAATGTCATTAATGTCCACGAAAAACAAAACTGGACCGAAAACGGCACCTGATGAGACACCAGACAAAATATCAGCCCAATCCTAAGTTTCACTGTTATGTTCGGCAATAGTATATTGGTGTTGGGGTCATCTGGCTGACCAGCATCGCTAAACTCAAACTCAGCCATAATGTATCTTTCTGAAATAAAAATATAAGATTCTTACTTTGGTATTCTTGCGACATGAATGTCGTAACAATGGAGAGAAGTAGAGTTGTAAAAAAGGGGGAATAATCGCCTATGGTAAGATTCGAAGCTGGGACGATCTGGTAAAATCAACTGCTCTAAGCACTAAGCCAAATAGTTAACTGTCTTCCTCAGTTGTCTTCCGCATGATCAACCAAGGCAGGTTTGTTTGATTTCAGGTTTAACGTCCCCGTCAACACTGTAAAGGTCATTTTGGAGACGTTGCTTCCAATTTTGTGGGACTTTTACCCGACATTGAGATGAAATGACATCTCAAGCCCTGTCGCCCAATGAAACCAATAGGGTTTATTAGCATGGACGGTCCACCTCGCACCGCGGTTCCTGGACAGGCTTAGATCCTCTAAGCGGCCCACCAGTACTAGTGTGCGGGCCAGATTCAGCTCTGCGTGGAAGCATCATGCAGCCCATATATTTCTTCAAGCCCCTATGGGCGGGGGCTGTATAATGTAGGTTAGGTGCATCGGGCCGTAACACCTCACCCCTTTTTTCCAAGTCCGTATGTTGACGCGAGATCATTTTTGCGAAAAAAAAAATCAAATCCCGGGCGAGTCAACATCTTCCGACATGACAGCCATAATGAAGGAATGGAGCATAGCTAAAAAAAAAAAAAAAAAAAAAAAAAAAAGTAATCGACTCTGTGCCAAAGAGTCGTACCCATGACGCAGTTGTCATTGGTTATAAACCTGTAGGCCAAGGAAGATTATTCAGGATTAGAAGTTGTGGGCCGTAACAATATCAGGGGCGTAGCTGGAAGAAAATCATTTGTACGCAAACCAAAGAAAATGCTAAAAATAATAGCTCCGTTTACCAAATGAGGACCACTCTTACAGGAAAGAATTTGCTCCCATCCGGGAGCAAATTCTTTCCTGTAAGTGCGGTACCCGTGGCAGAGGAGGAAACTATGCTAGCTAATAAGTAGTTTTGCGTATATCCTAGACAAATACAACTTTTCTTCTTCTTCTTCTTCTTCTTCTTCTTCTTCTTCTTCTTCTTCTTCATCATCATCATCATCATCATCATCATCATCATCATCATCATCATCATCATCATCATCATCATTTTCTTCTTTTTTTTTTCTACTTCCTCTTCTTCTCTCTGCTTCGTTTTTTCATCTTCCTCTTCTTTTTCTTCTACGTCTATTTTTGTCCGCCCCCGCCCATAGGGACTTGAAGAAATATATGGTATGGGCTGCATGATGTTTCCGCGCAGAGCTGAAACTGACCTGCACACTAGTACTGGTAAACCGTTTATAGGATCTAAGCCTGTCCAGGAACCGCGGTGCGAGGCGGACCGTCCATGCTAATAAATCTTATTGGTTTTATTGGGCGACGGGGCTTGAGACGTCATTTCATCCCTATGTCGAGTAAAAGTCCCACAAACTTGGAAGCAACGTTTCCAAAATGACCTTTACAGTTTTGACGGGGACGTTAAACCTGAAATCAAACAAACAAAAACGTCTATTTTTTACATTTGTAATGTGTACGCAAGTGCGTAGCTGCGTACAGGTAGCTACGCCCCTGAGTATGATGGACAAACTTCTCTATCTATCCCTCACACAGATTTCTTTGGCTGGCTTGTTTCTTCGCTTGGTTGGGAGTTAAACAGCCCAGCAAACACTATTTAGGTCACATCGAGCCAGTTAGTTTACCTTGAAGGCTTATAAAACCAACACAGTGCATATTCTTACGCCAGAATTTGACAACTGCCCTTCTTAAGTCAGTGAATGGGAGAAAATGACCGTTTGTGTATTTTGAGTTAAACGTCCCAGCAACCCGCTAAGGTTATACAGAGAGTGGACCCCAGTTAAACCACTCATCAGAAAGTTTGGAGAAGCCAAAAATCGAACCCAGGACCCCTGGTTTATGAGGTGAGTAAAACAGAATGATTACCAAAGAGAACATTTCATGGCACACCCATTTCAGATTCTTTATCTTGCATTACTTAAATCTTAAAACGTAGAGTTTGGATATGCGGTCACTTTGACTGCTAACGTCTATTGTGACGTTAAGTTACGTCGCATTACGGACAGCGTACACGACTTTCTATACAAATAGCGCACATCAGACGCCCGTTGAGTTAAACACCTCAGAATTCTCGACTTCAATACCATCCCTTCGTAGAAAACCCGGGTAGGATAAAAGTTTCTATTCCAGGGTACAAACTAGGATTTCTTCGTCTGGTGTGCCAGAACTTGCATACGGGGCTAGTCTTTCGTTGCTGCTTTCAGCGATCAGACTACATGGACTAAGTGCTTGCGCAACTTCTTTACTCACAGATTATTTTGCAGATTCTTGTGGTTGCACTGTGAGTGTTGTCTCATTGAAGTTGGTTTTGCTCAGTATAGCTCATTGTTGGCTATTTGAACGGTCCCTCTGTTTTTTTATATTGTTTACATGTTTATGTACAGGTTATTCTTGGGCCCCATCCACCGCTGCTTGGGGAAATAAACGGGCTGTATGATACTTCCACACAGAGCTGAAACCCGTCGCACAGGACTACTGGTTAACCACTTAGAAGGTCTTACTCTTCCCGGGCAAAGTGTTGCGAGTCCGACCGTTCCTTCATTTACCCTATTATTCACCTTGGGTGGTAGGTTTGAGATGTCGTTAATTCTCAATGACGGATAAAAAGAATTGCAAAATTGGAAACAATTCCAAAATGATCTTAACTGTGTTGACAGAGACGTCAAAGCTCAATTCAAACAAACAAACAAACAGGTTATTTTTGTTTGTGACATTTTTTATGGATTATAACGTCTGTGCATTGTGCATCTGTTGTAAAAAATTGTCTCCATGTCATAAACACACCTTACAACCCAAAACACTTTTTTGTTTAAGGAATGGCCAAGCGTACACTGTACATATTGTAATTTTTCAACTAAAGGGCAAATATATATCGTTCCTCTTGGCTATTTCTTGAAAAATGGCGCTTTTAATGGGTAAAAACGTCCAAATACGGTTTTCCATATCCGTGTTTGTTGTTCCATTTGTTCCGTGTTTAGTGTACCCAAACACAACACATGATCCATGGTAAGGTGTACCCGTGTTTAAAGGTAGTTAGCCAAGAAAAATCGGTACGATTCTGATTTAAACTATTTTTTATGAATTATTAAAAATAGTATATACTTACTTCGAAGGCTAGAGACATGAAAAACCCAAGAATGCTCGTGTATATGTCATTTATTTTTGATTGATAGACCCTTAAAACTTGAAATTTTGTTTTTCTACCTATTTTGGCCTAATTTGTGGCAGTGATTTCACTTCTCTGACCGTGTCATAGCTTAAAATTTGGAAAGACAACAAAAACACAATCTGTTGTCATCGCAAAACCAACAGAAAAACGTAAATCGTGATATGTTCGACAAAATAAAGGAAACATTGTACTCACATTTTTCTCCCGTCAAAGAAAAACAGTAGCGTTTAGTATACTCAGTCGCGTCACGTTGTACCGCGGTAACCGGTGTGATAAAAGGACCTAAAATACCTCTTTTTGAACTCTGGTGACCCCAAAACATGCCTCCTGGGCAAATGGGCAAAACTTTTGCACCATTGTATTCTACTCTTCGATATGCAACATGACTATGTTCCTACAAAATAGCTTTTTGACCCCTTTGGCGGGGGTCAGGCCCCTACCCTAGATGGAAGTCACTACAGCATTCTGAATATGTTTCTCCAGTCCTCTTCCATAGGGCCAATTGCTGTGACATTTTCAAGATTCTAGCTCAAAAAGCTTTGGAGGAGTTATGTGATAATCGAAAAAAGGACCCGAAATGCTATTTTTTGACCTCTGGTGACCCCTAGTCATGTCACCGGGGCAAAGATTTTGCACCACTGTCTTCCACTATTTGTAACCTTCGATTTGATATGCAGCATGACTATTTTGTGGAAAAAAATAAAGAATTCCAGTCCTCATCATGTGACAGTTTCAAGATTCTAGCAGGAGTTGTGTGACAATCGAAATAAAAATACCGCCGAAAAAAGTAACATTTTAAGATGAAAAATTGTGATATTTTTCTTATTTATTTTCAAAATATAGATTGTGGGCAATCGTTAGAAGCGCCTCGATGAGTCGGTTCTAACGAGTACCAACAATCTATATTTAAGAGCAGAAATAAGAAAAATAAGGTTTACTCCTGTAAACCCCAGTTAACTTTCATTGGGCGGCAGGGCTTGAGATGTCATTTCATCTCAATGTCAGGTAAAAGTCCCACAAATTGGAAGCAACGTCTCCAAAATGACCTTTACAGTGTTGACGGGGACGTTAAACCTCAAATCAAGCAAGCAAGCAACTTGAGCAAGTAACTATATAAAAGCGGGGTTCAAGGGGTCAAAATTACATAGACATGTTTTCGTGGCTTTTGCCTGTGAATGTTTCGAGATTCTAGATTAAATGGTATAGGAGCAATGGTGGGGCATTACAGACGGACGGGCGGACATCGAAGGACGGACGAAGGACGGGGGGTAATACATGATCCCCCTCTTCGAAAAGCGCGGCGATAAAAATCATGCATTTAACCATTGCGGTGCACTTCAATGAATACAGCCGTATGATCATTAACCCATTTTGTGGCAGAAACCTTGCTGGCAAACAGTGCAGGCCAAGATCAGACGCCGCAGAATTCTGCGGCGTCTGATCAGGGCCTCGACTGTTTGCTAAAACTTCAGGTATTTTCCATATAAATGTTGATGAAAACACAACCTGACACACCTAAATTTTGAAATGGACTCCTGCTATATATAAGGAGGAAGATTCCATTTGGCACAAAAGGCGATGATCGATATCAATAACAGGAAAACTAGTGCAATTGTTGTCTTGTTTAAGTTTCACAATTTGTCGTCAAATTTTGATTGCGAAATTTAATGGAAATACAATTGACTCTCGTTATCCCAAAAACACTGATATCTCAAACCATTTTAATTCAGATAAAATTTTCGGCAATGCTATTTTAGTTTTGCTATATGTTTCTTAGATTTTAATATACGCGATTTTTAGCTAACCTGGGCCGAAGGCTCCAGGGGAGCTTATAGTATAGTGGGTCGTCCGTCGTCCGTCCACACTTTTGAGCAGCTATATCTCTGTATCCTGCAGGCTGATCTCAATCATTTCTCATCTGTAGCATGCCTCTGGTGGGGCATTGATGACATAAACTTTTTTTCGAAATCGCTCTAAAACTTTGGTTCCTATGGCAACCACAAGGTCCCATAGACTTACTATGGGAAAATGCTTGTCATCACCGTAGCGCCTTCAGTTTTGATCAGATCTTTCTGAAACTTATATGTAAGGTGGCTGGGGATAAAAACTCGGATGAGTTCGAAAACCGGACAAGTCGGACCATTTATCATAGAGTTACATCCCTTTGATTGCTGAAAATGCCGATTTTTGACCTTGTCATCACGGTAGCCCCTTCAGTTTTGATCGGATCTTTCTGAAACTTATATGTAAGGTGGCTGGGGATAAAACCTCGGATGAGTTTGAAAACCGGCCAAGTCAGCCCATTTTTCATAGACTTACGTCCCTTTGATTGCTGAAAATGCCGATTTTTGATCTTGTCATCACGGTAGCCCCTTCAGTTTTGATCGGATCTTTCTGAAACTTATATGTAAGGTGGCTGGGGATAATACCTTGGATGAGTTCGAAAACCGGCCAAGTAGTTTGATTGCTGAAAATGCCGATTTTTGACCTTGTCATCACTGTAGCCCCTTCGGTTTTGATCGGATCTTTTTGAACTTATATGTAATGTGGCTGGGGATAAAACCTCGGATGATTTCGAATACCGGCCAAGTCCGCCGATTTATCATAGAGTTACGTCCCTTTGATTGCTGAAAATGCCGATTTTTGACCTTGTCATCACCGTAGCCCCTTCAGTTTTGATCCGATCTTTCTGAAACTTATATGTAAGGTGGCTGTGGATAAAATCTCGGATGAGTTCGAAAACCGACCAAGTCGGCCCTTTTATCGTAGAGTAACGTCCCTTTGATTGCTGAAAATGCTGATTTTTGACCTTGTCATCACTGTAGCCCTTTCAGTTTTGATCGAATCTTTCTGAAACTTATATGTAAAGTGGCTGGGGATAAAATCTCGGATGAGTTCGAAAACCAGCCAAGTTGGTCCATTTATCACAGTGTAACGTCCCTTTGATTGCTGAAAAATCCGATTTTTGACCTTGTCATCACCGTAGCCCTTTCAGTTTTGATCGGATCTTTCTGAAACTTATATGCAAGGTGGCTGGGGATAAAGCCTCGGATGAGTTCGCATATCGGCAAAGGTGGCCTATTTATCATAGAGTTAGGTCCCTTTGATTGCTGAAAATGATGATTTATGACCTTGTCAACACTGTAGCCTCTTCAGTTTTGATCGGATCTTTCTGAAACTTATATGTAAGGTGGCTGGGGAAAAAACCTCGGATGAGTTCGAAAACCGGCCAAGTTGCCCCATTAACTATATAGTCATGTCCCTTTGATGGCTGAAAATGCCAATTTTTATTTACCTTGTCATCACCGTAGCCCCTTCAGTTTTGATCGAATCTTTCTAAAACTTATATGTAAGGTGACTGGAGATAAAACCTAGGATGAGTTTGAATACCGGCCAAGTTGGCCCATTTATCATTGATTTACGTCCCTTTGATTGCTGAAAATGCCGATTTTTGACCTTGTCATCACCATAGCCCCTTCAGTTTTGATCGGATCTTTCTGAAACCTATATGTAAGGTGGCTGGGGATAAAATCTTGGATGAGTTCAAAAACAGGCCGTCAGCCCATTTATCGTAGAGTTATGTCCCTTTGATGGCTGAAAATGTTGATTTTTGACCTTGTCATTACCGTAGCCCCTTCAGTTTTGATCGGATTTTTCTGAAACTTATTTGTAAGGTGGCTGGGGATGAAACCTCGGATGAGTTCGAAAACTGGCCAAGTCGGCTCATTTATTATAGAGTAACATCCCTTTGATTGCTAAAAATGCCAAATTTTGACCTTGTCATCACCGTAGCCCCGCCAGTTTTGATCGGATCTTTCTGAAACTTTTATGTGAGGTGGCTGGGAATAAAATCTTGGATGAGTTTGAATACTGGCCAAGTCTGATCGGATCTTTCTGAAACTTACATGTAAGGTGGCTGGGAATAAAACCTCAGGTGAGTTCGAATACCGACCAAGTCGGCACATTTATCATAGAGTGACGTGCCTTTAATTGCTGAAAATGCCTATTTTCGACATTGTCATCACTGCTGCCCCTTTAGTTTTGAACGGATCTTCATGAAACTTACAAACAAGGAAGTCAGGCAGAAAGCTTGGAGGAGTTTGAAAACTCTTGTTTTTGAACTTGTCATCACCATAGCCACTTCAGTTTAGATAGGATCTTCTTAGCAAGTCAGGAATAAAAGCTTGAATGAGTTTGAAAACCGGTGAGGTCAGCCTGTCTATCATAGAGTTACATTTTACTTGATTTTCATAAAATGCTTACCCTGTCATAACCATGTCCTCCCATAAAACCTTCAGTAAAGGTTGGCACTTCCTTAAACTTTGAATCTGTTAGCTCATGTGAGCGATACAGGACCAAGCTAGCTTGGTCCTCTTGTTTTAGCTCACCTGAGCCGAAGGCTTATAGTTTAAGTAGGCATCCGTCGTCCGTACGTCACCACCTTTGACCAGTTATATCTCTGCAACCTGCTGGCTGATCTCAATCATTTCTCATCTGTAGTATGCCTCTGGTGGGTGAATGATGACATAAGCTTTTTATCGAAATTGAATTAAAAAGTTTGGTTTCCATGGTAACCGTAACCGCAAGGTCCCATAGACTTACAACGAGAAAATGCTTGTCCCTGCTGTAGCGCCTACAGTTTTGATCTGATCTTTCTGAAATTTACACATAAGTAGGCTTGGGGTAAAAGCTCGGATGAGTTCGAAATCTGGCAAAGTCGGCCCAATAATCATAGAGTTATGTTCCCTTGATTGCGGAAAATGTGTATTTTTGGCCTTGTCACCTCTGTAGCCTCTTCAATTTTAGTCGGATCTTCTTGAATTTTTACAACTAAATGGAATTTGGGTAAAAGCTTCTTGGTTGAGTTTGAAAACCGGCGAAGTCGGCTCATTATTCATAGAGTTATGTACCCTTGATTGCTGAAAATGCCTATTTTTGACGTGGCCACCACAGTAGCCCCTTCAGTATAAATTGGATCTACTTGTCATAATTAGGCTTGGTCTTAAAGCTCAGATGAGTTCGAAAACGGGCAAAGTCGGCCTATTAACTCATTTAACTGTAGAGTTATGTCACATTGATTGCTGAAAATGCCCATTTTTGACCTTGTCACCACCGTAGCACCTTTAGTTTTGATCGGATCTCCTTGAAACTCACCGGCAATTTGGCTTATGATAAAAGTTCAGACAAGTTTAAAAACTGGCAAAATCGCCTTATTAATCATAGAGTTATGTCCCCTTGATTGCTGAAAATGCCTATTTTGGACCTTGTCCCCCACCAAAGCCCCTTGCGTTTTGATTGGATCTTCTTGAAACTTACTTTTTAGTAAGTCAAGGATAAAAGCTTTGATGAGTTTGAAAACTGGCGGTTTGGGCTTATTCATCATAGAGTTATGTCCCATTGACTGCTGTAAAATGCCTTTTATGTGCCCGGTAGCGATTGCGGGGACATATTGTTTTTGCCCTGTCTGTTTGTTGGTTTGTATGTGGACAACTTTAACGTTGGTCATAACTTTTGAACCGTACAAGATAGAGCATTCATATTTGGTGTGTAGGTTTCGTGGGACAGGAACTTAACATTCATGCAAAAAACTTTGACCTGTGACCTTTACCTTGACTTTTGACCTAGTTAAAAGCAAAAAAAAAAAAAAAAAAAAAAAAAACAACAACAACAACATTGGTCATAACTTTTGAACCGTTTGAGATAGAGCATTCATATTCAGCATGTAGTTTCCTTGTGACAAGCGCTTTAAATTAAATTCACGCAAAATTTTTGACCTGTGATCCTAACCTTGACCTTTGACATAGTTAAACGAAATAAAAATTACATTGGTCACAACTTTTGAACCGTTTGAGATAGAGCCTTCGTGTGTTGCATGTAAGTTCCTTGTGACCAGAACTTTACATTCATGTAAAATTTACCTTGACCTTTGACCTACTTAAAATAAAAAAATAAAAATTTTGTCATAACTTTTGAACCGTTTGAGATAGAGCCTTCGTATTTAGCATGTGGGTTCCTTGTGAAAAGAGCTTTACATTCAGGAAAAAAAAAAAAAAAAAAAAAAAAACAACTGACCAGCGACCTTGACCTTTGACTTACTTAAAAGAAAAAGTTAACATTGGTCATAACTTTTGAACCGTTTGACATAGAGCCTTCATATTTGGCATGTATGTTTCTTGTGACAAGGGTTTTCCACTCATTTTCATGACTTTTGAACTGTATGAGATAGAGTGTTCATATTTAGCATGTAGATTCTTTGTGAAAAGGGCTTTCCACCCATACAAAAAGTTTGACCTAAGACCTTGACCTTGACATGCGACTTGCTTTAGCCTAACTATTAAACCTTATGAGATAGAGTTTTCATAATTTTCATGTAAGTTCCTTGTGAGAAGGGCTTCCCGCTCATACAAAATTCTGACCTGTGGCCTTGACTTGTGACTTACTTATTTTGTCATTATTTTGAATGGTTTGAGATAGAGCCTTCATATTTGGGATGAAGGATTCTTTTGACGAGGGCTTCCCACTCATACAAAATATTTGACCTATGACCTTGACCTTGAACTGCGACATACGTTAGAACTGTTTGAGATAGTGCCTTCATAGTTTGCATGTAGGTTCCTTGTGACAAGGGCTACCCACTCATACAAAATTTTGTACTTGTGACCTTGACCTGTGACCAAGACCTCGGCCCTGGGATTTGTTTTTCATAAGCTATGAATTATCTTGGACTCAGGTGAGCGACCCAGGGCCATCATGGCGCTCTTGTTTCATATATTAAGTCATCCGTTTATTTAAGTACCGAACTCAAGATATGGAGTGGCAATAAGGGTAATTTTAGGATGTTGTTTTTTAAAACATAAGTAATGGGTACTTGTGAGAATCGCCTCGATGAGGCGATTCTAACTAGCACCCACAACATATGTTTTATAATAAGAAATAAGGTAAAAATATCCCTTAATTTTCCTCGTTTTTGCTTCTTATCTGGAACTACGCTAAAATATTCACGGTTGAAACAAAATATGCAGATTTAAGATCAGTACAATGATATCAACATAATTATTACGTGCAATTTGTTGTCTAAAATGGTTTTGTAAGAAATTGGGTGTTTTAAAGTCATAAAGTCGCATATCTTGTCGACTCTTTTCACGCGGAAGTGACTGGTTCTCGCAAAGAATTGGCTTCTTTGTTGGGAGTTAAAGGCCCAGTCAACACTATTCAGGTCATAGTTTACCTTACCACACTTTTCCTTGGCAAGCGTATACATAGGCGGTTTACCAGGATAGTACAGGTGCTTTCGCCCTGCCCCTCTTGAATTGGCCGAAGCGAGAGAATGACCATAGAAAAAATTTCATGACCAATCTCCATGGAAGAATGTTCCCGAGTACATAAATTAGGACCAAAAATGATCAAAACGATGAGACATGCCAAGACCAGGGGCCAGTTGTTCAAAGCACTGTTAGCTAAACAAGCTCGTTAGTGGTCATTTTGTTAACTGTTCTAGCAAGTACAATATCTAAAATTTAAGTATTTTTGCAGAAAAAAATGTGAGCAGCCTTTGCATTTACAAAAGCTGCTCACATTTGTTTCAGCTCAAATATTAGCATATTTGCCATATTAAATGATCAAAGTTTTAACGATATGTTAACTAACGACGTCGTTAGTTTTGAACAACAGGCCCCTGACAATAAAAATAGCGACGTTCTGAAACAGTGGGATTTCTCTCTTTTTTGTTTTAAATAACATTAAATGAATAGGACATCGGGGCTCGAAGAAATAGATGGGCTTCAGGATGCTTTCGCGCAGAGCTGAAACCGACTCGCACACGAGTACTAGTAAACCGCTTAGAGGATCTAAGCCTGCCCAGGCAATGCGGTGCGAGTCGGCCCGTCCATGCTTATAAACCCTATTGATTTCATTGGGCGGCAGGGCTTGAGATGTCATTTCATCTCAGTGTCGGGTAAAAATTCCACAAAATCGGAAGCAACGTCTCCAAAATGACATTTGGGACGTTAAACCTCAAATCAAACAAACACACAAACAAATGGAGAGGAATGTTTTTGAACAAGCATGTGCGAGAAATTTATGGAGCCAGAAATTAGTCAGTCTGACAAAAATAGGGACTCGTAACTGATAATGAAGACGAGGAAGCTAAATTATTACAATTCTGGCGGTTATCAATACGATTTAAGAAAAAAAAAGATAATCAACACTCTACAGGGATTGCAATTCTTTCAAATAAATTTAATCCCGCCTTTCAACTCACTCTTAAGTATGAGTAGATCTCCTTGCGGAGGATACAAAACTGTCCCTTAATCATTTGTGATAAGCTAAGGTCACACAGGAGACCCCGAGTTCTGCAACGGAAGGTCAGGTGTGTTTTTCTTAAGTCCGAATATTCCTGTTTTCGCCTACCTTTGATTAACGATCGGTTTTAGATAAGAGAAATAATCTTGAAAGGACAGTAAAACCAAAACCAATCTGTCGTGGAAGAGACCAGTTTAGGGGGAAGGAGACAGAAAGTTACAGAATCGGTAACCATCTCTCCATCTTCGCGAGCCAATGGTACTAATAAAAATCAAAAATGAGTTCCTTTAAGAGCAATGAAAATATTCATAAGAAAGAAGATGGGTCATACTACGTAGTTTCGGCTAATAAAGCCTCATCAGTGATCCTGCAATGATCCGGCAACGAAAGCCAGAGGAAGCATACTGCAATTTAGCGAACCTCGAACAGGCAGCCGACTCAAAGACCGACACAAATCAAAATGAGGTCCAAATAATTAAAAACCTGTCCAGAATTTGAGTCTAAACTAATAATTTATTTCTGATTTCTCAGAATATTCACGCTGATGTCAAAGGACCAAAAGTAAAATATAAACTGCACTATGGTTGATATACGGGGAGACGTTTTATGGCCGCCACACGGCACAACACCAGCTGCAGTGAAGGCAAATAAAAATAAAAAATGAGTTCCTTCAAGAGCAATGAAAATATTCATAAGAAAGAAGATGGGTCATACTACGTAGTTTCGGCTAATAAAGCCTCATCAGTGACCCTGTAATGATCCGGCAACGAAAGCCAGAGGAAACATACTGCAATTTAGCGAACCTCGAACAGGCAGCCGACTCAAAGACTGACACAAATCAAAATGAGGTCCAAATAATTAAAAACCTGTCCAGAATTTGAGTCTAATCTGATAATTTATTTCTGATTTCTCAGAATATTCACGCTGATGTCAAAGGACCAAAAGTAAAATATAAACTGCCTTATGGTTGATGTACGGGGAGACGTTTTACGGCCGCCAAATGGCACAACACCAGCTGCAGTGAAGGCAAATACAAATCAAAAATGAGTTCGTTTAAGAGCAATGAAAATATTCATAAGAAAGAAGATGGGTCATACTACGTAGTTTCGGCTAATAAAGCCTCATCAGTGACCCTGTAATGATCTGGGAACGAAAGCCAGAGGAAAAATACTGCAATTTAGCGAACCTCGAACAGGCAGCCGACTCAAAGACCGACACAAATCAAAATGAGGTCCAAATAATTAAAAACCTGTCCAGAATTTGAGTCTAAACTAATAATTTATTTCTGATTTCTCAGAATATTCACGCTGATGTCAAAGGACCAAAAGTAAAATATAAACTGCACTATGGTTGATGTACGGGGAGACGTTTTACGGCCGCCACACGGCACAACACCAGCTGCAGTGAAGGCAAATAAAAATCAAAAATGAGTTCCTTTAAGAGCAATGAAAATATTCATAAGAAAGAAGATGGGTCATACTACGTAGTTTCGGCTAATAAAGTCTCATCAGTGACCCTGTAATGATCCGGCAACGAAAGCCAGAGGAAACATACTGCAATTTAGCGAACCTCGAACAGGCAGCCGACCCAAAGACCGACACAAATCAAAATGAGGTCCAAATAATTAAAAACCTGTCCAGAATTTGAGTCTAAACTAATAATTGATTTCTGATTTCTCAGAATATTCACGCTGATGTCAAAGGACCAAAAGTAAAATATAAACTGCACTATGGTTGATGTACGGGGAGACGTTTTACGGCCGCCACACGGCACAACACCAGCTGCAGTGAAGGCAAATAAAAATCAAAAATGAGTTCCTTTAAGAGCAATGAAAATATTCATAAGAAAGAAGATGGGTCATACTACTTAGTTTCGGCTAATAAAGCCTCATCAGTGACCCTGTAATGATCCGGCAACGAAAGCCAGAGGAAGCATACTGCAATTTAGCGCACGTGCGTAAGGAACGTAGTTGACTTAGTACCCTTGGCTCGCGAAGATGCCATCTCTCATAAAATAATGATGTTTTCTGTTGCAGTTTTATCATGGTTAAGTAGTGTAAACGCAAATCAATCTGGTCCGAACAATATGTAGGCCCTACATTACATCAAGAGTGAACACAACGCAGTTTGTTAGGTACCAGATTGGCACCGGTAGTGTGAATACAAATCAGTACCGTGTCATACATGTCCTGTCCAGTCTGGATATGGGTTATCGGTCTAGTGTGAACACAGCCTTTAAGTGTCATCTAAGATCTATGTTTTTCCCTTGCAGGCACAATGAAGGGGTTATTGGATCTACGGAGCAGTTTCGTCATCGTCGCTTCCATTTTCTTTCCTTGCTTGGTAGAATCAGGCGGAGTAACAATCCTTAACGGCGACGTTTTTGTGGAAGGCGTTATCTCCCTCTATTCACCAACGGCTGACGGCTCTTGTGGCGATACATTCGACTCGGAAGTCATACAAAACATCGAAAGCGTACGATGGACATTGCAAGAACTCAATAAAGATGTCAATAATTTATTCGGAAAAAATATAGGTAAAGCTGAACACAAGCAGATATATCCCAGCAGGCACACGCCGCAAGGGCAACGTCAAATAAACGTCGGTGCACCGACGTAGATGTTACGTTGCATAAAAATCATGACGTTGCACCGATGTTGATGTGACGTTACAATTACGTCATGTGCCTGCTGTCATAGAAACAGATAAGGTGGGTATTTGGTGATAACTGAGGGATAATTACACTTTTTTCTGCACCCCTATGTAGAATAGAAGTGACGGTAATGATCACTAATCGATACAATTAACCCAAAGCTCCCATTAGAGACACCAAAGGGAAAGAAACACAAACACGAAATAACAAGACCATAATGGAAACATCAATAGCGGCAAGCCAAAAGGACAGTTACTTTCCCACAAAATGTCTAATTGGCTATCCAAAACAAAACAACAACAACAACAACAACAACAAAAAAAAAAAAAAACCAAAAAAAAACAACAACAAAAAAACAATAGAACAATAAAAACATTCAAGTGTTACGCACACTCAAAGACAAAGCATAACAAAAATAAACTGCGACAGAAGAACCTATTTGGAACGGTCAGTGAAACAAATTCACCTGGGAGGATTTAGGTGATTTTACGCGGTCGCAATCCTCGCCCTTACTTCCGTCACAATTTAGAAAAATAATTTGTTCAGTCCGCATGAAGGACTCCTAACTTATCAGTGCAACATTTCCGAGAACACAAAAACTCAAACAACCACAGATATGAAACAACGGTGAGGACTCGACAGCAAGAAATCATTGAAATGCTGGAGCAAAAGAAAACCAACACTTAAACTCCGATGGTCCCTAAAGCTGTGTTGCTGGTATTCATTAGAGTCACATCGAGGCAGTTTTAATGAATACCCACAACCAAGGTTTTTATGAAGAGCTAACAAAAACTGTTTGTCGGTTATCACAAAATATCCACCTTATCTGTCTGTAATTATATGAGCCCCGCCAAGCGAATTTGTGTCTTCGAGCATTCCGTCATAACAAATTTAACTGCGCATGCCCAGCCATTCAGAGGGAACAGGGATATGGCTTTCTGTCTGAAGGTACCTCTTGCTTCACTGCTTGTATGAGCGAGCAGCGAAGGTTCTGGCGAGACTGCGCGGATGCGCAGGCTCGCCTGAACCTTCGCTGCTCGCATAGGCGATAAGTACCAAAATCGCTTGACGGGGCCCATATAATACATGTAATGAATATGGCATTAAGATTTGCCCGATAGATTTGTTCGTCTGTTTGTTTGTTTTGTTTGAATTGAGGTTTAACGTCTCCGTCAACACTATTTAGGTTATTTTTGAGACTATGCTTCCTACTTTTTGGGACGTGTTGCCCATGACGTCTCAAGCCCTGCCGCCTAAACAAACCAGAAGAGTTTATATGTAGGGATGGTCCGACTTGCCTGGGCAGGCTTAGACCCTCTTAGCGGTTTACCATATATTCATGTATGCTCGGCATTACCGTCTAAAACGAATGCCAAACAATGTGTTGTAATGCACCTTAATCACTAATGCTACACTTAGTCATTGACACATATCTTTATTAAAGACTTCAGCTACATGTGGAGAAAAATGGAAACATAACATAAACACAGATATATAACACAATCCCGTGTCTTACTAAAGTTATTAAAATAACTATGAAAAATGGTAAAAGGATACGAAATAATTAACCTTAATTAGACATTTGTATCTTTATTTGCTTTCCAAGAACAGCTTCTTATTTTGCTGAAGAGCCATGTCCTGTTTATTCTTTTGTGTTCTACCAGCGACAACTTATGGTCTAGTTCCACTTCTCAGAATATCAATCAAACGATGAAAGTCAGTTTCAGGTTTGGTTATGCAATCAGATATTTGGTTACAAGTCTTTCCATGTCACAGAGATATCACCTTCACTTACACTCTCTTAAATACTGTCCAAATCCATTTGATATCAGTTTAGTTGAATGAATATTCCGACTCAGAGAATACCAGGTGAGTGTCTTTTGATATCAAGTTACAAGCAAGGCTTCGAGAACGCTTGTAGCATCGCGAGGCTTGCCGAGCGATTCTACATGCGTTCTCGAAGCCGACCCTGATAAACTTGATATCAAATGACACGAATCCGGTATTCTATTTATCAGTTAATCTCCTTGTACACTCTTAAATTAACAATTTTCGATCAGTTATTGATGGTGCTCAGTGCGTCCCAGCATTCTAGCGGTCGATATATTTAGTATCAGCTGACCATATTTACGTATGATATTTTTTTTCAAGTATTTTTTTTTTCCATTTTTCCCAGTAACAATAACAATTTGGTCATTTTTATAGTAGTCCGGTTCATTCATAAAAATGCAATGTCATGTTGACGCGATAAAGCTCACTTGTCCTGGGATAGCATATCTTTATCAGGTCAGTGCTTTACAATGCAATATATATAGGGGGTAACTTATAAATCAGAATTTCACGTCCAGCTTCAACATGGATAATTTCATGAAGAATACTCCTCACAAAATAACAAGCATCCAGACTATCTGCCAAAGACAGAGCCTCAGCTGCTAAAGTACTTTTCACAACTCTCTTAATATTTTTAGCGGCCCATTCTATTGGGCATATTTTCTCATTTCTACATTTCAAGAATAGTATGTGCATTCCAGCACTTGAGATTCTATCTGAAAGATTGGTATATGAGGCATCTGTAAACAAAAGTAATTTTAAGCTCTCTAAGATATCCAAACATGAAAATACTATTTTGTATTGATTGTTCTTTTCTTTCCTCAACTTTGTTTATCGTAGACTTAAGCTTTGAATCACTCAGTTCTGAATAAGTAGAAATAACCAGAACATCGACACTGTCGAACTACTCTCTGGGTAAAAGGCGTTTATACCAGCTTTGAAATCCGAGACCATATCCAATTGTTTCAACTCCTCAGTTTAATCATGCTGCTAAAGGTAAATCTGGAAATCATTATCCAACCTTTATACTTAAAACTGATGTCACATTGAAACTTGATTCTCAAAGGGGAGATAACATTACTTTTAAAATATCACCTCCTACCTAGATGAAGTCATCAACATGAATAAGAAAAGGTCCCTCAAGTTTATATTGCTGATGTCAATAGAACATAACAGGATCGAGCTTGGACTGAACACATTTCAACTGAACAAGTTGCCTCTTTACACTGAGTACCGATTTCTAGAAGCATCCGCCAGTCCATACACACATTTGTTCAGCTTCAATACTACTGATCTAAAAGAAACAAACTCTTTTGGTGGTTCAACATAAATAATTCTGTCAATACTTTTCCATGTAAAAAGACTACTTATATTTTGAAGTTTAGGCTGCAGCCAGGAAGAGTCTTAGACTGTCCTTATGAAAAGTTGGAGAATCAGACTTAATTTTATTCTCCTCCTCAAAACCTCGCACAACCAATCTAGTCTTCCATCCCCTTCTTCACTTCTGACCTGTGTTACGTACTTCATCGTATACTTTAGATTAGCTTCTATTTTTCTAGTTCAAGCTGTTTGGCATATTTAACTTTGTTTTATCATGTCTATAAGCTGGAACAACAACTACGTTTATTTCATCTACATCACTATTACGCTACTCTTGAACATCTTTCACAATCTCAATCAGTTCTTTCGTTCTTAATATTCAAATATGTCTTGTTCTTTCCAGCTGATTTTCCAACTTTACTGAGAAAGGCTTTGGACCAAGTGTCACTACCTTTAAGTCTATACATTATGTTCTCTCCTACATGAGGTATACTCTGTTTTTGTTTTGGTTATCAATCGGAGCATCTGTATCTAGCGGCGGCTCTGATACAGAATCAGTTTCGTCTTTATCAGACCTTGGTTCTTCTACCATGTCTGAATGCGTTTCATTTGCGTATGGGTCATATTCTACAGTGTTATTTGAATCTTTATCCTATATGTTGGTGTGACGCGATCTTAGTAGAATTAATATCTGATTTCTTTTCTTCAGTTTGACATCGCTTTTCATCAACTTCATATTCATATCTGATCAGTCAACATGGATGCACTCTTCTTGCACACCAGACAAGGAAATCCGTGATTTTACCCTGGGATAGAAATTTATGTTCTGACCCTGGTGTTCCGAGCCAAAACCGAATATGTTTGTTTGTTTTGGAGTTTTACGGCCCAGTCAACACTATTTAGGTCATTTTTGAGTCGGTCAGTTTACCTATCAACACTTTCCTGGGCATGCTTATACGTAGGCGGTTAACCAGTACAGTGCACATTCTTTCGCCAGAAACTGACAACTGCCCTTCTTGAATCAGCGGAAGGGAGAGAATGACCGTAGAAAAGATTTCATGATCAATCTCCACGAAAGAATGTTGCCGACCCCGGCGGGAGTCGAACCCGCGTCCTCCTGATCAGCAGTCAGACGCGCATCCGACTGAGCCACCGAGGCCGGCCCAAAACCGAATATAATCGCGTGTTTGATAAATGCACTGGTTGATTACGACCTCGTACGCGCCGTCGTTAAGGTTGACGTCACGGCACGTTACGTGACGTCACTAAACATTACTGCAGTGTCAACACAATATTGCGGACGTTGGTTACCGAAGTGACTGCAGCATTAAAAATCCGCGGTAAGAAATGGAAGGTATGCAAGAAAAAGAATCCTATTTGGGTATGAGGGGTGGATAGAAAAATCCGTCCCTCGGGATCACTGTCCGGCATCACTCGGCAAGCCTCGTGATGCCGGACAGTGACCCTCGGGACGGATTTTCCATCCACCCCTCACACCCATATAAGATTCTTATATTCTTGCACACCAGACAAGGAAATCCGTGATATTACCCTGGGATAGAAATGTATGTTCTGACCCTGGTGTTCCGGCCCAAAATCGAATATAATCGCGTGTTTGATAAATGCACTGGTTGATTACGACTTCGTATGCGCCGTCGTTAAGGTTGACGTCACAGCAAAGTCACTAAATATTCCTGCAGTGTCAACACAATATGGCGGGCGTTGGTAACCGAAGTGACTGCAGCATTAAAAATCCGCTTTAAGAAATGGAAGGTATGCAAAAAAAAAAAAAAAAAAAAAAAGAATCCAATATGGGTGTGAGTGGTGGATAGAAAAATCCGTCCCTCGGAATCACTGTCCGGCATCACTCGGCAAGCCTCGTGATGCCGGACGGTGTCCCTCGGGACGGATTTTTCCTTCCACCCCTCACACCAATATAAGATTCTTATATTATATAGATGCTAACATATCTTACAAAAACAACTTTACGAACCTGGCCATTGACAATTCCTGGCTCTGGTCAGAATCTACACAGTTTGTTATTCAGTTCGCGAATTTAAATGAATATAATATATCAAGTAATTTTATTGAATGACAGTCAGAAATGGGTGTGGCTAAATTAATTATTTAGCGAGACAAGGTTTAAAGCGGGACCCAAATGGATGCATCCGGTGTGTTTTCCGCTATTTTCTTCTATAAGAGAGACACCTCTTTGAGATTTCCTGTTTGTTTTCATACTTTTGTTTGTTTGTTTGTCTTGAAGTTTAACGACCCAGTCAACACTGTTTATGTCATTTCGAGCCGGTCAGGCTTACACATAAACCGGTTAACCAGTCATTATGCACATTCCTTCGCCAAGAACTGACAACTACCCTGTTTAAATCAGCGGAAGGGAAAGAATGACCGTAGAAAAAAATTCATAATCACTTACCACGAAAGAATCTTACCGACACGGCAGGCATCGAACCTGCGATTTCATGAGCTAACGTGGTCGGCAAATTCGTCTTAAAATACTGTTGATGTTTACAGGTCTCAGAGTGCACACAACCTGTCGTACTGAACAGAGTGTACTAGATGTTGGCATGAGTCTTGCCCAGGACATGATGAACAAAAGTAGCCGTATGGACTCCATAGGTAAATATAGGTCATTTCATATGCAATTTATGATACGAACCTTCGACGAGTTTCATACATGAGCATGAGCACGCCGACACCTACATCAGGTCCCGAGGTTATAAAACTTTTTTAATCCCCGGTCACGAAGCGGGGCGGGGATTATATGAATAGCCGTCGTCGGCCCGTCTGTCCATCTGTCCGTCTGTCTCTTGTCCGCTCCATATCTCCTGAACCCTTTGATAGATTTTCATTTGATCAATTATTCGTTTCAGTGAGCTGATGTGCAGAACCCATAAATGAACCATGCCGACTCAAGGTCAAGGTCGCAGTTGAAGGTCACGAGTTTGAAACTTTGAATTTTGTGTCCGTTCCATACCTCCTTTACCCTTGGAAGGATTTTCATTAAACTTTGGTCAAATATTCTTTTCAGTGAGCTGATATGCAGAACCTATAAATGAATCATGCCGAATCAAGGTCAAGGTCACATTTGAAGGTCAAGAATTTGAAACTTTGATTTGTGTGTCCGTTCCATATCTACTTTACCCCTTCAAGTATTCTCAGTAAACTTTGGTCAATTATCCCCCTCAGTGAGCTGATGTGCAGAACCCATAAATGAACCATGCCGACTCAAGGTCACATTTGAAGGGCACGAGTTTAAAAACTTTGAATTTTGTGTCCGTTCCATATGTCCTTTACCCCTCAAAGGATTTTCATTAAACGTTGGTCAATTTTCACCCTGCAGAGCCCATAAATGAATCATGCCGACGCCAGTTCAAGGTCACATTGGAAACTTTGTTTGAAACTTTGAATTTTGTGTTCGTTCCATATCTCCTTTACCCATTCAAAGGATTTTCATTAAACGTTAGTCAAATGTCCCCTTCAGTTAGCTGATGTGCATAACACATAAATAAACCATGCCGACTCAAGATCAAGGCCACAGTTGAAGGTTACGAATTTGAAACTTTGAATTTTGAGTCCGTTCCATATCTCCTTTACCCCTTGAAGGATTTTCATTAAACTGTTTGTGAAATACACTCCTGCAGTGAGCTGATGTGCAGTACTCATAAATGATCCATGCCAACTCAAGGTCAGTGTCACAGGTGAAGGTCACAAGGTTGAGGCTTGATACAAAGTGCGGCGGGGGATTTGGTTCTCCCTCAGACTGCTTTCTTGTTTATGCTTTACTCAATTGAGCATGAAATGTGTAATGCTCCAAAGTATTAAAATACTGATAAATCTGGCAAATTTCTTGCTCATATCAGTAAAGAATTCATAAATTTAAAATACCAACAATAGTTGGCATTTTGAAATTGATGAGCAGGACCAAATTTATACTCAAGTGAGTTTAGTATGAAAAATGTTTTGTAACCTCGGGTCCAGATCAATTTGCGTATACGGGCGCGCGAGACTTTTATGGCCAGGCTGTGAGGAGGCTGGTCTGATTCTTTCATAGTCCATCAGGTGCTTTTTGTAGGCCCGGCGTTTTTATTGCCCGTCTTAAATGTCAGCAGAAATGGCCGCGAGTGAGAGGTTCTGTTTATAATATAAATGGTTTTTACACAAGTGGTCATTTCATATGAAATTTGTGAAACGAACCTTTGGCGAGTTTCATAAATTTCATATTAAATGACCACTTGTGTAAGATTCTGTTTATCATAAAAAAAAGGTTTTAAATAGAATTTTATTGCAAAAATTTCAATAGAAATCGTAGCATTGTCCCGGACGGCGTCATGACGTTACGTGCCAGTAACCATGTGTTATTACACGTGTAGTCATATGATTTTTACGACATGAAGTTATCCACTAAATACCAGCGTCTTTATATGGTAACATGATTTTTATTACCTATTTCACACGGAAGAGTGAAAGTAACTAAGAAGGAAGAAAGTAAAAAAAAAAAAAAAATAATTAAAAAAAAAAAAATGATAGTCATCAATGTGCCTGAAATATTATGGGCGATAAAATCTGGCAAGTCTGCCTCTGGACACAAAAACATGCAAATTCTGATGGTCATTTTCATTTTGATTTGAAAAAAAAAAACTCACGTCCTGTCAGTCATTTGCTAGTGTAGATACAGTGACCGGTTACAACATATATCAAATAAAATTCAAAAACGATACTCAGTGCTTGCCAAACGTTCATTGCTTGATTCAGAATTATTTGATGAATACGAGTATCGTATCCTGATTCAAAAAGATCACTGAAGGGTACTTTTTAGGAGCTTGTACAGTTCTGTATCCATGGGTGTATATGACATACGTCTCTACGAGACATGAAAATAATAGGTTTTAAATTAAATGGTATAATGAATCTGCTGATCTTGTTTGTTTTTTTGTCATTCAGCTGTGATTGGTCCAGACTTCAGCTCTGAAGCGGAAGCGCTATCTAGACTTCTGAGCTCATTTCCGGAAAAATCTCGTTTGCTACAGTTTGGTTACGCGCCAACATCGGCGTCATTGAAGGACAAGACTACATTCAGAAACTTTTTCAGAACCATTCCACCGGATGACATACAAGTGCAGGTAAATTACTAAAAAAAAATTTGAGTATTTAATACTTTTGGACATTCAAGTACATTCCACCATCAATGCAATTTCACTGGCCGTTTGTTTATGCTTGGCAAAGTAAATTTCTCTTAGGACATGTTCGCACAGAAAACGCTCCGATAGCCTGCGTAAATCGTGACAAGTGAGTTTTTTTCATTTGGACTGATGATCAGACTCTTTATTGTGCTCTTAATGTATGCCCATTGTCTCACGATATTGGTCATTGCAATTACGTATCAGCCTAGATTATACCCAGTGTCATGTACAGTAAAACTCCAAAGGCTCGAACACCTTTGGGACGACGAAAATCTGTTCAAGACAGGGGTAGTTCGAATCACTGAGAGTTACTGCCAGGAGGCATAACGGGTTTAATTCTGGGACATATTTTCGCTGTTCTATAACAAAAAGTATGCTGTATGTACTCATAAGAATCGCCTCATCGAGGCGATTCTAATGAGAACAAACAGCAAACACTGCAAGAAAAAGGTCGAAAATCTTTTTAAATTTTCCGCAATATTTTTCTATGAAGAGGAATTCCCGAGGAACTCAAGAACGGGTTCGACTCCGACATAGTATACCAGCCATTGGTGTTTGAGCCATCGAAGTTCTACCGTAGTTTGTCCAGTGAAACAGAGATACTATTTTTAACCTCTTTTTAATTTGAAATCTCCTCAGCGATGACTATGACGGGGTTGTATTTATGGTTGGCACCTATTAGACTTTTATCGGTGCGTTTCAGCCTGTGTCACTATTGTGTGAGGGGAATCTGACGATTTGTTCATCCGAGCAGGTAGTATTGCTCGTGAGGTGATCACTGAATCGTCATTTTCCCCTCACACAAGGACAAGTTGCTCTTGTGAGAGAGGAATATGATGATTTGTTCACCCGAGAAGGTAGTATTTCACCCCCACCCCCCTCCCGCCCGGACAATACCACCTATACCGGTCGGCCCCCGCCCATAGGGGCTTGAAGAAATATATGGGCTGCATGATGCTTCCACGCAGAGCTGAATCCGGCCCGCACACTAGTACTGGTAAACCGCTTAGAGGATCTAAGCCTGTCCAGGAACCGCGGTGCGAGGCGGACCGTCCATGCTAATCAACCCTATTGGTTTCATTGGGCGACAGGGCTTGAGATGTCGTTTCATCTCATTGTCGGGTAAAAGTCCCACAAAATTGGAAGCAACGTCTCCAAAATGACCTTTACAGTGTTGACGCGGACGTTAAACCTCAAATCAACCAAACCCTGAATCTTCATATTCCCCACACACAAGGACAAGTTGCTCTTGTGAGAGAGGAATATGATGATTTGTTCATCCTAGCAGATAGTATTGCACCCCCCCCTCCCGCCCGGGCAATACTACCTGCTCGGGTGAACAAATTGTCATATAACCCTCACACAAGGAAAATAAATGTCATATTATACCATACAAGACTATCAGTGCCCATGTAATTTATGGTAGTGAAGTCAGAGTGAAAAAGTACAGCGGACATGATCTTTTGTCGCCCTGCGCGTTGCATGTTTATTTGATTTGAGGTTTAACGTCCCTGTCAACACTGTAAAGGTCTTTTTTGGAGACATTGCTTCCAATTTTGTGGGACTTTTACCCGACATTGAGATGAAATGACATCTCAGACCCTGCCGCCCAATGAAACCAATAGGGTTTATAAGCATGGAGGGGCCGACTCGCACCGCTTTTACCAATAATCGTGTGAGGTCGGTTTCAGCTTTGCCTGGAAGCATCATGCAGCCCATATATTTCTTCAAGCCCCAATGGGCGGGGACAGCGCGCTGCATGCTCTTGACCAATCAGAATACAGAGACTAGAGATGACTTCAAAGTTAAATAAATTCTTGTATCTTTTTATACAGGTGATGAATCAACTTGTGCAAGAACTAGACTGGACATATATGGCCATCATCTATGAGAACGACACATATGGCAATAATGGCGTTGCGGACCTTCTATCCAGTATCACCTCCAATGACGTCTGTTTTCCATACAAGATATCGGTGAATCCTTTAGAAACACAGGAATCTTTAGTTCAAACTTTAGACTCTGATTTACGTCGACTGATTTTTGACTCAAACATCACAGGGTTACTGATATTTGGAAGCATCAAATTAGCCACGGCCGTAATGAAAGCTACAGAAATTATCAAAAATAACACCGCAAATTTTACATCGCCAACGTTTTTGTTCTCTGAAAGCTCAAGTTATTTTGAAGGAACTTTTAGAGGCGTTTCGAAAGGCGCGTTTGCTGTGAGTCCGCCGCGCAAAACAGTACAAGAATTTGAAGACCATTGGGTAGATCTTTTCACGAATCTGAACACACTTTACAATACAGTATACGACCCACCAGCTAACAGATTCATAAAAATGTTGTATGAAAGCACATTTGAATGTATACTGCCAAACACAAAAGACATTAAAAGCCATAACTGCCCCTTATTAAGCAGGAATGAAGTTTTAGACAAACTGAAGCCTTCTCTTTATAACCAGTATGCCATTCAAGCAACTATGATAGCTTCTAAAGTGGCAAAGGAGGTCCATAAATCAGAGTGCGGCTCTTCTCCAAACTGTGACGAGCTTTATGTCGTTTCAAGACAAAAGTTTATAGACATCTTAAGCACACTGACTATTAAATTTGATGATGATTTCACTTTAAGACTAGATGCTTTTAAATCTCCAACGGATTTAGTGATATCATTTAACAGACAAACTGACGCCACTGTGCCACCTGGGTATCCAACATACGAAGTTTACAACCATCAAAAGTGCACTAACGATCCCAGCGAGTTCTGCTTTGTAGAGGTTTGTAAAAAAATTGTTTGAGAAATAGATCAGCTCTAACTGTGATTTGTTGAGTAATAAATCACACTTTGGAGGTCAGTTGTAAAGTAGACAAATAACGAGCTGGTAGCGCGCGTGCTTTGTCTACTTTGAACTGACCGACAAACTGTGATTTATTACTTAACAAATCACAACCTAGAGCTGATCTATTTCGATTCTAACAGGCTGAAAATCGGCAATAATGCTGTTGTTTCCTTCAAAATCGCAAAACATTTCGCCATTGTTAGAAGAAATCCCGCTAAACTTTTCGACTGAAACACATGCATTTATATCCTTTTCTAACGTTTTCGATGCGAGAATATGACGTTACACCGTCTAACGTCAAAGAAATCGACTAGTGACGTCATAAATTTCCAGTTTTAATGACGTCACTCGTCACGCTCTTCCTTTCCGTGATTTGTTGTAGAATAAAACACAGTTATTTTCCATTGCCTATATAGGCGTGCTGTGTTAGAATATTTTTTAGAAAGACTTTTTTGAGGCATGTCATGAGAAAAAAATTTCTTGCACACCAGACAAGGAAATCCGTGATTTTACCCTGGGATAGAAATTTATGTTCTGACCCTGGTGTTCCGACCCCAAATCGAATATAATCGCGTGTTTGATAAATGCACTGGTTGATTACAACCTCATGCGCGGCGTCGTCATGCGTGACGTCACTTAACATTCCTGTTGTGTCATCACAAAATGGCGGACGTCGGTAACCGAAGTGACAGCAGCATTAAAAATTCGCAATAGAAATCGAAGGTTTGCAAGAAAAAGAATCCAATATGGGTGTGAGGGGTGGATAGAAAAATCCGTCCCTCGGGATCACTGTCCGGCATCGATCGGCAAGCCTCGTGATGCCGGACACTGTCCCTCGGGACGGATTTTTCAATCCACCCCTCACACCCATATAAGATTCTTATAGTCTTCAGGTCTCGCGCCCAGCGCTCAGTTGCTCAAAGCATCGTTAGTTTAACAAGCTCGTTAGTTGGCATAATGTTAACTGTTCACTGTTCTAGTAAGCACAATATCTAGTACATTGGTGTTTTTTGCTGAATAAATGTAAGCAGCTTTTGCAAATGCAAAAGCTGCTCACATTTTTTTCAGCAAAAATATTCGTATATTTTCCATATTTAGTGATTGAAGTTTTAACGATACGTAAACTAACGTCGTCTTGAAATTTGAACAACTGGCCTCAAGTAGGACACAGAATGGTCTGTTCAACTACACAGACTAGCAAGCGTCATGATATTAACCCATTGTATACTAGTGGACTCTTCCATTGCTATGTGTTGGACAAGTCCATTTGTCTTCTAAGGGATGTCAGGCATATATTTTCGTTCTTATTCTATTTTGAGGAAACATTCTGTTAGCAAATAGTGCAGGCCCTGATCATGGCCCCCGCTTCCGTACAGAGATGAAATCGACCACACACCAGTACTGGTAAACCGCTTAGAGGATCTAAGCTTGCCCAGGCAAAGCGGTGCGAGGTATAAACCGTATTGGTTTCATTGGGCGACACGGCTTGAGATGTCATTTCATCTCAATGTCGGGTAAAAGTCCCACAAAACTGGAAGCAACGTCTCCAAAATGACATATAGTGTTGACGGGGACGTTAAACTTAAAATTAAACAAATTTAACACATGCAGTAAACATTCAGATGCTGATCAAACTGTACAAATGCACATGAGCCCTGTCAAGCGAATTTGTGTCTTCGAGCATTCCGTCATGACAAATTTTAACTGCGCATGCCCAGCCATTCAGAGGGGCCAGGGATATGGCTTTCTGTCTGAAGGTTCCTCTTGATTCACTGCTTGTATGAGCGAGCAGCGAAGGTTCTGGCGAGACTGCGCGGGTGCGCAGGCTCGCCTGAACCTTCGCTGCTCGCATAGGCGATAAGTTCCAAAATCGCTTGACGGGGCCCACATGATGATCTGCACCTTTGTTGGTTGCGAATGATACAAAGGGTTGTTTTCTCATGACGTGGGTCATGTCAAATCATATCAACTTAGCCAGGTTTTTGTTTGTTAGTTTGAATTGAAGTTTAACGGTCCAGTCAACACTATTTAGGTCATTTTGTGCCGATCAGTTTTCCTATCCACACTTTTCCTGGTCAGGCTTATATGTAACTGGTTAACCAGTACAGTGCATATTCTTTCGCCAAAAACTTACAACTGCCCTTCTTGAATCTGCGGAAGGGAGAGAATGGCCGTAGAAAAGATTTCATGATCAATCTCCACGAAAGAATGTTGCCGACCCCGGCAAGTATCGAACCCGCGTCCTCCTGATCACCAGTCGGACGCGCGTCCGACTGAGATACCGAGGCCGGCACTTAGCCTGGTAGTATGATATAGAAAAACCATGTGAACACTCTGAGGGCCTTAGTTTTGGTCCAAGCATCATCAAACATACTCAGAATGACCATCTCGACAATATCTCGGTAAAATTCGAATATGGGTCAAAACGGTTTAAAAATAGGTCAGTAGGTCAAACCATAGATTAACATTGTGAAAACTCTAGAGGCCACAGTTTTGGTCCAGTCATCAGCAAACTTGCTCAGAATGACCATCTTGACAATATATCGGACGAGTTTGAATATGTTCAAAAGGTTTTTTCTTTGATTTGACCAACTGACCGCTCAATGTAACGTAAACAAAACAAGACCCATCGTGTGATATCAAAAGTTTAAACACCATGTCCAAACAGCACATGAATTTGATGGCTTGAACATGAGTTTTATTAGCTCACCTGTCACGTAGTGACAAGGTGAGCTTTTGTGATCACTTTTTGTCCGTCGTCCGTCGTGCGTGCGTCCGTCCGTGCGTGCGTCCGTCCGTGCGTGCGTCCGTAAACAATTTCAAATAAGTATATCTCTAATACCACATGGCCAATCTTGATCAAATTTCATATGAAGCATCATCAGGTAGGGGGAAAGGCTGCTTAAGATTTTTGGGCTGATCAGATTGGAATTCTGGTTGCCATGGCAACATATAGCTCCCATAGACTTATAATGGGAAAAATTAAAAAAATCTTCTTCTTTGAAACCACAGGGCCCAGAGCTTAGATATTTAGCATGTAGCAACGGCCAGTGGTCACCTACATAATTCCTGCCAATCATGCCCCTGGGTTTCAAATGGGCCACGCCCCGGGGCCCCTTAGCTCCCATAGACTCTTATTGGAAAAAAAGCTTCAAAAATCTTCTCCTCTGAAACCACAGGACCCAGAGCTTAGATAATTAGCATGTAGCAACAGCAAGTGGTCACCTACAAAATTCCTGCCAATCATGCCCCTGGTGTCCAAACGGGCCACGCCCCAGGGCCCCTTAGTTCCTATAGACTCATAATGGAAAAAAGCTCTAAAAAGCTTTTTCTCTGAAACCACAGGGCCCAGAACTGAGATATTTAGCATGTAGCAAAGGCAAGAGGTCACCTACATAAATCCTCTCAATCATGCTCCTGGGGTCCAAATGGGCCACACCCCGGGGCCCCTTAGCTCCCATAGACTCATAATGGGAAAAACAGTTTCAAAAATCTTCTTCTCTGAAACCACAGGGCCCAGAGCTTAGACATTTAGCATGAAGCAACGGCAAGTAGTCACCTACATAATTCCTGCCAATCATGCCCCTGGGTTTCAAATGGGCCACGCCCCGGGGCCCCTTAGCTCCCATAGACTCCTAATTAAAAAAAGCTTCAAACATCTACTCTGGAACCACAGGGCCCAGAGCTTAGATATTTAGCAGGTAGCAACGGCAAGTGGTCACCTACATAAATCCTGCCAATTATGCCCCTGGGGTCCAAATGGGCCACGCCCCGGGGCCCCTTAGCTCCCATAGACTCCTAATGGAAAAAAGCTTGAAAAATCTTCTCCTCTGAAACCACAGGGCCCAGAGCTTAGATATTTAGCAGGTAGCAACGGCAAGTGTTCACCTACATAAATCCTGCCAATCATGCCCCTGGGGTCCAAATGGGCCACGCCCCGGGGCCCCTTAGCTCCCATAGACTCCTAATGGAAAAAAAGCTTAAAAAATTTTCTTTTCTGAAACCGCAGGGCCTAGAGCTTAGATATTCAGCATGTAGCAATTGCAAGTGGTCACCTACATATTTCCTGATAATCATGTTCTGGGGTCCAAATGAGCCACGCCCCGGGACCCCCTTAGCACCTATAGACTCCTAATGGAAAAAAGCTTCAAAAATCTTCTTCACTGAAACCACAGGGCCCAGAGCACCGATATTAAGCAACTAGCAATGTCAAGTGGTCACCTACATAAATCCTGCCAATAATGCCCCTGGGGTCCAAATGGGCCACGCCCTGGGGCCCCTTAGCTCCCATAGACTCCTCATGGAAAACAAAGCTTCAAAAATCTTCTCTGAAACCACAGGGCCCAGAGCTTAGATATTTAGCATATAGCAAAGGCAAGTGGTCACCTACATAAATCCTGCCAATCATGCCCCTTGGGTCCAAATGGGCCACGCCCCGGGGCCCCTTAGCTCCCATTGACTCTTAATGGAAAAAGCTTAAAAAATCTTCTTCTCTGAAACCACAGAGCCCAGAGCTTAGATATTTAGCATGTAGCAACGGCAAGTGGTCACCTACATAAATCCTGCCAATCATGCCCCTGGGGTCTAAATGGGCCACGCCCCGGGGCCCCTTAGCTCCCATAAACTCCAAATGGAAAAAAAGCTTAAAAAATCTTCTCCTCTGAAACCACAGGTCCCAAAGCTTAGATATTTAGCAGGTAGCAACGGCAAGTGGTCAACTTCATAAATCCTGCCAATCATGCCCCTGGGGTCCAATTGGGCAACGCCCCGGGGCCCCTTAGCTCCCATAGACTCCTAATAGAAAAAAGCTTCAAAAATCTTATTCCCTGAAAACACAGGGCCCAGAGCTTAGATATATAGCATGTAGCAAAGGTAAGTGGTCACCTACATAAATCCTGCCAATCATGCCCCTGGTGTCCAAAATGGCCACGCCTTGGGGCCCCTTAGCTCCCATAGACTCCTAATGGAAAATAGCTTCAAAGATCTTCTTCTCTGAAACCACAGGGCCCAGGTCACCTACATAAATCCTGCCAATCATGCCCCTTGGGCCAGAATTTACCACACCCATGGCCCATTAGCTACTATGAATGGACTTAAAATGAAAAAAAAAACTTAAAATGAAATAAAAAATTGAAAAATATTCTTCTGTGAAACCATAAGGCCCAGAGCTTAGGTATTTAGCATGTAGCAACATGGAGTTGTTGCCTATATGAATCTTGCCTGAGTCTTGCCCCTGGGATTAAAATTGGCCAAATCCTGTGGCTTCTTTACTCCAATAAACTTATATTCGAAAAAAAAGCTTTAAAAATCTTCTCCTCTGAAACCATGAAGTACGGACCTTAGATATTTAGTATATAGCAACATAAAATGGTCGCTACATAAATCCTGCAAACCATGCCCTTTGGGTCAAAATGGACCTATGGACTTATACTGGAAAAAAATCAAAAATCTTCTCCAAAGCCATAAGGCCCGGAGCTCAGATATTTAGTATGTAGCAATGTCAAGTGGTCTCCTACACTTATGATTTTCTGGTACACAGGTGAGCGATATAGGGCCATTGGGCCCTCTTGTTGTTTGAACATGGCTTTGGCCTTTACTACTTACATTTACTTTATTTACCATCCATTTTATGCTGGTTTATTTTTTAAAAGAAGAACAACGGAAGAGCATTGTTGCCGTCGTCCAATCATATCCACAAGAACAGAGGTTTTAGCTAACCTATGAGCCTTTACCTGTTGCTCATATGTGAGCTTATTGTATGACAAGGGTCCGTTGCCTGTCGTCTGTCTGTCAACATTTTCAATCATCTTTTCCTCCGAAACCGCTGGGCATATTGAAGTCAAATTTCATGTGGAGCATCCATGGGATAGGAATCGAAAGTATGTTTGCGGGGTGCAGGTCACATGACCAAGATGGCCGCCATGCCCATATAAGGTAAAAACCCTTCAAAAATCTTCTCCGGAACCAGTAGGCTGATTGTCATGAAACTTGGTATGTAGCATTGGGGACTCGGGCCCATAATAGTGTGTTCTAATGATGCACCTCGGATGACCTTGACCTATTTTGCGCCAAGGTCAAATTTGGTCACATAGAATTTTGTATGGGAAAAAGTCAAAACTGAGCATTTTTAGAAACTGTTGCAGCATGTGATCTGAAAATTGGCATATGCAGTAAGCTGAATGAGTGGATAAAGCTACAGGCGTATTGAAGGTCTATGCCATTCCTTGAGCTTGTCCCAAGGTCATTCAGACATGAAAATAAAAACTTGTTTTTCCCAGAAACCACTGAGCCAATTGCAAGCAAATTCCATATGAAAGCTTTTAGGAACAATAAAATGAAAATCGATTAATTTCAGTTTGCTTACCTGAGCAAGACGGCCGCCACTCCCATTTAAGGTAAAATAGAAGTGAAGGCAATGGCCAGGAATCGATACAATTAACCCACAGCTCCCATCAGTGACACCAAACGGAAAGAAACACAAACATGAAACAACTAGACCCTAATGGAAACATCAATAGCGGAAAGCCAAAAGGACAGTTACTTTCCCACAAAATGGCCAACCGCCATCCAAAACAAAATAATATAAGCGAACCACACACTCAAAGACAAAGCATAACAAAACTAATCGGGACAGAAGAAAAACTTCCAAAATATTCTACTCCGAAACCAGTCGGCCGATTGTCATGAAACTTGATATGTAGCATTGGGGATTCGGGGTCCCTTCATAGTTTGTTCAAATGATAACTCTCTGATGACCTTGACATATTTTGCACCAAGGTCAAATTTGGTCACACAGACTTTTGTATGGGCAAAAGTCCAAAACGGACTTTTTTGTAAACTATTGCAGCCTGTGATCTGCAGTAAGCCGAGTGGATGAAGCTACAGGAGTATTCAGGGTCAAGGTCATTCCTTGACGTTGGTCCCATTTCATTCAGATATGGAAAGTAAAACCTGCTTTTCACAGAAAGCACTGGGCTATTTTGTAACCAAATTTCATATGAAAGTCTTTAGGAACAAGGAAATGTAGACTGGTTAATTTGAGTTTGGTCTCATGATTAAGATGGCTACCATGCACATGAAAGGTGAGAACCCTTCAAAAACCTTCTCCGGAACCAGTGGGCCGATTGTCATGAAACTTGGCATGTTGTATTTGGGACTCAGGCCCATTATAGTGTGTTCAAATTATGACCCTAGGATGACATTGACCTATTTTATACCAAGGTCAAATTCAGTCATATAGACTTTATAATGGAGAAAAGTCAAAACTATGTATTTTTTCGGTAAATATTGCAGCTTGTGATCTGAAAATTGGTAGATGCAGTTACCTAAATGAGTAGATGAAATTACATGGGTATTAACGTCAAGATCATTCATTGACCTTGGCCAAAGGTCATTAAGATATGAAAATTAAAACTTATTTTTCCTCAGAAATGACTGGGTCATTTGTATCCAAATTACATATGACAGTACGGGCATCCCTGACATAGTGGATAAGACCGCTGGCTCTTATTCATTAGGTCTCTCACCGCTGTGGGTTCGAACCTGGCTCGGGTCACATGTGAGACGCCACGGAAGGTCAGATGGTTTTTCTCCGGGTATTCCGGTTTTAGCCCACATCTGATTAACGATCGGCTCGATATGAGTGAAATAATCTTGAAAGGGTCGTAAAACCAAAACCAAAACAAAAATATACATATGATAGTATTTAGAAATAAGGGAATAATATCAATGATATGAGTTTTGTCACATAACCAATATGGCAGCCATGCCCATTTTTGGTAAAAAAAAACAACAACCTGAAATTACCCAATTAGCCTATTGCCATGAAACTGGCTATGTAGCACCAGTGACCCAAGCCAGTCATAGTTTGTGCAAATGTTGACCCCTGGATGACCTTGAACAATTTAACGCCAAGATCAACTTTGGTCAGATAGGCTTTTGTATGGGAAAAGTCATTATCATATATTTTTTTAGAAACTATTGCAGCCTGTGATCTGAAAATTGGTAGACGCAATTAGCTAAATGAGTGAATTAAACTATATGGGTATTCAAGGTAAAGGTCATTCCATGACCCTGGCCTAAGGTCATTCAGATATGAAATTAAAACTTATTTTCCATAGGAACCACTGGTCCATTTGTAACCAGATTTCAAATGAAAGCTTTCAGAAACAAGGAAATGAAAATAAAATTAATGCTAGGTTGGTCACGTGACAATTTCGGCCGCCAGGCCCAAATAAGATTTTGTTTGTTTGAATTAAAGTTTAACGACCCAGTCAACACTATTTAGGCTATTTTTGAGCCGGTCAGTTTACCTTCCACACTTTTCCTGGGCAGCCTTATACGTAAGCGGTAAACCAGTACAGCGCACATTCTTTCGCCAGAAACTGACAACTGCCCTTCTTGAATCAGCGGAAGGGAGAGAATGACCGCAGAAAAGGTTTCATGATCAATCTCCACGAAAGAATGTTACCGAACCCGGCAGGTATCGAACCCGTGTCCTCCTGATCACCAGTCAGACGCGCATCCGACTGAGCTGCCGAGACAGGCCCCAAATAAGGTAAACACCCTTCACAGACCTTTTTCTTCGGAACGGGTTTGTTGATTTTCCTGTAACTTGGTATATAGCATTGCGGACTCGTGCAAATCATAGTTCGTTCAAATGATGATCCCCGGATGACCTTGATGTATTTTAGACCAAGGTCAAATTTGGCCACATAGGCTTTTGTATGGGAAAACGTCAAAACTGCATTTTCCGCCAAGGTAGATACCCATTCAAAAACTCTTCTAAGAAAAAAGTTGCTCCGCATATATTCAGTACTTAGGTGAGTGGTACAGGACCATTGTTCCTCTGGTTATTTGACGTCATTTAATGATCATGTGACGTCGTGTGAGTCAATGTATTCATTGAGGTATGAATAACATCATTTATCATATGACGTCCCGTCTTAGAGTGTAATAACGCCATGTAATAAATTCCGTAATCCACTAGTGGATTAAATATGCAAATTAGTTAAATACGCCCGTTACATGTACGACGTCCTTCACGACGTCGCGTTTACTAATGGCGGAATATTGATATTTTTTATAAACAATTGTGAATAAAATGCGTTTTAAATGTCGTATGATAAATAGAATCTTGCATTCGTGCTAATGTATTATTGAATTTATAAAACGAGTTGAGGAAAAGGGATAAAATGCTCGGCAAAGCCTCGCATTTTATCCATTTTCCTCAACTCGTTTAATAAATTCAATAATACATGAACACTCATGTAAGATCCTCTATGAAAATTGCGTTCCAACAGTTAACTACAGGGGTTCCTGTAAATACACCGAGAATTATTATGTCTTGGCTTTCCTGTTATATAGAGGATCTTACATGAGTGTTCATGTATTATTGAATTTATTAAACGAGTTGAGGAAAAGGGATAAAATGCGAGGCTTGCCGAGCATTTTATTCCTTTTCTTCAACGAGTTTAATAAATTCAATAATACATGAGCACGAATGCAAGATTCTATTTATCATATGGCATTTTATTCACGATTGTTTACAAAAATATCAATATTCCGACATCAATAAACGCGACGTCGTTACGGACGTCGTACATGTAACGTTACGGGACGTATCTAGCTAATTTGCATTTTTAATCCACTAGTGGATTATCGAAAATAATGCACGGCGTTATTACACTCTCAGACGCGACGTCATATGATAAATATTATTTTCACTATTTGTCGTGGTAGGTTGCGGCTCTATCTGGTGATCAGCTTAACGTGGTTAAATCCAGCATTAAAGATTATACGACTGACGGAGATGAACTTAAATGGCCGAATATCAGAAAGCCTCAATGTCCCAATTTCGCTGTTTGTGAACTTTGTTTACATGAAGACATAGATGATGTACTTTACGTTCCGGGAGATATGTATATTATTGGGATAGCCCCAGTTCACAACCTAGGAACATCCCCGTTGAAATGTGGCGCTATTAAACCTGGAGGGATAGACATTGTTGAGTCAATACGGTTTGGGATAAATGAGGCTAAAAGTAGTTTTGAAGGTTTAGTGCCAGCAGCAAAGATTGGGGTTGTAATTGTTGACAGTTGCAACGACCCTCAGATAATCCAGGAAAAGGTTCTGACCCTCCAGAGGCTTGGTGTATTTAAAGATGGCGCATATATTCCAATCAGGGATAAAATTCTCGGCTACATTGGTGGCTGGAGTAGTGATGTAAGTGTTGCGGTCGCTGATATCACTTCAAGGCTTAAGTATGTGCAGGTCAGTTACGGTTCTACTGCTCCTGATCTCAGTAGAAGATCTGTTTACCCGTATTTTCTAAGAACTCCAGCCCCAGACAGTGACCAAGCTAAAGCAATGGTTGAAATTGTTAACAGACTTGGATATAATCTCATTCAAATTCTTCACAGTGAAACAACATACGGAGAAGGCGGTAAAAACCATATCATTGAAGCGATTCGGAATGACAATAATAGAATCTGTGTTGCCCAAATTATTGGGATTTCTCATCTATCTAATCCTAATGACGTTATCAAAAACATAAATGGCCAGAAAGAGGCAAGGGTAATTTTAGTGTTTGTAAGTTCGTTTGATCTAGAGTGGCTCCTCCCGACATTAAATAACGCTTTTAAGAACAAGGAATATCTTTACATTGCTTCTGAAGGCTGGGGGACTCGTACCATCGTAAACGGCTATGAAAATTTGAAAGGAGCGATTACCCTTACGTCAGAACTTCCAGTCAATGATAAGTTCTTTGACCATCTAAAGGACCTTTCTCCAGACGGCAAGGACCCAAACCCGTGGATAAGACAATATTTGGAACACACCTTTAGATGTCATTATCAGTGGAGCTATCAAAAATCATCTGGTGTGGAGTGCAGGTAAGGAATCTGTTTAGGCATTGCAATAACACTTCAATGAGAAACACGGATGGCATACATTGCCGGTGGGTTAGGACAAGTGTTGGGTCTCTTAGGAGCTCTTCATGTAGATTATACGAAGGAGTACGGTCGAGCTTCGATAACTCGAACATGGTTGACCCGTTTTCCATAGCTCATTCGAACTCGTTCTGGAGTCCCTGGAGAATTCTTTCCCTAGCTGCAGATATTTAAATATTTGTGATGGGGTGGTTGTGTAAGACAAAGGTGTCGTGTATCTTGCGTCACTGGGACGTCCAACTGTTGTTGGATTACAGTTGGGAAGGTCTGTTGCCCTTTCAGCAGGAACGGGTAAAGAGGGTGTTGTTATTTCTTCTGTTTCTACACTTCCGTTCATTTCCCACTTTCTCCGATGTCCCTCACTTTAATCTCCTCTACAATGTCTTTCCTCCCTTTCACCGGGGGGCGACACAAAATGACCTATAAAGCTTGACGTGTCTTTAAACTCCAACGTATCAGTTAATCAATCATATATTTATGATAGATGATGAAGTCATTTTCCTGAATTAAACATGAAAAGGTTTGTTGTGTGTACTCATTAGAATCGCCTCATGAGGCGATTCTAATGAGTACACGGAACATTCCTTTAATATTTTCAAGATCGAAAAGATATGTCAGTCCCATTATGCCCCATGGTCTGGCGCTATAGCTTGAGCTAAAGTAACTTCGAACAAAGTCCGAAAGCATTCGAGTGATTGAAGTTTGACCGTATTTCGGTTATTGTTCGTGTCTGATTTGTCTTCCTCACAAACGCGCCTTATCTAGGCTATTTATCAAAGGCCTACCTTTATTCCATAGAAGATTAAATTGATTCACGCAGCCTATCGCTTGGAGAAATAGAATGGGCTGCATGATGGTTCCACGCACAGCTGAAGCTGACCGTACTGTGAACGGATAAACTGCTCAGAAGGTCTAAGCCTGCTCAGGAAAGGTATTGGGATTCGAACTTTTTCTTAAACCTTGGTGGTTTCTTTGGTTGGTTGGGCTTGAGATGTCATTTGAATTTCATTTAAACCCCAGATAGAAGCCCCACAAAATCGGAAGCAACCTCTCCAAAATGACCTGAATAGTAAGGTCATCCCTCGGGTTGGAAACACCATCCCACAACAGAACCCCATATCATGTTCATTTAATACAGAGGACCCGCGTTATAACGACAGTAAGAGGACCCGCGTTATAACGACAGTATTTGTTCCGCCGTATTATTGTGACGTCATAATGAATTTGCGGTTATAAGACTCCCATATAGGATTATGATAGGTTATTAAAGGTCTTTTCCACAGCATTAATCCAAGAAACAAATGTTATAGACATTTGTTAGAATCGCCCCATCGAACAAATGTTATAGACATTTGTAAGAATCGCCTCGATGAGGCGATTCTAACAAATATCTGTAACATTTGTTTCTTGGAGTGTTAAATTACAAGACTCTTTCATGACCATGGATTCGATTTGGGCATTTCCAACCCGAGGGAAGCCCAAGCCGCTCGGAATCGAGGCTAAACCCTGAGCTAAGTATTCATTCATTGAAATTGTCGTTATAACGAGTTTTGCCATTATAACGAATGTCGTTATAACGCGGGTCGTTTGTACAAGCAGAGTTGTATTGCGGATGGCAACGTTACTGTTACCGAACCCCGCGCAAAAAGCGTTTCTACGAACGGTTATTTATATCTTTGTTATCCTTGTCATTCTGACATAAGATTGCTGTGTAAAATGGTTATTTGGACTCATGTGTTATGTGTTGGACAATGGCAAAGAGTGTAAACGCAGATCGGGCGCGGGCAACGCAAAGCGAATCTTAGCCCCCGTTTTGGACCATTTTCTCAGTCTACACTCAGACAATCGACCGATCAGTAAGGCTTACTAATGAGAGCTGAAAAGATAATCGATTATCGGCACTGCAGTTGCGATCGATAATCGATTAGTAATCACTGAATATTTGTTCATTATTTGAATCTTTATGTTTTCTGTCGGAGCATGACTCATGCCGTATGTTATAAATTATTGTATGTTTTTGACAGACAGGCCTGAGCAAACAGTGTAGACCCAGATGAGACGCCGCATTCTGTGTCGTTTCATAAAGGTCTGCACTGTTTGCCACCGTCGTCACAGTACTGGGGAGTAAAGTGTACTTATGAAATAATCGATAACTTGTAAATCAGTAACAGCGATCATCTTTGTGCATTTTATCGATTGATTAATCGACTATGCGATTAATTGTGCCAGCCTTACCGATTAGTGCTTTGATTTTTCAGTGGCACGGAGAGACTCTTAGCTAATCAGAACTACAAAATAGATGCCTGGGCACCATTTGTCGAAAAATCTGTGATAGCCCTTCTTCGTGGTGCATACACGACTCTCCAAGCAACCTGCGGCTCAACTACCGGTCTTTGTGAGTCGTTCAAAAACAACACAGAGTTATTTGCACAGAACGTTCGGCAGGTAGAGCTTCAGGATAAGTTTGGAAATCGGGCAAGGCTGTTTGATGAAAATGGTGATGGCGAAGCAGGGTACAATATATATACACTAGCGTTCGATGGCCCTACAATATATGAATCGGTAAGCAAAACTTTCTGCACATGTACATTGTGAAGTTCGTGGCATTAGAGAATTCATTCACGTATAAGTGCTACCTTTTTATTTATATTTTAAAAGAAATGATTTATGTTGTCCATTTTAAATGTTTGTTTGTTTGTTTGTTTTGGAGTTTTACGGCCCAGTCAACACTATTTAGGTCATTTTTGAGCCGGTCAGTTTACCTATCAACACTTTCCTGGGCAGGCTTATACGTAAGCGGTTAACCAGTACAGTGCACATTCTTTCGCCAGAAACTGACAACTGCCCTTCTTGAATCAGCGGAAGGGAGAGAATGACCGTAGAAAAGATTTCATGATCAATCTCCACGAAAGAATGTTGCCGACCCCGGCGGGAGTCGAACCCGCATCCTCCTGATCACCAGTCAGACGCGCATCCGACTGAGCCACTGAGGCCGGCCCATTTTAAATGTATATGTGTGTGTTTATTTATTTTTTTTTTATTTTTTATTTCACAAATTAATCTGCCCCAAAGCTTCTCACAAGGAATTTCAATTAAAGGTTCGTTTTGATTTCTTTATTTGACCTTTGTTTTCAAGCACACGTGACTAACTTCTTACGCGCACTTTACATACTCGTATGTAGTCTGTCTGAGTACAAATCGCAGAAATATTTTGTTTGTTAAAATGCAACTTGAAGAACGCAAAATAAAACTGATACTGTGCCGGCTAAGAATATTGTTGCACTCGAATTGGCTCATAGTCTTTGATGAAAACATCACCAAAACATGCCTATATAATTTTGACCCCCTTGAACCCAACTTTTATATAGTAAAACTGGGGTTTACAGGGTAAAACTTATTTTTCTTATTTCTGTTCTAAAACATAGATTGTAGGTACTCGTTAGAACCGCCTCGATGAGGCGGTTCTAACGAGTGTCCACAATCTATGTTTTGAGCAGAAATAAGAAAAATATCGCAATTTTTCATCTAAAATTTCCGTTTTTAGGGGGTAAAACTCACAATGTATTTGTATAGGTGTGTTTTCGTAATGAGATGTCAAAAGTTAACTGCATTCCTTTTCCTGTTGTAGATAGGAGAAGCTGGAGGCTCGTTTCGATTCGAAACCGCAAGATGGCAGGCAGTTTATGAACACACAATAAATTCAACGTGTGGGAATCAAGGGGTTTGCAAGAAGTGTTTCCCAGGGTACGTTTAACGCTCTGAATGCTTGGTAGTTTGTTTTTTCAGCAGACGGCATTTTGGTACATTTGCTTATTTTTCCAGGAAACATGATTTGATTATTTCCATAGGAGACAATTTGCATGAGATTCCGAATCCTGTTTTCTGGCAAAAAAAAAAACAACGGAGACAATTTGCATGAGATGTCAAATCCGGTTTTCCGGGAAAAATAAGGTGAATATGAACAGTTTGTCGTCTGCTGAATTAGCCCAGAGAAAGGTAAACGACAAGGGAACAACTCTAATGCACCTGCGAATGTATGGAGACATCTGATTGGACAACTTCAAATTTGTAGTGGTATATTTTGCTGCATGTATATTCTGCCGGCAACCCGACGTTATGATGTAACGCTGCTTTTGATTGGGTCAATTTCGGCTTTATACAGTTGACAGCTTTACATATCCAAAATGCTCGAGCTATAGAAAACCGGTGGGGCCGACCATATAGGTTAAAATACCTTCAAAAATCTTCTCCTCCGCAACCAGCAGACCGATTGCCACGGACCTTGGTACGTAGCATAAGAGACTCGGGCCCATCATAGTTTGTTCAACATCATAGTTTGTTCAAATGATGACCCTCAGATGACCTTGAACTATTTTACACCAATGTTAAACTTGGCCACCGAGACTTTTGTATAGGAAAAAGTCAAAGTTGTGTATTTGTCGAAAACTATCAGACTATTGCAGCCTATGATCTGAAAATTAGTAGATTCAGCAGCAAAATGAATGGATGAAACTACATGAGTATTCAAGGTTAAGGCCATTCTTTGACATTTGCCGAAGCGAAGGACATTCAGGTATGAAAATAAAAACTTTTTTTCCTCAGAAACCACTGTCAACCAAAATTCATATAAATGCATTTAGGAACAAAGAAATGAAAATTAACAAATATAAGCTGGCCACATGACCAATATGGCCGCCATGTCCGTATAAGGTAAAAATCCTTATACCTCTTGTTCTTTCGAACCCGTGGGGTGATTGTCATGAAACTTGGTATGTAGCATTGGGGTCTCGGGCTCATCCTAGTTTGTTCAAATGATGTCCCTCGGGTAACCTTGGCTTATTTTACACCAAGGTAAAATTTGTCACATAGACTTTTGTATTGGAAAAAGTTAGAGATGTGTATTTTTTCGGAAACTATTTCAGCTTGTGATCTCAAAATTGGTAGATGCAGTTAGCTAAATGAGTGAATGAAACCACATGAGTATGCAAGGTCAAGGTCATTTTTTAACCTTGGCCCAACGTCCTTTAGACATGTATGAAAATTATAACTTATTTTCCTCATAAACCAGTTAGACTTTTGTATCCAAATTCCACATGAAACGCTTTTGGCAACAAGAAAATGAAAAATATTTAATGTGAGTTTGGTCACATGACTAATATGGCCGCCACTTCCATTTAAATTGAAAACCCTCCAAAAATCTTCTCTGGAAGCTAAATGGGCCGATTATCATGAAACTTGGTTTGTAGGATTGAGGACTCGAGCCAGTCATAGTTTGTTCAAACGATGACCTCTGGGTGACCTAGACATTTTTTTATGCCAGGGTCAAAACTGATCACATAGGCTTTTGTTTGAGGAAAAGTCAAAAGATGTACTTTAAAGAAACTATTGCAGCCTTTGATTTGGAAATTGGTAGGTGCAGTTAGCTAGAGGAGTAAATTAAACTAGACAAGATCATTGTTCCACCTTGGCCAAAGGTCATTGAGATACGAAAATTTGAACATATTTCCAACAGGAACAACTGGACCATTTGTAACCAAATTTCATATGAAAGTCTTTAGTAACAAGGAAATGAAAATTAATTAATGAGTTTGGTCACATGTCCAAGAAGGCCAACATCCCCATATAAATTAAAAAAACCTTCAGAAATCTTTTTCTCCAGGACCATTTGGTGGCTTTTCCTGAAACCTTGTATGGAGCATTTGTGACTCAAGCCAAATTATTTTTTCTATATAATCTTTACATTTTGTTTAGATATAACACAATTGTTTAACTAACATGGTTTCTGCTTTGGACCCCGTAAATGGTGTTATAAAGAGGCTGTGATATATTATCCCAATGTTAACAATTATCCAACTCGTTGAAGAAAACGGGAAAAAATGCTCGACAAAGCCTCACATTTTACCCTTTTCCTCAACTCGTTTAATAAATTGAAAAATACATGAACACTCTTGTAAGATCCTCTATGTCAACAATTTATTAAACTCGTTGAAGAAAATTGATAAAATGCTCGGAAAAGCCTCGCATTTTACCGTTATACCTCAACTCGTTTAATACATTCAATAACACACGAACACTCATGTAAGATCCTCTATATTGTTCCCTGACTTGGTGCTATAATTAACCATCCATAGCTCTAACTACACAGGTCTTAAGGGGAATGAGTACACCTTTAGAGGAGGCAACTCCTGCAAAAGTATTGTTGTCTCCCATGATAATAGGGGTCAACTCTTTAAGGAAAGAATTTGCTCCTTCCGGAGCAAATTCTTTCCTTTAAGCGTAGACCCCTTTTTCAGTGGGACAGGACTTACAGAAAAGCGAAAAGGTATTCCCGAAAGTTGTCTCCCTTTGAAAAATGGCGGAAAAATCTGCCAGGTGTCCCCATTCCCCTTAAACAAATTTTTAAGTCAGCCATTAAGGGGGAATGGGAACACCTGGCAGATTTCAAAGGAAGACAAATTTCGGACTCCTGTTCGCTTTTCTATAGGCTCAGTCTTGCTGAAAATGGGGTCTACTATTAAAGGAAAGAATTTGCTTCTCAGTAGCAAATTCTTTCCTTTAAGAGTTTACCCCTATTGACGTGGGAGACAAAAATACTTTTGCAGGAGTTGCCTCCCCTGAAGGTGTTCTCATTCCCCTTAAAGTTCAACAGTATTTATTTTTCTGCAGAGAACCAGAAGTACCAGCACCTTCCCAATCAGTTTCGTCTGGAGTGATCGCTGTTATAGCTATTCTCAGTATAATATGCTGTGTCCTAGCAGGGATACTCATGTGGATCTGTAACAGACAAGGGTGTTGCCTTAAGATAGGCAAGTATAAATACTCGTATTTATGTGATTTCTGTAATCGCTAGGCTGTCTCAAAGGGGCTAAAGAATAATTCATATGATTGCTGCATCAAATGTGCTCAACAACAAATGCTGTGTCCTATCAGTGTACTCAGCAACAAATGCTGTGTCTTATCAGGAATATTCAGTAACAAATGCTGTGTTCTATCAGGAATACACAGCAACAAATACCGTGTCTTATCAGGGATATTTGGTAACAAATGCTGTGTTCTATCAGGGATACTCAGTGCGAAAGGCCGTGTCCTATCAGGGATACTCAGCAACAAATGTTGTGTCCTATCAGCATATACTGTCTTATCAGGGATACTCAGCAACAAATACCGTGTCTTATCAGGGATATTCATTAACAATTGCTTTGTCCTATCAGGGATACTCAGCGAGAAAGGCTGTGTCCTAGCAAGGATACTCGGCAGCAAATGTTGTGTCCAATCAGGGATACTCAGAAACAAATTATATGTCCTATCAGGGACACTCGGCAACAAATGTTGTGTCATATCAGGGATACTCAGCAACAAATGCTGTGTCCTATCATGAATGCTCAGCAACAAATATTGTGTATTATGGGGGATACTCAGCAGCAAATGCTAGGTCTTATGAGGGATACTCAGCAACAAATGCTGTGTGCTATCGGGGATACTCAGCAACAAATTCTGTGTCCTGACAGGGATACTCAGCAACAAATGCTGTGTCCTATCAGGACACTCAGCAGTAATGTTGTGTCCTATCAGGAACACTAGTACTCAGCAGCATATACTGTGCCCTGTTAGGGATACTGATGGCCGTTTGTGATGTGTATGTACACAAATGCTTTGTGATAACTGTAATTGTCAACATTAGTATTGTATATTTTTGCTAACCCCAGCATGTATATGTAGTGTGACCTAGCCGAAATGATGTTCACGAACTTTTTACGTTCATTCTCTCCTTTCCGCTAATTCAAGAATGGCTGTTGTCATTTCTGGCAAGTTTATCAGGCTTTTTGTTGACATGACGGCCACATCATAAATGGCTATAACACCGATGGCTCGAATGACCCCCTTCCACCTTCCATCGGGGCCCGGCGAAATAAATTGGGCTGCATGGTACTTCCGCGCGGAGATGAAGCCGACCGCACTTGTGTAAATGTAAAATAGAAGTGAAGGCAATGATCAACGGCCTTGGTCTAAGCCTGCCCAGGAAAAAGTGGTGTGAGCCGGACCGCTTCTGAAACCCTAGTGGCTTCTTTAGGTGATACGACTTGAGATATCATTTCATCTCAATGTCGGATAAACTTCCCACAAAATCGGAAGCAACGTTTCCAAAATGACCGAAACAGTGTTGACGGAGGACCAAAGTCCTCAATACAAAGTTTTTTTGTTTGATTTTAGGTTTAACGTCCTCGTCAACACTGTAAAAGTCATTTTGGAGACGGTGCTTTCAATTTTGTGGGACTTTACCCGACATTAAGATGAAAAGACACCTCAAGTCCTGTCGCCCAATTAAACCAGTAGGGCTTATAAATATGGGCGGTCCGACTCGGTTAAACCACACATCAAACAAAATCATCTCAAAAGTCGGTTGTTCCTGTGTCATATCTTATTAATCATGAGGTGGTTTGGTGGGGGCGAATCTGTCGTCTATCTTGCGTCACTGGGGCGTCCAATTAATATTGACTAATTTGGCTTACAGTTGGGCAAGGCCATTTGTCCTAATAAGGGATGTTGTTGCTTCTTCTGTTTCAATACATTCATTTATTTTCCTTCTTCAACTCTGTCCTTTACTTTCATATCCTCTACTATATGTTTTAATTCTGTCCACCCTTTCTTTGGGAGACGTGTGTTGTGGGTAGTCGTAAGGACCGTGTCAATGTGACGGTTCTAACGAGCACCCAAAACTTAAATATGAACAAGAAAATATCACCAAATTTCACCAGAAAAGGAACCCTTTTGGAGACTTTAAAGAATGCACTGCTAGCCAAAGCCTCGAATTTTATAGCTATTCCTCAACTCAGTTAATAAATTCAATAATATATGAACATTAATGTAAGATCCTCCATTCTGGGTATCACTAACGTGTAGCGCGAAAGATTTGTTTACTTACCACTTACCGACAAATCACACACTTGAGCTGTTGTTTTCTTTTTTTTTTGTTTTACGGCCCTTTAAGATTATTTCACTTATTTCGAGCTGATCAATTTCGATCCTAACACCCTAAAAATTGAAAATAATTTTGTTGTTTCCTTCAAAGTATCACAAACTTTTGCCCTTGTTAAAAGAAAAGTATTCAAAACTTCTGCCATTGTTATTAGAAGAAATCACATTATTGACTGTTATCATATACTTTTAAGCCCTATGTTCTTTTGCGAAAAAATAATGTTTTACCGTCTATCGCCAAATAATCTGCGAGATATGTAATAAAACGGCGGCTTTTTATGACGTCCCTCCTCACGCTCGAATTTCAATTAATGTATCTTGTAACGATAAAAACTATGAGACTTGCGAAAACCCAGATCACACTGCGTGGATGGGTAAGCTGATCTGGGTCTTCGATTGTCGCAAAAACCAACTTTATCATATGACGTCGCGTCTGAGAGTGTAATAACGCCATGTATTATTTTCAATAAACCACTAGTGGATTAAATATGCAAATTAGCTAGATACGTCCCGTAACGTTACATGTTCGACGTCCTTAACGACGTCGCGTTTACTAATGGCGGAATATTGACATTTTTTGTAAACAATCGTGAATAAAATGCGTTTTAAATGTCATATGATAAATAGAATCTTGCATTCGTGCTCATGTATTATTGAATTTATTAAACTCGTTGAGGAAAAGGGATAAAATGCTCGGCAAAGCCTCGCATTTTATCCATTTTCCTCAACTCGTTTTATAAATTCAATAATACATGAGCACTCATGTAAGATCCTCTATGTAAACAGTTCGTGTGAGGTCTTATTTATTGTCAAATGACGTATTATTCTTTCGCAGAAAATGGAAAAGTGCAGTTCGCCAACTACATCACGCCGGCATATTTTAAAGGGTCGCGTCCCCATCCACCTGATGGAAGCGAAAATACAGGAGGTGGTCGTCGATACACACCTGCTAACGCAAATGATGCAGAAATGGAAAATTATGACGTTATTAATGACGTTGGAAGCTCGTACCGGCAACAGCGTAGCTTCTCTGGAGTTGGTGCAGAAAGGAACCATGCCTACATTCAGGATGAGGCTACCCCATGTGGTGGGTCAGGCGGGAATCACAGTGGAGGGCAGAGAAGTGGAGGACAGGTCTCGGAAAAAGGGTCTAGTGGAGGCGCTATCAGTGAATTGGATATCAATGTCGAAGCTGGCGGTGGCAGCAACCAAGATGGATATATAAGCGCCTCGGTTACATAGCTACAGGCTGACGGTGTTAACTTACATACATTCTGTTGTATATATGCCGGTTTTATATTTTGTCTATTTTAAATTATAACACTGTTGGACACATTTGAACATAATGCCAATAACCTTTAAACAACATAAGCTAACGTTTAGTGTGAGGAGGTATACCTCTGGCAATAAGAATGTTATAAGACGTGTCAAAATCATCATCATCATCATTATTACATCGTCGTCGTCTTCATCGTCATCATCAATACCATCATGATCGTCAAATCCTTCTCTCATCTTCATCGTTATAGACGCAGATGTCGTCGCCATCCTCCTTATTCTAGATGAAAGATAGAATGCCCAACATGTTGCCAATATTAAAATACAAGCAGTTTAGTGTGAATCCGACGCTCCCTTCAGAAAATATAAACAGTTAAGAAATGGGTAAAGGAATGGGGTTACTTGTCGGTTTGGAATAGAATTTAAAAATCGTAAAACCATTAAGCAGCTTTCGGGTTCTGTCAACAATAGGACTTCGGCAGTGCCTTCCAGACAATATAAAGCAAAATAGAAGAGAGTGCATTCTCTAAAAACAATGCATGTATACAATATAATGTTTGTGGCTATGGATTTGAATTTGAAAAGCTAACCTTAACATATACTGAAGAATTGTCTTCTGTTCGGTTTCTTCGGTTCGGCATGGGAGTGCTCGGTTGAGTATTGGAGATTTGGACAACAATAAGATTAAAGATTTGTCATAAGGCATGTTCGACAATGATCCATTTTCCACAACGCACTTGAGTGTTTAGCTGGCAACAATTCATAGTATTTCTGCTGTTTTGGCCATTTGGTGTTGAAAACGCAGAAACACACAAAAAACAACTTTTCAGTATGTTTTTAAAGAAGAATAAGCCTTAATTTTAGTTGGTCTTAATAGCGGAATTCCACTGTAGTTAAGGGGATATTAGTTTGGCCTTGTTCGTTTGCCGTCTCGTCTGTCCCTATCTCCATTACGCTTTCAGGTACTTGTGAAATTTGAGAATGACTAACAAAAGGAACATGAAATTTCATACATGGTATGCAGCCCCCGCCCATCGGAGCTAGAAGAAATAGATGGGCTGCATTATGCTTCCACGCAGAGCTGAAACCGATCCGCACACGAGTACTGGTAAACCGCTTAGAGGATCTAAGCCTGCCCAGGTAAAGCAATGCGAGTGTCGAACAGTCCATGCTTATAAACCCTATTGGTTTCATTGGGCGGCAGGGCTTGAGTTGTCATTTCATTTCAATGTCGGGTAAAAGTCCCACAAAATTGGAAGCAACGTCTCAAAAATGACCATTACAGTGTTGACGGGGACGTTAAACCTCAAATCAAACAAACATACATGGCATGAACACAAAAAGGCGAACTCGTCTTTTTCTACCTTTTTCTATCAGACCTATACCATTTTTTTTTTCGATTCTGTCATTATCGCAATAGATCAGAGAAGACACTGTTCTGACGCCGCTTTCTGTGGCGTCTGATCTGAATCTTCATTGTTTCCAAGTGTCCCATTCTGGACGCTAGGCCAAACGGGTTAAAAGGGTATTCTGGTGGTCAAGAAGACAGTCGATTGAATGCTTTTACTCACACTCTTCATCATGTAAATCTCAATTTTCAACTGTTCATCATCACCATCATGATAACGGATGTAGCCGAGAAAATGCATGTGGTCTAAACTACGTAGTATGACCCATTTTCTTTCTTATGAATGTTGTCATTGCTCTTAAAGGAACTCATTTTTGATTTTTATTTGCCCTCACTGCAGCTGGTGTTGTGCCGTGTGGCGGCCGTAAATGTGTGTGTGTGAATTCGGGTTTAACGTCGCTTTCAACAATTTTTCAGTCATACCACGACGGTGTCTGGTTGCGACAGGGAGCTCAATGCTCACTTTTATAGTGCTGCCTCACTGAAGTATCATGTCCCAGACACATTACATGATACCACACCCAGTCACATTATCCTGACACTGAGTCGACCAGTCCTAGCTCTACCCCGTAAATCTGAGTGCCAAGCGAGGAGCAGCTAGTACCATTTTTAACGACTTTGGTATGTCGCGGCCCGGGATCGAACCCGTGACCTCCCGTTCCCCGGAGCGGACACTCTACCAACTGAGCCATCGGGGCCGGTGTGGCGGCCGTAAAACGTCTCCCCGTACATCAACCATAGTGCAGTTTATATTTTACTTTTGGTCCTTTGAGATCAGCGAGAATATTCTGAGAAATCAGAAATAAATTATTGGTTTAGACTCATATTCTAGACAGGCTTTTAATTATTCGGACCCCATTTTGATTTATATCAGTCTTTGAATCGACTGCCTATTCGAAATTCGCAAAATCGCAGTATGTTTCCTCTGGCTTTCTTTGCCGGATCATTACAGGGTCACTGATGATGTTTAATTAGCCGAAACTACGTAGTATGACCCATTTTCTTTCTTATGAATGTTGTCATTGCTCTTAAAGGAACTCATTTTTTATTTTTATTTACCTATTTTGGGTATTTGGTGGAATGGGTCACAAAATCAAGTAACATAGTTTCAGGCTCGATTAAAATTGTGGTCGATCATCAGCTTATAATTGATAGTTGGTCGATTAAACATCGGTCAATGATATTGCTAGCAATATTTCAATTGTTGGTCTATATGACATGTTTTCTGCAAGCTTGTTGGCAAAATGTATAGTTTATGTAGAAGGTTAACCGAAAATGGTAATTGTTTTCTACATTATGCAAATATTTTGAATTGGCTATAATTAGAGGTTGTGCAAGAAGCACAAATCATCTAGCCTAACATAGCATAAATTGTGGATCCTAACCGTAGTAGGTAAAGGGCGTGTTATGAACCAGTATAAAGAGACACAGAGGATCTTACATGAGTGTTCATGTGTCATTGATTTTATTAAACGAGTAAAGGTAAAGGGATAAAATGCGAGGCTTGTCGAGCATTTTGACCCTTTTCCTCAACGAGTTTAATAAACGAGTTGAGGTAAAGGGATAAAATGCGAGGCTTTGCAGAGCATTTTATCCCTTTTCCTCAACGAGTTTAATAAATTCATTAAAACATGAACACGAATGCAAGATTCTATTTATCATATGACATTTAAAACGCATTTTATTCACGATTGTTTAACAAAAATTTCAAAATTCCGCCATTAGTAAACGCGACGTAGTTAAGGACGTCGAAAATGTAACGTTACGGTGCGTGTCTAACTAATTTGCATATTTAATCCACTACTGGATTATCGATTTGGCGTTATTACACTCTCGGATGCGACGTCATATGATAAAAAAAATTTAATCGCTCATGGGAAACCGTGATCAGTTATTAACTCCATTGCTCCAAACGATTAATCACCGAGCAAGGTGATTAATCGACGATCCACTATTTCAGTGAGGTCCGTGGTTCTAGTAAACAGCATTTTATTTTCATCAGATTCAGTTTTGTGGAATGTTAGATGTTTTAGACTGCAACCATAAATTTTGGTTCCTGTCACAGTACCCAAGCTATGTATATTATGAATTGTAACTTACGTTTCTTTTATGTAAAGCCCATTGTTTCTGTTTTAAATGGCGTTTGCAAGAGGCTTTACTGATTTCATGGATGTTTGAATGACAAATGTCATATGCAATTTTATGTATCAATGTTCTTACAGAAGATAAAGTATATTTTTGTAGTTTTATCATTATTTAACAATAAAAACAGCCCGACAGCCGAAGCTTATCATTGAAGTAGCCATAAGAAAGAATGTGGCAGATCTAGAATAAATTATTCTTTCTCTGAGACACTGAGTGGAAACTGTTAGAGATTGGACTGCCCGCCCATGTTCGATTATTTCCTGTGCTGAAGGCCCAGAGGATTGTGTAGCTGACTAATAAATGAGCTAGCGCATGACAAAACCTACAATACGACGTGCGCCCAACGAAGACTCAGATCAACCTGCGCATCTGTGCAGTCTGATCAGAATCTTCGTTGTGCGCTCTAAGGATAGCTAAGGGCCAAATGCTCCTTCATGCAGCAAGAGAAGTCACTGGTTAGACTATATGGATGCGCAGTCTGATCAGAGTCTTCTTTGTGCGCTCTAAGGATAGCTAATGAACAAATGTTCATTCATGCAGCAAGAGAAGTCACTGGTTAGACTATATGGATGCGCAGTCTGATCAGAGTCTTCTTTGTGCGCTCTAAGGATAGCTAATGAACAAATGTTCATTCATGCAGCAAGAGAAGTCACTGGTTAGACTATATGGATGCGCAGTCTGATCAGAGTCTTCTTTGTGCGCTCTAAGGATAGCTAATGAACAAATGTTCATTCATGCAGCAAGAGAAGTCACTGGTTAGACTTTATGGATGCGCAGTCTGATCAGAGTCTTCTTTGTGTGCTCTAAGGATAGCTAATGAACAAATGTTCATTCATGCAGCAAGAGAAGTCACTGGTTAGACTATATGGATGCGCAGTCTGATCAGAGTCTTCTTTGTGCGCTCTAAGGATAGCTAATGAACAAATGTTCATTCATGCAGCAAGAGAAGTCACTGGTTAGACTATATGGATGCGCAGTCTGATCAGAGTCTTCTTTGTGTGCTCTAAGGATAGCTAATGAACAAATGTTCATTCATGCAGCAAGAGAAGTCACTGGTTAGACTATATGGATGCGCAGACTGATCTTAGTCTTCGATGGGCGCACATGTCTTATTGTAGGTTTTGTCGTGCGCTGGATCATTAATAGAAGTGAAGGCAATGATTAGGAATCGACACAATTAACCAGCAGCTCCTATCAGAGAACATTTATTCTTGCACACCAGACAAGGAAATCCGTGATTTTACCCTGGGATAGAAATTTATGTTCTGACCCTGGTGTTCCGACCCAGGCAACTAACATAAATACGCTTCAATTCTATTCGACTGCCGGAAGTACTTCCGCACTACTTTTATTTTGTATACAATATACATGTGCGAGCTGTCAAAACTAACCGGAGGTATTGTGCAAGAAAAAGAATCCAATATGGGGTTCTGTTGTAGATGGGCGTTTCCAACCATCGGGATGACCGTGCTGAGCGGAACCTCGGCGTAGCCTTGGTTCCGCTCAGCACGGTCATCCCGAGGGTTGGATACGCTCATCTACAACAGAACCCCATATCAGATTCTTATACCACTTGATAATGTTTCGGTCAAGTTCGAAAGTGGATCATGGTGGATCAAACACTTGGTTACTTAGTCAAATTTCTTTTAAACCTTGTTTCCACTTTAGAGGCCACAGTTTTTCACGCCTAAGCAAACTGTTTGTCTTTATAGTATCTAGGTCAGTATAGAATATTTGTCCTATTGGATCTTCATGAAATTTTTCCAGCATGTTTGTGTTGTTAATACTTCACTTTAGTTTGAATGTGGATTATATTGGATCAAACATTGAGAAACTGTCAAATTAAAAAAAACAATGGTTTTTCCTTGGAGGCTACAGCTGCATTTCAATCTTTACTATAGTGTTGCCCTTGATAATATCTCGGTCAGGTTTGAATATCGATCATATCAGTTAAACAACCTGGACCCAGTTATTCAAAAGTAACGATGTCATTAGTTATCGTATGATAATTTATTGGGGCAAATATGCTATTATTTTTACTGAAAAAAAATTGTGAGCTGCAAATGCAAAAGCTGTTCACATTTTTTCAGCAAAAATTTCAACATTTTAGATATTGAACTTGCTAGAACACTTCGAAATATGCCCACTATCGAGCTCGTTAAGCTAATGAGGCTTTGAACAACTGGCCCAAGGGCGCTAGGTCAGTTTTCTTAAAAACCCTCTTCACCCTATCGATGCAACAGTTTTGCAACAATATTAACAAACCTTCGGAATTCTTTGTCTTGACATTGACATGAGAGTAGGTTCAAATTGAATGTCTTTGAATACTAAAGGTCAAACTCTTTTGTCCACTTTGGCCCAAGGTTGCTTGGATTGCATTGTTATCGAAACTTCAAAGGACATTTTCTCTAAAACAGCAGCGCCATTTTCAATAAATTTAATATGCAGCCTCCTGACAATGGGGGAACGAAACCTTGATCGAATTGTTGAGGCCACATGACCAAGATGGCCGCCATGCCCAAATATGGTAAAAATCTGCTCCAGAAACACTGGGCCATTTGTCTTGTCTTGAAACTTGGTATGTAGCATTGGATGACTGAGTACTGCAATTTTTGCAAATATGATACCCCTATGTAGGCCCTTACCTATTTACAGCAAGGTCAAATTTGGCATGGGGTAAAAGCTAAAATAATGCATTTTTCGGAAGTATTGTGGCCTATGACTAAGGCTGGCTAATCGGAGCTGAAAAGATAATCGATTATCAGTAATGACATTGCGATCGATAATCGATTAGTAATCACTGTATTTTTTCCTCATAATTTTACCTGTCTGAGCATGTCTCTTACCATATGTTGTACTTTACCATATGTATATTTGAACGGACAGGCCTGAGCAAACAGTGTAGACTCAGATGAGACGCCACAGAATGCGGCGTCTCATCAGGGTCTGCACTGTTTGCCACTCATCCAGCTATTTTAGGCACAACTTTGAGTAGTACATTGTACCTGTCAAGAAATCGATTAAAAGCGAATCAGAAATAATAATCATTTTTGTGGAATTTATCGATCGATTAATCGATTACACGATTAATCGTGTCAGCCTTACATATGACATAAGGGTAGGTGCAAAATGAATGTCTCTGAATGCTAAAGGCCAAGGTCATTCGGCGACCTTGGCACAAGGTCACTTGGATTGCAGGTCCATCAACAATTCAAAGGACATTTTCTCTGAAACAGCTGGGCCAATTTTCTGACAATGGGAGAAGGAAGTCTTTTTTGAATGGTCTTGGTCACATGACCAAGATGGCCTCCATGCTCAAATATGGTAAGAACTTTAAAAATCTTCTTCTTTGGAACAACTGGGTCAATTGCCTTTTTAAACTTGGTATGTAGCATCGGGTGACTGAGTACTACCAAAGGCATTCAATTGATGACAACAAGTTGACCTATTTTACGGCAAGGTCAAATGCGGTTCCTTAGGCTTTTAATGCGGAACAGGTAGAACAATGCGTTTTTCGAAACCTATTGTGGCCTATGGCATTGGGATAGGTACAAAATGAATGTTTATAAATGCCAAAGGACAAGATCATTCGACGGGATTTGAACTGCAGGTCAATCAACATTTCAAAGTACATTTCTCTAAAATAGCTGGGCCAGTTTCAATTTAATTTCATTTGCAAATTGCTGACAATGTGGGAATGAAACCTTGATGGAATGGTACAGGTGATATGACCAAAATGGCCACCATGCCCTCATCTGGTTAAAAACTTAAAAATCTTCTTATCCAGAACCACAGGACCGATTGCCTTGAAACTTGTTACGTAGCATCAAGTGACCAAGTTCTACAATGTCTGTTCAAATAGTGACCTTTTTTTGCGACAAGGTCAGTTTTGGTTCCTTAGGCCTTTGAATGGGGAAAAGGTAAACCAATGCCTTTTTCGAAAAATAGTAGTACTACCAAATTTGTTCAAATGATGACCCTAGGCTGACCTTGAGCTATTTAATGGCAAAGTCAAATTTGGTGCCTTAAGCTTTTGACTGGGAAAAAAGTAAAACAAGACAGTTTTCGAAAACTGTAGTGGTCTCTTACATGAGATTAGGTGCAATATGAACGTCTATGAAAGCCAGAGGTCAAGGTCATTTGGCGACCTTGGCCTCAGGTGACGTGGATTGCTGGTTCCTTGATATTTCAAATTTCACATGATAATGTTAAAACGGAAGTTTGTTTGAATGGCTCAGGTCGCATGACCAAAATGGCCGTCATGCCCAAATATGGTAAACATCTTGAAAAATCTCCTTCAGAAACGCTGTGTCAATTTCCTTCAAACTTGGTATGTGGAATCACGTGACTAAGTGCTACCAAGTGTGTTCAAATGGTGACCCCAGGTTGACCTTTAATTATAAGTACAAATGATCATGCCCGGTCAGATGAGGAAAAAAAGTGACCAAATAATACTCAGGGTTCAGGGGAGCGATCAGGACCTCATGGTCGTCTTGTTTCGATAACAAGGTGAATACACTGATAGGAACACCAAATATTCGTAAAGTATGTCTGATACTGACACGAATATACGCAGTATTACCCATATTCGCTCTTCCTATTTTTCTTAGTGTTTAATATAAGGGGATATTCTTGATTGCAATACGATCTTTTCGGAAGCATTACTACTAGCAATGATTCTCAACTATGATAGAAATATGAATTTGCGTGGTAGAAACCTGAATAGAAACACGAATTTGCGTGGTAAATAGCCAAAAATTCAAGGAACAAACTAATACGAAAATGCATGCAAATCACATTTTGAAAGAATTGTCCCTTTGTTGAAATAATATCAAATACTGCTGACAATAACACGAGTCAGAATTGTTACTTGTGACAATGGAAGTTGGTCCCCAGCTCTCACTAGAGGGAAACTTAGCTACACAGTCCTGAGCACCTTCAGCTGTCGAACTGATAGAATCTTGAAGGGCATTCCAATCTCAAACGGTTCGAGGGAAGAACGATTCTTTATAAATGTCAATTCTTACAGTAAGGGTCTGAAACGCCAACGAACGATGATTTCCACAGTGCCTAGCTGGGGGAACAGCGGCATATGTTGGAATGCTTGCAGCACATTTTAGACCTTTGCATAAAAGTATGATCCTACTGTCTCTTCATCTTTTCTTGAGAGACTCACATTTTAATTTTCCTAGTATTCCAGTCAGGCTCCCAGTTTCAAAGCAGTATTTGCTTGTTACAAACCTAGCAGATCTATTCTGAACTTTCCCAATTACTTAATAAAGGACCACTCCACTGGTCTCCCAGATAAAACTACCATATTCCAAGATTGGGCGAACAAGCCCTTTATATGCTGTCTCTGTTACGTCCTGAGGGCACTGATGAAGATTTCGCCTCAGGAAACCAAGCGTTGCTTATGTGAGTATTCCATCTCGAATCGTGTGTGATTGTCACACCAAGGTTTTTAATGGAATCTACATTCTCGAGGACCGTTCCCTCTAAAATGTTAGAAGCCTTAACTTTATTGGTTCTCTTCCTAGTGACCTGCATAATATTGCATTAAATGGGCTGAAACCTCATGCCCCATTTTCGTGTCTAACATCCCAATCTATCTATATCAGTCTGAGGTTTCAGCTAGTCCTCTGTATCCTTAATTGCCCCGTGGCAAACACAGTCGTCTGCGATTAGTCTTATTTCTGAGTCAATGTCAGTTGAAATATCATAAATGTACAGGGAGACTAACAGAGACCAAGAACAGTCCCTTGTAAAACCCAAGACAAAACTGGACTTCACAATTAACAGCAACGCGCTGCTTTATGTAGCAAAGAAAGGAATCCTTCCTTTTGAGAGTCTTTTCCCTAATTCCATAATCAAATAATTTTGATTTAAGTAGTTCATGAGATGGGGTTTCGAAAACCTTCTTGAAGTCCAGAATAAATGTATCCACCTGTCCCACTTTCTCCAAGCTTTTTGCCCAATCATTAATAACCATGCTCAACTGAGTTTCACATCTGTGACTTTTTATAAATGCATGTTTTCTGTCTGACAAAAGTTTGTGTTCATCCAACTGGATCATGATGTTTGAGTAGACTATATGTTCAAGCACTTTACACAGAAACGCAAGTCAGGGACACAGGACGATAGTTACCAGCAAGAGACCGGTCCCGATAGCTCGGTTGGTAGAGTGTCCGCTCCGGGGAACGGGAGGTCACGGGTTCGATCCCGGGCCGCGACATACCAAAATCGTTAAAAATGGTACTAGATGCTCCTTGCTTGGCACTCAGATTTACGGGGTTAGGACTGGTCGACCCAGTGTCAGGATAATGTGATTTGGTGTGGTATCATGTAATGTGTCTGGGACATGATACTTCAGTGAGGCAGCACTATAAAAGTGAGCATTGAGCTCCCTGCCGCAACCAGACACCGTCGTGATATGACTGAAAAATTGTTGAAATCGACGTTAAACACACACACACACACACACACACACACACACACACACACACACACACACACACACACACACACACACACAATTACGAGCAAGAGCTATATCTCCTTTTTTGAAGAATGGGCAAATGTTCGCTGGGTGCCATTCTTTGTGGATTTCATCCGTATCAAGAGACTGTTGGAAAAGATGTACAAAGACTGGACCTAACTCATTTGCTAGTTTCTTCAGGACTCTATGATGAAGCTCTTCAGGTGCTAAAGCTTTAGATGGATTCAAGCCTTTAAGTTACTTGATCACTAACGCCGATGACACAACAATATTATCCATGAAAGGGGCCGATCTTCCAGTCAATGGAACCTCTTTGAACTTAGTTTTATTAAACGCATTATTGAATTACCAACTAGTTCCTCTGCCCTTCCGGAGTCCGATTCGGCAATCCCGTTCCCTCATCTTTTATTTAGGGGCGGGATACCTTGCATGTCTTTTTTCGGCTATTGATACATCTGTAGAAGTCTCTGGCAGTTGCCTTTACATCAACTACCAACTAATTCACATACAAATCGATTTTCGATGTCATTCTTAATTTATCGCCTCAAGTTTTCAAATTCTGCCCGGAGTTTACCACCTCCCGACTTCTTATGCCTTTGCATGAATCTTATTCCGTCTGCGAATCTTCCTTCTTATCTCTCATGTAGCCTGCTATTTATGGAGGGGAATACGATTTTCGGGCGAAGTTTAAATGAAAGAGGTTATCAAATCAAAAAAGAAGTAGAGGCAATAATCATGAATCGATACAATTAAGCCACAGTTCCCATCAGAGACACCAAAGGGAAAGAAACACACACATGAAACAACATACTCCAACGGAACACCAACATCGGAAAGCCAAAAGGACAGTTACTTTCCCACAAAATGGCCAATATGCTATCCAAAATAAAATAATATAAGCGACACAAACACCCAAAGACAAACCATAACAAAAATAAACCGCGACAGAAGAACCGCCTTGGAACGGTCAGCGGAAACGAATTCCATTGGGGGGGGGGGGGGGGGGGGGGCTTAAATCGATTTTACGTGGCCACAATCCTCGCCCTTACTTCCGTCGCGATTAAGACAAATAATCTGTTCAGTCCGCATGAAGGCCTCCTAACTCATGAGTGCAACATCTCCGTGAACACAAAAATCAAACAACCACAGAGATGAAACAACGGTGAGGACTCGAAAGCAAGAAACAACAGAAATGCTGGAGCAAAAGAAAACCAACAGTTAGACTCCGATGGGCTCGACCAGAGACAGAGCATCAGGTACCAACCAACAAAAGCCTTTACGTTTCAACCATCATAGAATCTAAGGCCTGATCCACCGGCGTGCAATTATAGAGGGAAGCACAGTTGTCAAACGTGATTGGGTTAACTACCATACATGCAGTCTGTCGTACAACATTTATGTTGTACCCAATCTTTTATATCGAAGAATGGTTTTACGAAAATGGGTGCTGAAGTCATTGCGGTTATAAATTTTTCTAAATTTATATACTAAGTCACCATAAAATTCGGGTTCCGATAGACCTTGTTGCAGAAGAGCTTTAAGTCCAATATTGAAGTTCTAGACAGATCGACCATCTGAATAACCATTAAAATAGTTCTTTGCAAATATTAGCGCACCCTTCCTCATAGTTTCATAGTTACCTTTTTGATACAAGTACACCTTCCTAAGTGGTTTCTTTAGAGGTAGAATGAAGATTTTTAAACATCCGGAAACAATATCATGATCACTTAGTTTGTTTAAAAAATGAATATTTTCAAATTGTCCTGGTAAAGTTGGTAGTATCACATCCAAAGTGTTCTGATCAAGAGTAGGGAATAACAATTTTTTCTCAGCCATGATCATTTATAATATCAAGTGATATATGTCCTTCGGGCTGACCCAGCATCGTGTCTTGTTTACTGAGCCTGTCGGGCCAAACAATGTCTCTGAAGTTGAAGGCTCTTAGAACAAGTACTGCGGAAAGTTTTTACCCTTATTACGAGACTTATTGCGATCAAGCTGATCTTTAAACAGCTAGAAGCTTTCGACCGTGTCGTTTGGTGGTCGATGCCATCTTGCTATAAAGTGAGAAGTTTTGTTTGAAAAGAACTTTAACCCAGACTGATTCTGAGTTGTTTTCCAGTTTCATGATTGGCATATGAGAGATGTCTCTGTAAATGAGCAACATCACCCCTCCAACATGGGAGTTTTTTTTATCTTTTCTGTAGACACTGTACTTACAAGTTTCAGAAAAAAAGCTTCGACGTCGTAATTGAGCTGTCAATCTTTGTTTCCTGAATAGCCACAATATGTGGTTGGTGAGTATCAAGGCAAGCTAAGAGTTCAAGTATTTGTCCTCTTATACCATTGATGTTTATACTGCAAAGTTTCAAACCTTTTTTTAATTTGTGTCAGAAGTCGGAGATTTAACTCTCTTATCCTTCGACAGGGGTTAAATCCAGTTCTATATATTCACTGAGGAAAGAGTCTGAGTTGCATACCTCAAATTCCGGGAATCCATGAGAAGTTTGAGTTCATCAAAGTGCCATATTCGGCATCTGAGATGAAACAACATTCAGTGTGTATCCACATTTCACACTGATCACATTGAACCGCCTTGTGGCCGTTAAGGAAAGCACCACTGCACAGGCCACCGTCTTTGCAATACCAAAATAGAAGTGAAGGCAATGATCAGGAATCGATACAATTAATCCACACCATCCATCAGAGACACCAAAGGGAAAGAAACACAAACATGAACTGACTAAACCTTAATGGAAACATCAAAAGCGGAAAGTCAAAAGGACAGTCACTTTCCCACAAAATGGCCAACTGGCTATCCAAAACAAAAAGAGTTCCGATTCCAGATTCGAGCTCTAATAATTGTTGGTTATCGAGTTCACAACTTCGACACAATTCTCGGAAGATTTACAGTATTTTTTTTTTGCAAAAACCACAACGAAACCTTGGACCGGGTTTAGTTTCCATGTGTCCGATCAGTATTATCTTAAATTGCAAAGTATATTCCACTTGAGGGTTTGAAATTATGTATACCCTCAGAGCTTTTCATGCCAATCTTCCTAGTGACAGCCATGTACTGTGTTACTCTGTCACTATGTTCCTGTTTTGTTATCTTGAGGGAGAAAGAATTAATAATCTACGGTAACCTGCAATAATATGTTGCTGGTTTGTGCTTGTCCGCTATAAGTCAGACAAAAACTAATGGAGAATACAAGTTGGCTTCTTTAAAAAAGAATCCTAAGGGAAGGTCTGCTGCTTTCTAGTCAGCAAAATAACCAGAGCCGGTATTTATGAAACACTCTTGAACCTAACATCGCTTACCCCTAATAGTTTTTGAGATATGGTTAAATGCTGAAATCTTCAAAGGGCCATAGCTCAAGAAAATTTCAGAATTTTTAAATAGGTTTGTCAGGTCATCTGTTTAGCACCACCTATCAACATATCACGTTTCAAGAGATCAGTATGAATAGTTGTTGAGCTATCTTGCATACAAGGTTAAAATGCCCAAATTTACAATGATCCATACATGTAACTCAAGAATTTTTTTCAGAATCCATGCAGAAGTTAAACAGGTCATCTACTCACCATCCCCTATTTATCCGTCAAGTTTCAAGACTCCACCTTTAACACTTTTTGGACATTTTGCTGACAAGGTAAAATGCCTAAAATTACAAAGTGCTAAAACTCATAAAGGATTTTTCTGAACATCACTTGATCAAGTACGTGAAATGAAGACCCCCCTAGATCCCACTATAAAGAGAAATCTGCAATTTTTGGGAGTGTACATTATTTTTCTTATTTATGCACCAGAAAATTGGTGGGGGTACTCGTTAGAACCGTGGCACCGAGGTGGTTCTAATGAGCAGCCACAACCTATGTTTAGAGAATAAATAAGAAAAAATTCCAAAATTTTCATCAGAAAATCAACCGTTTTTGACATCACGTGTACAAGTCCGTGAAATGAACACCCCTCTGAACCCCACTTTATATAGAGAAAACTGGGGTTTAAGGGGGTAAACATTATTTTCCTTATTTCTGCTCAAGACATAGGTTGTGGGTGCTCGTTAGATCCGCCTCAATGAGGCGATTCTAACGAGCAATAACAATCTATGTTTGCACTATAAATAAGAACAATATTACGAATTTTCATCAGTAAAGTAGCCATTTTGGAGATGTGTGAAAACATGCACTGTGTCGCACGGATGTGTTACCGTAATGAGATATGAAAGAATGCACTATGGCGCACGGATATGTTGGATAAGTTAATCAGTGTATTTATTCATCATTTGCAATATAATCACTAGATAGCAAGGTTCTAGCTCCAATGGTTTTGAGATGTTTTCTGACAAGTTAGGCATGCCCCAATTTGCAAAGCGTCATATCTCACAGGACATCTTCCCATCATTAGCAATTTAGTAATCAAATATAAAAGCTTAACTCCAATGGGTTTTGAGATATTTTGCCGACAAGGTAAAACTGTTCAAAATTTACAATAGGCCATCAGCCACATGACTGGAACTATACGTTGTCTATCATTAAGTAATACCTGTTAGACATTCACATACATTCACACCGTACCCCTCTCATTTCATAATCACAGTACTGTAGTTTTAGAAAAATACATTTTAAACCTCATTCCCATTCAAAATCCTGAGAGACAAAATTTGACCCTGCCCAAAGATAGATCAAGGTCGACTTAGCGATTCAGTCACTTAACGCCACATACTAATTTTCAAGGCAATTAGCCAAAACGTGCTGACAAAAAATATTTTTAGGCGTTTTACCATATTTAGGCAAGCCGACCATCTGTGTCATGTGACCTGAACTATTCGAATAAACTTTCATTAAGCTGCAATTAAAGCTGACATCGGCTCAGCGTTTCAGAGAAAATGTCATTTTAAATTTCAATGCACCTGCAGACCAAGTGACCTTTGGCAAATGTCATCGAATGACCTTGACCTCTGACATTTATAGACATTCATATTGCACATACTCCCATGTCATAGACGACAATATTTTTCAGAAATGCATTGTTTTATACTTTCCTGTTGTAAAATATGTTCTAGAAATGGTTATCCGTTGGAAGCAAGGAATACACTACAGAACTGGAAAATATGGAGTGTACATGTTTTCTGGACCAGACTAGCTACTTTCGGCCATTTAGGCCTCATTACGGACCCTCAAATGCTTTCAAAATTCCACAGTGGAATCAATGATCCCAAATGACAAGAAAATATAAACAACTAAAGCCTAGGGAACCAAATCTGATCTTTGCGGAAATTAGACCGAGGGTCATTCATTAATTTTATAAACTCGGTAATACTCAGTCGCCAATTCTAAATACCAGTTTCATAACAATCAGCCCAGTGGTTCTGGAGGGGAAGATTTATTAAGGTTTTGAGCATGTTTTGGCATGGTCGCCATCTTGATCAAGTGCCCTGGACCATTCGAATAAATTGTCCTAAGATCGCATATAAAATCTAAATGACATTGACATAGTGGTTTCAGTGAAAATGTATTTTGAAATGTCAATTACCTGCAAACCAAGTGTCCTTGGAACATTGCCACCAAATGAACTTGACCTTTGGCATTCGTAGACATTCATTTTATATCAATTTTCTTTAATGTCATAGACCACAATATTTTCATAAAGTGCATTGTTTTACCCTTTTTTCCCATTGGAAAGCCTAATGGACTAAATTTGACCTCGGTGTGAAATAGGTCAACGTCAACCTAACGTCATCATTTTTGCAAATTTGGTAGTACTCTATCACCAGATGGTACATTCAGAGTTTCAATACAATAGCCAAGTGGTTATGGAGAAAAAATTTTTTTTTAGGTTTTTACCATATTTGGGCATATGGTCAATCTTGCGCATGTGACCTGAACCATTTGTGCAAATTGTCTTTTCTCCCATTGTCAGAAGGGTGCATATGAACTTTAATTGAAACTGGCCGAGTGGTTTCAGAGAAAAATACATTTGAAAATGGTTGTTCTGCGACGGACGAACGAACGACGGAGGCCTAACATCTTATAAGAAAACAGAAATGAAGGCAATGGTCAGTAGCTCCCCTCCCCATAGCCTTTGGCTCAGTGGAGCTAAAATGGTCATACATTTTCTTATCAATATACATCTGCATGTCAAAAATTATCAAAATAATTCTAGCATTTTGAAAGTTATACGTCCATCAGCAGATGGTGAGAATTTTACCTCAGCGAGGCTATTAATATAAAAAATGAGGCTTTAGACAAATTGGTTAGGTCTAGTCAATATAAAACTGCATGTCAAAATTACTGAAATAAACCTTGCGGTTTAATATGTCTACAATCAGTATGTGAATATTTTTCCTCGGCGGAGCTATTTATAAAAAGAAATCTGGCATTAAACTAAATCATTGATTTGATTTTGTCAATATACATCTGAATGCCAAAATAACTGAAGTATTCGTTGCAATTTAATATGTCTGCAATCAGTTTTTGAATATTGTACTCGGCGAGGCTATTTATATGAAGAAGTCTGGCATCCAAGAATATCATTGTTTTGATTTTTATACATCTGCATGCCAAAACTAATCAAATATTCCTAGCGGTTTAAAAGTGATTATGTCTGTGTCAATTAGTGAAAAATATGCATCCGTGAGGCTATTTATAAAGCAATTAGGTACTAGATAATCTCGAGACTCAATTTCTATCTGCATGTCAAAATTTATCGAAATATTTTAGTTGTTTGAAAGTAATTTTGCCATAATCAGTTAGTGAAACTTGTTGGCAGTGCCTTCTGGATTTGTAATAGAGAGGGGACGAAATGAAAGTTGGGAACAACATTTATTTGTCAACACAAAGGAAAATGGCGCGATGGTCTGCTTCGTGGTCTAAGGTTAACGAATTACATATACATTGTAAACACACAATGAAGTATGCAATGCAAATGACACCCTAGGCATAGCAATCCTTACGGGTGCAGAACGTATCAGTACTGAACAGAATACATGTAATGCTGATTTGAATGCACCATTATATTCCCATATGAATAACATACACAAATGCACATACATGTGCGCACGAACGCATACATTCTTACACATACAAGAACAAAGGCGATGTACCAACATCTTTGACCCTTGCTATTGGATTCTTTTTTTAAAATGCAAACTTGTACATTTATTTTATGTTATGTTTATTGGTGCCTGATGCTGTCTCTGGTCGAGCCCATCGGAGTCTTAACTGTTAGTTCGTTTTTACTCCAGCATTTCAGTGGTCTCTTGCTGTCGATTCATCTCTGTTGTTGTTTGATTTTTTTTTGTTCACGGAGATGTTGCACTGATGAGTTAGGAGGCCTTCATGCGGGCTGAAAAAGTATTTGTCTAAATCGTTACGGAAGTAAGGGCGAGGATTGTGGACACGTAAAAGCGATTTAAGTCCCCAGTGCAATTCGTTTCACTGACCGTTCAAAGGCGGTTCTTCTGTCGCGTTTTTTTTTTGTTAAGGATTGCCTTTGAGTGTGTGCATCCTTTAGTATATATTTTTGTTTTGGATAGCCAATTGGCAATTTTGTGGGGAAGTAACTGTCCTTTAGGCTTACCGCAATTGATGTTTCCATTACCGTTTAGTTATTTCATCTTTGTGTTTCTTTCCCTTTGGTGTCTCTGATGGGAGCTATGGGCTAATTGTTTCAATTCCTGATCATTGCCTTCACTTCTATTTTACGAAGAAATCAGGCATCATGGTCTATTTCGCCAATAGATATCTGAATACCAAATATAAACAAAATATTCCTTGGAGTACAAAAGTTATATGTCTGTAATCAGCTTGCGTGTCTATTTGTATTAAGAAATCTGACATTAAATAATACCCTTGATTAGATCTTTTCAACATACATCTGTTTTTTTTTGTTTTTTTTTCAAAAATATATTATTCCAGGCAGTTTGAAAGTTCCCCGCCCGTGTCATTTAATTAAAATTTTGCATCGGCGAGGCCATTTGTTAAGAAATCAAGCATTAGAAATCTCATTGGTTATAACTTGTCAATATCTATCTGCATGCCAAAGATTATCAAAATATCACAAGCGGTATAAAAGCTACACTCTATATTCAGTTTCTGAAAAGTTTGTCTCGGCGAGGCTATTTATAAAGAAATCTGGCATTAGGCTATCTCATTAATGGTTGCTTAGGCTGATAAACAACGTTTCCTTTTAACGGAAGAGGCAGCTGATTACTTCCCTTTCCGTTGCGTTTGTACTGTATATGTAATATTTGGTTTGCTCTACCTCTTGGTGCCATTGGTAGGCTGTTTCATTACGATAACAGGCCCGTGCGGCATTATCGGCATAGTGCATTTTTTCACATCTCTAAAATGGCTACTTCTCTGATGAAAATATTTGATATTTTTCCTATAAATGATCAAAACATAGGGTGTGTGTGTTCGTTAGAACCGCCTCATTGAGGCGGTTCCAACTAGTACCCACAAACTATGTCTTGGAGCAGAAATATGAAAAATAATGAATACCCGTTTAAACCCTAGTTTTCTCTATACCGAGTGGGGTTTAGGGGGTCTTCATTTCACGGACTTCTTCACGTGATGGTCTGTGATGTCGCACCGGTCACCTTCATTAGTATTTCGCTTTGTGTCAGCTCATGTGCATTGCAAATCAGCGTCATACATACGAAAATGGTTTTGCCAGATCAGCTACGAATGTTGTGACACTTGCTAGCGTAGGGCAAGCTGTTTGTAAAACCTCATACTTGTAATGGGTAACTTTCGTTCATGTCGGCAATTAGACATACCGCATAGAACAATGAAGTCTCCCTAAGTCTGCACTGGAGCGAAAACGCTTCAAATTTAACATGAAAACTGTGGAAAGGTCCTGAGAAACTTCTCGTATTCAGGTCCAACGGAAAACCACGCGGTCGAAAACCGGTGTACCCTCCGAAGAAAATACATGAAACACATTATCTTAGTCCATAGCAAAAGATAAGGTGCGTATTTTTTTGATAATTGAAGGACAGTTTTCCTTATTGCACGACCCGCAGAAAAAGCAACCGACTGAAGTCGTTTTTTTCTAAGAGTGCCCTAAAATCACCGTGTCATTCTGTCATTCTGTCAATCTGTCAGTCTGTCAGTCTGTCATTCTGTCTGTCCGTCCGTAACCCGTTTGTGAAAATTGGTGATAGTGACTTAACCGCATGGAATATTTAAACAATTTTTGGCATACTGATAGATATCAATGAGATCTAACCAATGAACTTACGAAATATTACATTCCATGTAGTATAGCCTCGCCGAGGCGAAAAATGTGAAAATTTTCGAACATTTTTGAACTGCTTCACCTCGGAAACCGTTGGGCCGATTGAAGTCAAATTTCATATGGAGCCTCTATGGGATGCAGGAAACCAAAATTTGCTCATGGGGTCAAGGTCACATGACCAAAATGGCCGCCAAGCCATATATGGTTTGTCTGTCTGTCCGTCCGTAACCCGTAAGTGAAAATTGGTGATAGTGACTTAACCGCTTGGAATATTTAAACAATTTTTGGCATACTGATAGATATCAATGAGATCTAACCAATGAACTTGCGAAATATTACATTCCATTTAGTAAAGCCTCGCCGAGGCGAAAAAATGTGAAAATTTTCGAACTGCTTCTCCTCGGAAACCGTTGGGCCGATTGAAGTCAAATTTCATATGGAGCCTCTATGGGATAGGGAAACCAAAATTTGCTCATGGGGTCGAGGTCACATGACCAAAATGGCCGCCAAGCCATATATGGTTTGTCTGTCTGTCCGTCCGTAACCCGTAAGTGAAAATTGGTGATAGTGACTTAATCGCTTGGAATATTTAAACAATTTTTGGCATACTGATAGATATCAATAAGATCTAACCAATGAACTTGAGAAATATTACATTCCATATAGTATAGCCTCGCCGAGGCGAACAAATGTGAAAATTTTCGAACTGCTTCTCCTCGGAAACCGTTGGGCCGATTGAAGTCAAATTTCATATGGAGCCTCTATGGGATTGGGAAACCAAAATTTGCTCATGTGCTCATGGGGTCCAGGTCACATGACCAAAATGGCCGCCAAGCCATATATGGTAAAAACCCTTCAAAAATAGTCTTCTCCAGAACCACTGGGCAGATTTCCACGAAACTTGATAAATAGCATCTGGGATGTAAGCCTATCATAAATTGCTAAAATGGTGACCCTGGGTTGACCTTGACCTTCTTTGGGTCCGTCCGTAACCCGTTTGTGAAAATTGGTGATAGTGACTTAACCGCTTGGAATATTTAAACAATTTTTGGCATACTGATAGATATCAATGAGATCTAACCAATGAACTTACGAAATATTACATTCCATTTAGTATAGCCTCGCCGAGGCGAAAAATGTGAAAATTTTCGAACATTTTTGAACTGCTTCTTCTCGGAAAGCGTTGGGCCGATTGAAGTCCAATTTCATATGGACCCTCTATGGGATAGGGGAAACCAAAATTTGCTCATGGGGTCAAGGTCACATGACCAAAATGGCCGCCAAGCCATATATGGTTTGTCTGTCTGTCCGCCCGTAACCCGTTTGTGAAAATTGGTGATAGTGACTTAACCGCTTGGAATATTTAAACAATTTTTGGCATACTAATAGATATCAATGAGATCTAACCAATGAACTTGCGAAATATTACATTCCATTTAGTATAGCTTCGCCGAGGCGAAAAATGTGAAAATTTTCGAACTGCTTCTCCTCGGAAACCGTTGGGCCGATTGAAATCAAATTTCATATGGAGCCTCTATGGGATGGGGGAAACCAAAAATTGCTCATGGGGTCCAGGACACATGACCAAAATGGCCGCCAAGCCATATATGGTCTGTATATCTGTCCGTCCGTAACCCGTTTGTGAAAATTGGTGATAGTGACTTAACCGCTTGGAATATTTAAACAATTTTTGGCATACTGATAAATATCAATGAGATCTTATCAATGAACTTGCGAAATATTACATTCCATTTAGTACAGCCTCGCCGAGGCGAAAAATGTGAAAATTTTCGAACTGCTTCTCCTCGGAAATCGTTTGGCCGATTGAAGTCAAATTTCATATGGAGCCTCTACGGGATGGGGGAAACCAAAATTTCCTCATGGGGTCCAGGTCACATGACCAAAATGGCCGCCAAGCAATATTTGGTAAAAACCCTTCAAAAATAGTCTTCTCCAGAACCACTGTGCAGATTTCCACGAAACTTGATAAATAGCATCTGGGACGTAGGCCCATCATAAATTGTTGGATTTTATCCTGCAAACGATTCAGAATACAGTACTAAGGTAGCAGTACACAGTTTCCAGCCTGTGCACATGGGGAAATTTCTTCATAAGTAAGAGTAGGGATCAAATTCAGTGTCTAAATACTGTTTGGCAATTATGAAAGCAATATCTTGAATTCAGTGTATTGTTTTTGTGTCATTGTGGAGAAATATGAATTAATTCATGGTCACATGACCTGGATATCAAGGGATGTAACTGAAAATACGAAACTACTGCTATACGAATTTATCGCTACACTTTCTGTTTAAAATAGCTGTCAGACTTCATTTGGATATTGCTAAAAAAGTAAACGGCTGGCAGGGGTCAATTTCTAGCCCCCTTTCATTTTTGGTAGGTGTACAATAGAGCTGAATGCTGACAATTGTCCTTGCAAATGCAGTGTGCTGCCAGGGCTTCCTTGAAAACAGCAGAAAATGGTAAAAAAAAGCAGCAGAAGTGGGTGGGGTAGGATTTGTTTACATAGCCACTACATTGGCTGTACAGTGTACAAGCTATAGAAACCAGCTTCAAATTATTCTGTGGCAAGTCACAATGCAGTGATAACACAAAAGAGAAGGGTTGCAAAGTGTACTATTTGTTATGGCTCAAAAAACTTCGTCCGCTGCGTGTCCGAGTCTCGCCGACAGCTTGGAATAGTGGTTTGCTACCATTAACCAATATGTCAAATTTCAAAGTGCCATTTAGGACAATCTTTTTTATCTACTCCTTTACCAGAATCAATATTTAGACAAAAACACCAATGTTTCTGATGAAATTGGGTCATAAAACTGAAATTTGTATGTAAGCCTACAGGTAGGGTCTGAGGCAAGGGAGACAACTCCAAAATCAGAATTTTAGTCTAGATGTTTGTTAATCATTTTGGTGCTGTCAAAGCTTATTCAATCTTAAATTAAAGGTGATTAAACCCATTTTGACCAATATTTTGGGCATTTCGTGTACAAACGATAGATTTTAAATGATTAATTTCCTCTCATTTTCAGCTTGGAAAGCCGTAATACTGAAATAGTGTTGATTAGTCGCAAAGCACCGTATTCCATGCTGTCAGCGAGACTTTGATGCGCAGCGGACAAGGTTTTTTGAGCCGTAACAAATAGTTACAGGTAACCAACTGTTGTTAACCTAGTTTAAACAGGAAATCCCAAACTAAGGCACTGGCAAATAGTGCACGCCCACATCAGTCGTCGGCCTAAATTGGTGCGTATGATGAGGGCCCTCACTGTTTGCAAGAAAGAGTCATTTTTTTTAATAAATTACTATAAACAACCCAACGCGTAAAATAATTGTGTCTTGTTTTTTGTTTTTGTTTGGTTTTCTTGCACGGGGGGGGGGGGATTTACTGCCCTTTCGAGATTATTTCACTGATATCGAGCTGATTTTGCATCATAGGTGGCAAAACTGGAGTATCCGGAGAAAAGCACCCTGACCTCCAGTTGCAGAACTTGGTGTATCACATAGTGTGACCCGAGGCAGGCTCCCCACCACAACATTGACAGAACTAATGATTAAGAGTCAGCTCTCTATCCAATAGGCCACAGAGGCCCGTAATTGTGTCTTGTATGCTGGGGTATCCACAGCTTCTCTCAGCTGAGATTGACTTCTAGCAGCTGTGTTGTGAGCTAATAATGACAATTATTACTGTTTTTCTTTGATTCCACAATTAAACTTATCATAATAAGGTGGAATTACTACCAATTTGACACTTTTGAGAAAAGTCATATTTGTCTTAAAGGTAGCAGTACACAGTTTCCAGCCTGTGCACATGGGGAAATTTCTTCATAAGTAAGAGTAGGGATCAAATTCAGTGTCTAAATACTGTTTGGCAATTATGAAAGCAATATCTTGAATTCAGTGTATTGTTTTTGTGTCATTGTGGAGAAATATGAATTAATTCATGGTCACATGACCTGGATATCAAGGGATGTAACTGAAAATACGAAACTACTGCTATACGAATTTATCGCTACACTTTCTGTTTAAAATAGCTGTCAGACTTCATTTGGATATTGCTAAAAAAGTAAACGGCTGGCAGGGGTCAATTTCTAGCCCCCTTTCATTTTTGGTAGGTGTACAATAGAGCTGAATGCTGACAATTGTCCTTGCAAATGCAGTGTGCTGCCAGGGCTTCCTTGAAAACAGCAGAAAATGGTAAAAAAAAGCAGCAGAAGTGGGTGGGGTAGGATTTGTTTACATAGCCACTACATTGGCTGTACAGTGTACAAGCTATAGAAACCAGCTTCAAATTATTCTGTGGCAAGTCACAATGCAGTGATAACACAAAAGAGAAGGGTTGCAAAGTGTACTATTTGTTATGGCTCAAAAAACTTCGTCCGCTGCGTGTCCGAGTCTCGCCGACAGCTTGGAATAGTGGTTTGCTACCTAAAGTATAAGATATATTTTTGCTCCTTACGATAAGGCGCATTTATTGGGGGAACCGTTTTATGTCCAGGTCACATGACCAAAATGGCCGTACACTCATAAAGCTAAAAGCATCCGGCGGGTCGTGCACTTCAGCTGAAGCACTGGTTCTCCATATAAATCTATGTTGTGCCTCGTCCAGGGGGGGGGGGGGGGGGGGGGGGGGAGTTCTTATGAATACCCACAACATAGGTTTCTATGAAGAATTCACAAAAACTATCTTTCATTTATCACAAAATACAAACCTTATATGCTTACTCAGCAGAACCTAGCATCTCGCTTTTGCATCACGTGAACATGTCCGTGAAATAAAGACCCCCCCCCCCCCCCTAAACCCCTCTTTATATAGAGAAAACTGGGGTTTATGAAGGTAAATATTATTTTTCTTATTTCTGCTCCATGACATAGGTTGTGGGTACTCGTTAGAACCGTCCCAATGAGGCGGTTCTAACCAGCACCCAAACCCTATTGTCGATGTATAAATAAGAAAAATATCACAAACTTTCATCAGAAAAAAATGCCTTTTTTATGGGGTGCCGTTTTACTATTTAATACAATTTCGAGATATCTTTAAATAAAATTCATGATATCTATAAATAAAATTCATATCTATAATAAAAATATTGGAGTTCCATAAATATTATTAGATATCTATAAATAATATAAGATATCTATTATTCAGTTTTGATATCAATTAAATGTTTAATGATATCTATAATTCCAATTATGATATCTATTATTCGATTTATAGATATCTATTATTCGATTTATAGATATCAAAAATTGAAGAAGATTTTATGATATCAATAATTACATTTATTGATATCCATAATATATTTTTTTATATCCATTATTGAAAATTGTGATATCTATAATTCAGACCTTTGGATGATATCTATAATTAGATTATAGATATCTATAAATCTTATTATTGATATCATGAAATATCATTTTAGATATCCAAAAATCTCAGAATATTTGATATCTTTTAATACAATTTTAGACGCTTGCGTATATGGAATTCTTTATTGATTTGTTTGATTTATGGTTAACGTCCCCGTCAACACTGGAAATGTCATTTTTATCCCCCGACCGAATAGGTTCGGGGGATATAGCGATCAGCCTGGCGTCCGTCCGTCTGTCCGTCCGTCTGTCCGTCCGTCCGTCCGTAGACGTAACCTTGTGATGGCCATAAATCCTATACCCTTTGAGATTCATTGATGGTTCTTGGCACAATTGTTCACAAGGCCGAGACGGCGTGTCATGCGCAAGAACCAGAACTCTGGAATCCATACTTTTTTAGTTATCTCCCCTTTTAATAAAATAGAATGACTTCTTTGTGATGGCCATAACTCCAATACCTTTTGAGATATATTGATGATACCTGGCACAGTTGTTCACAAGGCTGAGACGGTGTGTCATGCACAAGAACCACAACTCTGGTTGCCATGGTTTTGGAGTTATCTCCCCTTCCAATAAAATAGAGTGACAACCTTGTGATGGCCATAACTCCTCTACCCTTTGAGATTCATTGATGGATCTTGGCACAATTGTTCACAAGGCTGAGACGGCGTGTCATGCGCAAGAACCAGAACTCTGGATGCCATCCATACTTTGTTAGTTATCTCCCCTTTTAATAAAATAGAATGCCTACTCAGTGATGGCCATAACTCCAATACCCTTTGAGATATATTGATGATACCTGGCACAGTTGTTCGCAAGGCCGAGACGGTGTGTCATGCACAAGAACCACAACTCTGGGTGCCATGGTTTTTTAGTTATCTCCCCTTCCAATAATATAGAATCACTACCTTGTGATGGCCACATCTCTAACACTCTTTGAGATATATTGATGATACTCGGTACAGTTGTACATGAGGTTAAGCAGGTGTGTCACGTGCAAGAATCACAACTCTGGGTGCCCTGGTTTTTTAATTATCTCCCCTGACAATATAACCTTGTGATGGCCATAACTCCAATACCCTTTGAGATATATTGATGGTACTTGGCACAATTGTATACAATTTTGAGACTGCACTTCATGCCTAAGAACAACAACTCTGGGTGTTATGATATTTGAGTTATCCCCCCTTCCAATATAATAGTATGACAACCTTGTGATCATCGTACCTACAATACCCTCTAAAACATATTTGTGGCACTTGATGCAGATGTACATGAGGTTAAGCAGGTGTGTCATGCTCAAGAATTACAACTCTGGGTGCTCTGGTTTTTTAATTATCTCCCCTGGCAATATAACCTTGTGATGGCCATAACTCCACCACCCTTTGAGATATATTGAAGGAACTTGGCACAATTGTATACAAGGTACAGAATGGATGTCATGTGCAAGAACCACAACTGTTGGTGCTGTGGTATTTGAGTTATCTACCCTTCCAATATAACAGTATGACCAGCTTGTGATCACCATATCTCCAATACCTTTTGAGACATATCGATGGTACTTTGTACAGAAATACATGAGCTTAAGCAGGCATGTCATGCGCAAGAACCACATTTCTGAGTGCCCTGGTTTTTTAGTTATCTCCCCTGACAGTATAATCTTGTGATGGCCATAACTGCAATACTTTTGTGATATATTGCTGGTTTAATTCTGGTGGACTTTCTATTGGTGAGCAATCTTCTGAAGGCCATATTGGCTTTTGGTCGGGGGATTTGCCATCTCTTCCGATGGCTATTTTGGAGACGTTGCTTCCAAGTTTGACATTGAGATGAAATGAAATCTCAAGCCCCGTCGCCCAATGAAACCAATAGGGTTTGTTAGCATGGACGGTCCGCCTCGCACCGCGGTTCCTGGATAGGTTTAGATCCCATAAGCGGTTTACCAGTACTAGTGTGCCGGCCGGATTCAACTCTGCGTGGAAGCATCATGCAGCCCATATATTTCTTCAAGCCTCTATGGGCGGGGGCTTATGGAATTCTTTAGGGCACATTGTCAGTCTTGGTATTGTTTGGGGTCACCTTTAGATCCTTGGGCCTAACCTATGTAGCAGGCGAAATCCAGTGTACCCCCCACGCACACACGCACGCACACACGCACACACACACACACACACACACACACACACGCACGCACGCACGCGCGCACGCACGCACGCACGCAAGCACGCACGCACGCACACACGCACGCACGCACACACACACACACATACCACTACCACCACCCCACAATGGGATGTGTCCAGAGTTATTTACTGTAAGATGCATTCTTGAAGCCATAAAATGAAACAAACAGCACAACTCATCAAGAGCTACCCTATCATTTACAAAAAAAAAAACAACAACAAAAAAAAAAAACACCACACTCTATTTTAGACACCCTAGTTCTAATTTTAAATGAGCGACAGCCGCCCAGTGTCTGGAGAGATCGATTGGGCTGCCTGACGTTTCCACGCAGGGCTGAAACCGACAGCACATTAATACCGGTATTAAATCACCAAGATGGTCTATAAGCCTGCTCCAGCAAAGTAGTGCGAGTCAGACCGTCCCTACATATAAATTTGACAGGGGTTGAGACGTCATTCATCTCAATGCCGGATTGACGTCCCACAAAACTAGGAACAATGTCTCAAAAAAACAGAAAAAAATATATATAAAGTGTTAGAATCAGAATAATATTTAACATCAACCCTTATCCTGCTGTTCACGATAACCTCTATCTTTGCAAACAGTGTAAATCCTGATCAGATAGCTTCCGAAGAATCAATCTTATCAGGATCTACAATGTTTCTGATGCAGTTTGTTAAACGAATGACCATAACATATCAAGTAATCTGATTGGTTTATGGCTGATAATGGGTGTGGTTTAATTAAACTATTCAGCAGGACAATGGAAAAATGACATATTTACAGAATTGCACCCGCCCTTAAAGAATAATGGCTATCCATAAATCAGATAATTGATATCCACAATTCGAATTATAGATATCAATAATTCTAATTGATTTGTTGATATCTTAAATCTCAATTATTGATATCAATTAATCTATTTATGGATATCATTAATTCAGATTATAGACATCATTTATTTAGCCAATTAATTGATATCGAAAATTCTGATTATTGATATCATTATATAGAATTAATGATATCAACAATTCATAATGTTGATATCTATAAATAAATTAGATATTTAGATATATTTTATTTGAATGAATGATATCAATTATTTGAATAATAGATATCAATTATTTGACCCATTTATTGATATCAATAAGTATAATTATGGATATCTATAAATCATTTGTGCACCAATACTTAGTCTCTGTAGAGAAATTTGGATATCACTAATTCCAATAATGGATATCAATAAATAAGCCATATGTATAGATATCATTTATCCTATATATGGATATCAGTAATTTGAATTTATGATATCAATAATTGAAATGATATATGGATATCATTAATTCAATTTTTGATATCTATAATTCGACTTTATGATATCAATAATTGGAATTAATGATATCGATAAATAGGACTGAATTATTGATATCCATTATTCCATGAAATGATATCATCAATTATCAGAATTATGGATATCTATAATTTGAATTATATAATTTGAATTATAGATATCAATAATTGGGCTGAATTATTGATATCATTAAATCGAAATATTGATATCCATAATTCGAAATATATTTATAAAAAGAAACTGTATCCCACAACTATACTATCCTAAAAAGTTTATATGGTCTGGCCAGATTTGAATAGTCCGTGAGGAGGGGAGTAAGGCAAAATATTGGGTGGGGCGTACTCTGAATTTTCCTTTTTACATGGGCTGGGAATATTTTTATTGTTTAGATTTTCATTTTTAGCTCACGGTCACGTTGTGTCGAGGTGAGCTTTTGGGATCACTTTTTGTCCGTCGTGCGCCCGTGCGTGCGTAAATAATTTCTTCAAACGACATCTCCTCCTAAACCACTGATTGGATTTCGACCAACCTTAACAGGAATGATCCTTGTGTGGTCCCCTTTCAAAGTTGTTCAAATGGTTACCATCCGTTGCGCATCTAGGTCACAGGAGTCAAATTATATTGCTGGGGCCAAAAATGCCCCCGCCGGGGCCAAAAATGCCCCCGCCCCGGGTCCCTTTGGTTTTACATAGTATTATATAGGAAAAAATTTTTAAAATTCTTCTCTGAAACCGCAAGGCCCAGGTCTTTGATATATGGTATGAAGCTTCATCTAGTGGACCCCTACCAAGGTTGTTCAAATTATAGTGCTGGGGCCAAAAGATGTTCCCGCCCCGGGCCCTTTGGTTTTACATAGACTATATAGGGAAAATCTTTAAAAATCTTCTCTGAAACCACAATACCTAGGTCTTTGATATTTGGTATGAAGCTTCATCTAGTGGAACTCTACCAAGATTGTTCAAATTATAGCCCTGAGACCAAAATGCCATCACTCAGAGGCCCGTTGGTTTTACATAGACTTATATAAGGAAAATCTTTAAAAATCTTCTTCTGTGAAACCAAAAGGCCCAGGTCTTTGATATTTGATGTGAAATTTCATCTAGTGGACCTCTATCAAGATTATGCAAATTATAGCACTGGGGCCAAAAATGCCCCCGCCCGAGACCCTTTGCTTTTACAAAGACTTATATATAGAGATAATCTTTGAAAATCTTCTTAATATCTGAAACAGCAAAGCCCAGGTCTTTGATATTTGGTGTGAAGCTTTATCTAGTGGACCTCTATCAAGAGTGTTTACTGAAACCACAAGGTCAAGGTCTTTGATATTTGGTGTGTAGCTTCATATGATCTAGTGGACCTTGGTCAAGATTGTTCGAATTATAGCCTTTGTTGATATTTGGTATGGAGCTTCACATTGTCAGTCTTGGTATATTTTGGTCGTCATTAGATGCTGGGGCCCAGCTTGTGTAGCAGGCAAATTCAGAGTACCATCTCTCGACCCCACTATGCCATGTGTTTGTTTGATTTTGTTTGATTTGGGGTTTAACGTCCCCGTCAGCACTGTATAAGTCATTTTGGAGACATTGCTTCCAATTTGTGGGACTTTTCCCGACATCTCAAGCCCTGCGCCCATCTATCTAAAAATAAGAAAGTTATTGACTGAACACAAAAAGGCCTTTTTTTTACCTTTGACCTCTATGTATGACATTGACCTTTAATGTACCAAACTGTGTCATGCGCGCAGCACATCGACTCATGGTGGTTAACATTTCTGCCAGGTAATTTAAAAACCATCTCAAAATAAGAAAGTCATTGACCAAACGCGAAAAGGCCCCTTTGTTAACCTTTGACCACTATGTATGACCTTGACCTTTGAGGTACCAACCTGAATATATCTAAAAAAAAAAGAAAGCTATTGACCAAACACGAAAAAATGCCCACTTTTTACCTTTGACCTCTAAGTATGACCTTGACCGTTGAGACCGTTGAGGTACCGACCTGCGTCATGGGCGCCACACATTGGTTAATATTTCTGCCACATAATTTCAAAATCCATTTACAAATAAGAAAGTTATTGACCGGACACGATTTGCCCATACATACATACATGCCGACAAACTTCCAAGGGAGACAACTCAAAAAGTATAAATGCGAGAGTTATAGTTCTTGCGCTCAGCACGTTGTCTAATATTGATTAATATTTATATGAAGTTTAAAATAAAAATAATAATAAACCTTATTTATAGAGGATAACACATTTAGTACTAGTACTAATCTCCCTGTGGCCCTCTTTTCCTGAGTAGGAACCAGTACTAAGCAATGTGGATAAAGTTTCTTTCTTAAGGAAACAACACATGGCGCTGTGAGGATCAAACCGGCTACCATTCGATATCATATCCGATGCTTTACCACTGCACCACAGCGCTCCCCTTTTTTGTGAAGATAGCTTGAACGTTTTTCAAGTTATAGAGCGGACACGATTTTGTGACGGAACGACATACAGATGCCCGGGAGAAACAATTTGCCTCCCCAAAACACATTTTCGGGGGTGACAAAACTATTCAGCAGGACGAGGGATAAATGACATTTACAGAATTGAGCCCCGCCCTTAAAAAATTATAGATATTCATAAATCAAATAATTGGACATCCATAATTCGAATTATAGATATCAATAATTCTAATTGATTTATTGATATCTTAAATCTCAATTATTGATATCAACTAATCTATTTATGGATATCATTTATTCAGATTGTAGATATCATTTATTCAGCCATTTAAATGATATCAAAAATTCAGATTATTCATATCATTATATAGAATTAATGATATCAACAATTCATAATAATGAAATCTATAAATCCTTTAGCTATTTGGATATCTTTAATTTAAATAAATGATATCAATTATTCGAATAATAGATATCAATAATTCGCCTCATTTATTGATATCGATAAGTCTAATTATGGATATCTATAAATAATATGTGCATCAATACTGGAGTCTCCGTGGAGAAATTTGGATATCACTAATTCGAATAATGGATATCAATAAATAAGCCAGATTTATAGATATAATTTTTCCTAAATATGGATATCAATAATTTGAATTTATGATATCAATTATTAAAATGATTTATGGATATTCATTATTCAATTTTTGATATCTATAATTCGACTTCATGATATCAATAATTGGAATTAATGATATCAATAAATAGGACTGAATTATTGATATCTATTATTCCATTAAATGATATCAATAATTAGAATTATGGATATCTATAATTTGAATTTTAGATATCAATAATTGGGCTGAATATTGATATCATTAAATCGAAATATGGATATCCATAATTCGAATTATATTTATAAGTAGAAACTGTATCCCACAACTATAATATCATAAAAAGTTTATAAATTATGGTCTGGCCAGATTTGAACAGGGTGATTGAGGTGGGGAGTAAGGCAAAATGTGGGGCGGGACGTACTCTGAATTTTCCTTTTTACCTGGGCTGGGAATATTTTATGGTTTAGATTTTCATTTTTGGGTCTTTCTTTGGGTTGAGAGAAAAAGATTTTGAGGTCACTACCTTTTAGCGGGGTAACATGAGATTCATCACGAAAATATGCCTATATAAAATTTTGACCACCTTGAACCCCACTTTTATATAGTAAAACTGGGTTTGTAGGTGTATACATTATTTTTTATTTCTGCTCAAAAACAGAGATTGTGGGTACTCGTTAGAAGGCGAGGCGGGTTTAACGAGTGCCCACAATCTATGTTTTTGAGCAGCCTCGGTTCTAACGAGTACCCACAATCTATGTTTTTGAGCATAAAAAAGAAAATATCAAATTTTCATCTGAAAATTTTCATTTTTCGTTGGTAAAATTTACAACCCGTTTTGCTTGGACAGATCTAGATCCTCTAAGCGGTTTAACAGTACTCGTGTGTGGTAGGATTTAGCTCTACGTGGAAACATCATGCAGCCCATCTATTTCTTCAAGCCCCGATGGATGGGGGCAGTATATGAATGTTTCAGGTTGAAACAAACAGCAGAACTCATCAAGAGCTCTACCATGTGGCAAAAGGGCCTATCATTTACCACAGTCTATTTTAGACACCCTAGTTCTAACTATTTAGCGACCCCTGCCAAATTAGGCGTTGGGAAATAGATTGGGCTACCTCATGTTTCCTCGTAGAGGTGAAACCGACTGTACAGGAGTACCGGTAAACAATATTAGAGGGATTAAGCCTCCCGAGGCAAAGTGGGGCCAGTCGGACCGTCCCTGCATATAAACCAATTTGGTTTGTTTTGGCACGCAGTGTTTCATCTCAATGTTGAGTAAAAGTCCCATACAATTGGAAGCAGTGTCTCAAACTTTACTTAAAAAGTGTTGAGGGTGTGTAAAACCTCAACTCATACAAACAAATCTAATTATTGACATCCATAAATCGGATGGCATGTGAGATAGAAATATAATCATACAATTTATTTTAGATATTAATAATTCTTTACATTTTAGATATCTAAAAACTGAAATATTGATTTTTTTTTTTTTTTTGGTTTGGGTTTTACGACCCTTTCAAGATTATTTCACTCATATCGAGCCGATCGTTAATCATAGGTGGGCGAAAACCGGAGTACCCGGAGAAAAACCACCTGACCTTCCGTTGCAGAACTTGGCGTCTCACACGTGACCCGAGCGAGGCTTGAACCCACGGCGGTGAGAGACCTAATGACTTAGAGTCAGCGCTCTTATCCATTAGGCCACGGAGGCCCGTTCTGAAATATTGATATCAATAATTATAAATATAGATATCTATAATATGAATTTAGATATCTATATATGCAACGGAATAATGGATATCATAAAACAAATTTATAGATATCAAGAAATATATATTACATATCATTGATTACATTTTATGATATCAAAATATACTGATAATTATAGATATCAATAATGTTAATTATAGATATCTGTAATTTGATTTATAGATATCTATAATTAGAATATAGATATCTATAATAAAATATTAGATATCTCGAAATTGTATTTAATAGTAAAACGGCACCCCATATTTTTTGAAGTTTTAAAAATGTACTATATCACACGGATGTGTTATCGTAATGGACCCGAAAGAGGCTTTGTCTCGTATGGCGTGAGAGATCACAACCTCTTAAACACAATGCGACAGAATCCTGTGTATTTAACTACTTTATAACGGGGCTGAATTATATGGGTTTCAGATTTTGAAGAAAATGGAAAGTGAAGGCAACCATCAGGAATCGATACGAAAAACCCTCAGCTCCAATCAGAGACACCAAAGGGAAAGAAACACAAACATGAAATAAATAGACCCTAATGGAAACATCAAAAGCGGAAAGCCAAAAGGACGGTTACAGCACAGGAGCTTGAAGTTCTGTCCACAAGTAGTTCATAAGGTCCATACTCAAAAGTGACACTAAGCCATTTCGTAAGAAATGGCTTTGAAATTGCAGCAAAGTCTTTATTTTTGGACATTTTCAATTCGTTTTGATGGACCAAACTTCAAGCGCCTGTGGTTACAGTCCCACACTATGGCCAACAAAAAGATATAAGCAATACACACACACAAAGACAAACCATAACAAAAATAAACCGCAGCAGAAGAACCGCCAGGGGATGGGGGTGGGGGTGCATAAATCGATTTTACGGGCCGCAATCCTCGCTCCTTACTTCCGTCGCAATTCAGACAAATAATGTGTTCAGTCCTCATGAAGACCTCTTAACTCATCAGTGCAACATCTCCGAGAACACAAAAATCAAACAACCACAGAGGTGAAACAACGGTGAGCACTCGACAGCAAGAAACCACTTGCCAGATCAAAAGAAAACGGACAGTTAGACTCCGGTGGACCCGACCAGAGATAGAGTCGGGGTCTGGCGAAAAAAAAAACGAATCGAAGTTGTGGACCAAAACGCCGTCAACCAAGATGTGCGACTGGATATGACGTCATCGAAATGGCCAACCGGATGTGAGCTTTTAAAATATGGCGAACCAAAATAAGGTAAAATAACACAGATCTTACGTCAGGGTGCTTAGCAGACATTTTAAAGAGGATCTTACCCTCGTGGTCATTTTATATGAATTGTTGAAACTCGTCGTAGCTTACACTCATGGTCATTTCATATGACATTTATGAAGCGAGCATACGACGAGTTCATAAATTTCTAATGTACGAGTACGAGTGTAAGATTCTGTTTTTAGCTCATCTATCACGTAGTGAGACGGTGAGCTTTTGCGATCACATTTTGTCCGTCGTGCACCCGTCCGTCCGTCCGCCCGTGCGTGCGTGCGTGCGTCCGCCCAAAAACCGTTTCTACAATCCACATCTCCTCCTAAACACATCCGATTTTAATCAACCTTCACTGGAATTTATTTTTTTATTTATTAGAAATTTCATGACACATAAACATATACTATATGTACATATTAATATGTCATTGGATTGGATGTAGGCATGGCCTAAATTTATCCTCTTCATGACGGTACTGCAATGGTTGTATACAAAATACATTTTTATGTACGAGTACAATAAGAATACGTGCACATCATGCTCATAGTATAATTTCGCAATTCTAAGAATCGAATGACTTGTTGAGGTAATCAGTGAAAATCTTCTTTAAGGGTAATAAGAGAGAGAGAGAGAGAGAGAGAGAGAGAGAGAGAGAGAGAGAGAGAGAGAGAGAGAGAGAGAGAGAGAGAGAGAGAGAGAGAGAGAGAGAGAGAGAGAGAGAGAGAGAGAGAGAGAGAGAGAGACGATGTAACTCTATATTGATGATTTGTGTTCGGTTCCGCCATTTCTCTCGCTCTTTCCTAGTGAATTTAAAGGTAAGATATTTCAAATAGGCATCAGATTTGGAAAAAGTGCTTGATCACGCATACTTGTGCCAGATTCCGGATTTTTGGACAGGTTTTTTTAAAAAAATCCGTCCTTTAAAATAGCGATGTCCGGGCAGGCGGGCGGTTGGGCGGGCGGGCGTCGTCCCAGGTTTACCTTTTGGTTAACCTTTTTTTCAAAATGATATTTTTCATCTATTCTGTAGCAGATTGTTTTAATATCAGGACTGATGCATAAGTGGAGGTACCGCTTTCATGTATTATCCATAAATGGCGCAAAAGACTAAAATTTTGGCGGAAATTGTCATTTTTCAAACTTGTGTTTTTCAGGTTTACCTTTAGGTTAACCTTTTTTCAAGGGCCCCCGCCCATAGGGGCTTGAAGAAATATATGGGCTGCATGATGCTTCCACGCAGAGCTGAATCCGGCCCGCACACTAGTACTGGTAAACCGCTTAGAGGATTAAGCCTGTCAAGGTACCGCGGTGCGAGGCGGACCGTCCATGCTAATAAACCCTATTGGTTTCATTGGGCGACAGGGCTTGAGATGTCATTTCATCTCAATGTCGGGTAAAAGTCCCACAAAATTGGAAGCAACGTCTCCAAAATGACCTTTACAGTTTTGACGGGGACGTTAAACCTCAAATCAAACAAACAAAACCTTTTTTCAAATGCCAGTGTAGTGGATAGAGTGCTGGACTACGAATCCTATTGTTGACTATGAATCTGAGGGGCGTGAGTTCAAACCCCGGTGGAGACATTTTCTTTTGTTCTTTTTTTTTTTCTTTCTTTTTTCATTCTTTTTGGACGGGTTTTTTCAAGTAAAAATTCCGTCCTTTAGAATAGCGATGTCCGTGCGGGCGGCCGGGCGTCCCGGTTTACCTTTTGGTTAACCTTTTTTTCAAAAACCCGTCCATAATGCCTTTTGGCGTTTTTCTTGACTTATGATTATGACACGGGTGAATGTCATTGAAGCAGCTGTATATTGACACCGACGACCGTCCGATCTTGATTATTAGAAATCAGATTATTCACCATATTTGCATTATTTGCTGGCTCCCAGCTTGCACACTGTCAATATTGGAAAAACAGGTAACCTGACCCCTCTGACCTTTCAAGGTCAGGGGGGTCTGGTTTCCTGATTTTCCAACACAGATAACCTTCAGACTAGGAACCAGCAGATAATGCAAATAAGGTGAATGGTGTAAAAGTGTGTCATAACGGTCTCCTGGGCAGGTCTGAAATTTCTAGGGTAAGACGATTCATTGTACGAGTATTCTTCATTGTGTATTGATGTAATCAAGATAATGGTAGAGTAGAGATCACCTAGTTCTGATTCTGACCTAAGCAAGTTATATGTGCAACATGTACAAGTTGTCTCCCTTGTAGCACAGTCCCTTTTGTACCCATGGAATCTTCCATGTTTGAGACACTGCTCAGGTAACCGGCCAATACAATTAAAATAACTGTAGTAGGAGGGCTTGAAGTGAAATGTGAATTACCTTTGTAACTTTCGATATGTAGGGTAAAATTGTAGAAATTTCTATCTGTCAGGCGAGCGCACAGGCGCTTGGCCCGTTGATTTGTCCGAAAAACGTGTGGAATGAGTTTAAAGTCAAAATATGAATGATTTTTTTTCATACTGGTATAGAAAGCTAGACTAGACTTCTAGCTTTCTATACCAGTACGAATTTTTTTTTTTCACTCGTATTTTGACTTCAAACTCATTCCACACGTTTTTCGGACAAATCAACGAGGCAAGCGCCTATGGGCGAGCGTGCTCGCTTCGACGCCATTTTGCATTTCTTCCTGAATTTACTGAAAAGCTTCCGTCCGGTTGGCTCTTAAGACCACATCATCACCCGATTGACCAATCAGTGTTAGGTTTGTTTCCTGCATTGACGGCCAAGGCTTGACGTCACTACAGCTGGTGTCTGGGAGTGTGTGGCGGCCGTAAAAAGTCTCCCTGCCCTGCATCATAGTGTATGTTATATTTTCTTGTCCTTTGGGATAATTGATTCCGTTGTTGAATTATGAAAATATCTGAGGGACACTGTTGAGGCCTAATTGGCCTAAACTAGCTAGTCTGGCCCAGAAAACATGTAGACTCCATATTTTCCAGTTCTGTTGTGTATTCCTTGCTTCCAAAGGATAATCCTTTCTAGAACATATTTGGGTTATTTTACAACGGAAAGGTTTGGTAATTAACGCAACACGAAGCCTCTTAAGACCGATTGTTACATACCCTTAGATAATAAAATCTATTTTTTTTTCACTTTTCACATATTTTACGTCTTTTGAGACATTTCTCGAAATATATAAATTATTGTTCTATAGTTTAGGATATTTCACATTCCTAAAGCCACATTCTTTAAATACTTATAACATACTGCCCAGATTTGGTATAAAATAAGGAATCTTAGAGTTTTGGGGTGCCCTTACAATAACATCAATTGTCATTAATTTTGTCTTTATCTGTAAGGCACCTCTGATATCCAATCTTTAGCCAGGTCAAGACAAGTCTGGGGTTTTCTCCGTCTTACACAAGTCGTTCATGGTGAGTCAAATTTATTTTTTTTGTCTGAACCTATATGGTTCAGAAACATTTCTTTCTTTGAATAATTTTATCTAGTTTTCTTATAAACTAGAACTTCTCGACACGACTCTCATAGTCTTGAAATCTCATTCCTGATTTTTCCTAATTTCTAAAAAGGCTCTTTTCACGCATATCACATTCATTTTACAACAGCTGATTCTCTCTTCAACTTAAAGCTAAGGCTAAGGAAATTCTATGTTATTTTTGCAGTTCTGGACTCAACGCGAAGTACACTGTAGCATCACATCATTTCTTAATTTGAAATTATTGTAATTTATTGAATATAGCATTATTGAAATTTGAATTTGTTCCTCTTACATTTTCTTGGGACTTTAAGACAGAAATCCAGAGATCGAACCTTAAAGCACTATACTGATCATGGAGGGTCTACCATACCCTCAGACGTGCTAACCTAACCACTGGTACGGCGTCCGTCCGTCCGTCCGTGCTTTGATTCTAAAACCCAGTACTAAGTTCCGGGCTTCCAAATAATTCCGTTAACCCTCAAGTTGCGTCCATCAGACGTTCCAACCTAACTCCTGACTGGGCGTCCATCCATCCATGAAATTCAGCTTTCTCAAAGACTCGTCTGACACATAAATATGTAGGAGTGCAGACTCATATCAGATGTAAACAGAACCATATGATTTGGACCTACACTGCTTTTCAGTAAACTATTTTTGTTACCATAATTAACAGGTACACAGGACTGGAGAGTTTATCACTTTGAGCTCTTTTTTACAATCGTCCTGTGTTACGAATGTAGTTTAAGATCAAAAAGTATTTTGTTGAGAGAAACCGGCAGGTTTTGGTTTCCATACACTAAATCATTATCACTGATTGTAATTGTTCTGTATATATCGGGATATATCTGTATATATTTTAAAAATTGAATTAATTTGATATGTTTTTCGTCTTTCAGACAATAGAGTCCACCCAAGTTCCTTAAAGAGAATCTCATGTGATGTACCCCTGCGCAGACCGGTTACTATCAGAGCAGCATCTTTCTGAATACTTTAAAGTAACTCAGCTCGTTGCTTAGTACAAATAGCCCAAATTATATTCCCATATTCAAGTATGGGCCTAATAATTACAATATAAAATCTGTTTAAAGAATTTCTGTCTAAGTCATATTATATTAAGTCTGTTAGCTGCTTTGTGGTAGATTGCATTTGTATGCTCATTCCATATCCCATCAGATGAAAGTGTAAGTCATAGCTGTGTGTGGTGTCTGTCATCGTTAAGTATAGTATCATTTATTTTTACATGTGGCCAATCAGGTTCACGTTTTCTGGTAAAAGTCATAGATTTCGTTTTGTTGGGATTTAAAATAACACACCAGTCGTCTGCCCATTTTGTATTTTTTGCAAGTCGTCATTTAATATTCTAATTGAGTCTGCGTTTTCAACGACTGTAAACAGTGTGGTGCCATCTGTAAAATGTCGTATATTACTTTCTATGTTGTTAACAACGTCGTTTACATATAACAAGAACATATAGGGACCAAGAACTGAGCCTTGTGGCACACCAGCTGTGGTATTTAGCCATGTAGATTTGAACCCTTCGTTCAGTACTCGTTGTTTTCTGTCAGAAAGGTAACTGTTGAACCAGTTTAGTAAATTCCCATAAATGTCATACGTTTTTAATTTAAATAGGAGCCCTTGGTGCAAAACCTTGTCAAATGCCTTACTCACATCACAGAAGATAAATTTAAGGTCACGTCCTTTGTCCAGGTTTTCTATAATAATATGATAAATTTCAAGTAGCTGAGTTACAGTAGAATCTTTTGGTCTGAATCCAGATTCTTGTTATCTTGTTAGGATTTCATGCTCTTTTAGACAGTTAGAGAGGTATTTAAATATATGTTTTCCAGCATTTTATTTAAACAACTTTTTTTTATATATGTCTATAATTTGTAGGGACCTGCTCACTACATTTTCCTTTGGAGATTGCGGATATATATGATATTTTCCATTAGTGGGGTACTTCTCCTAGTTCAAGTGAGCGGTTGAAAAGTAAGGTCAGGGGTTTAACAAGGTGATGGCTAGAGATTTTTAACATTAGAGGCATAATTTCATCTGAACCACCAGGTTTGGATTCGTTTAGAATATGTAACTGGTCTTTCACATCTTGCTCAGTAATGTTAATCTTCTGAGGTTTTATGGATTATTTAAGTTATAGGGGAGACTAGGCTCATTTTCAGTCATTGAGTTATTTGCAAAGTAATAGTTAAGGAATTTGGCTTTGTCAAGATGATGAATATTTATAAGGAGTTTGATACAAGGGGTGGTGTTGGATTAGCCTTATTTTTCAACTGCGTTGTATCATTAGCTATTTTAAACCATTTTCTGGTGGGTAGATTCGGATCAGATAAAGTCGATTGTAGTGAGCCCATATAATTTTGTTTTGCTTCCCTGACTAGTTGGACGACTTCATTTCTTTTGTTTCTGTAATTTTGCCAATGGTACAATCTTTAGTTTTGGCTTTAGTATTTATTCATTTTTTACTTTGCCTCATATGTCTTCTTATTGTATTAGTCATCCATGGCTTGTTATTTGGTCTAATTGTGAATTTTACTTGAGGTATGAACTTGTCCGCCATCTCTAATATTATATTTGTGAATGTTTCATTAATATTATTTATGTTATTATAGTTTTGGATAAAGGACCAGTCTACGGCATTTAGGTTATTTTCAATAACAGCAGTGTCAACTACTTCATATTTCCATTTTGTTTTCTTAAATGATTGTGATTTGTAAGTTTTAAATGTAATTTCTGCAGTCATGGTACTGTGATCACTTTGAAAAGGAGGAGGACTTCAGTATATTAATGATTGATTTGTGATTGGTAATTATTAGGTCCAAACTGTTTGAGAAGTATACGCTATTCTAGTAGGTTCTTGCATTAGATTTTCAAGGTTAAATTTGGACATAATCCTAAGAAGGTGGCTGTTGCTGATAGATTTTGGTAGTATATCATGGTTGAGGTCGCCAACAATGATCATATCTAAATTCTGATCTGATGCTTTTTCAATATTATTAGCTCGGCTGTTTTTGAAGAAAACGACGAGGTATTGTTATAGCTTAAGGAGCAATTTTTATGGAAGACAATTTGGTGATATTGGAGCTAGTATTTCAATCTCCCGTCCCGGCATACACTAGGTCACCTATAACATTATTATTAGCCCGGGTCATAAGAGAAACTTGATTGTAGAAGTTATGTTTTTGATGCGGCCATAAACAATCACAATCAGATAATTTAGAGAAACAAGTTGGTGTTTTTTTTCTTTGTTTAGTTGCATTTTTAAAGAAAAAGAAAGTATAAAGTGGAAAACAGAAGAAATGAGAGAACCAGCAGTTAGATACAGAAAGTAAAATTAGACAAAGATTACAGGGGTATTTACAAAAATAGTTAGATATTACAAGCATAAACACTATTGTCATAAGGTTAATTATGCCTTTCATCTGGCGTTTACAAAAATGTTTCAATTTCTTACGTTACTTGATAATATGGAAGTGAAACCTGTTTAGTATCCAAGGTTACTGGGAATCATAGTTGTCCGAAGTATTGAGACAGATAGAAATACGCAAACAGTGAAGTCCCAGATCAGACTGCTCCTTCAGGAGCAATCTGATCGGGGTCAACATTGCTTGCCATTCCATCTGCACCTTTTGGAACCCTTGATCATATTTATTTATTTATGAATTTACATTAATTCCTCAAGGAGCCCAAAATGTAGGATTTTTTTTATGCAAACATCTGTGTCCAATAACAGCTGCAGCAAAATAGAAGTGGAGGCAATGATCAGGAATCGATACAATTAACCCACAGCTCCCATCAGAGACACCAAACGGAAAGAAACACAAACATGAAACAACAGACCTTAATGGAAACATCAATAGCGGAAAGCCAAAAGGACAGTTACTTGCCCACAAAATGGCCAATAGGCTACCCTCAATAAAATAATATAAGCGACACAAACACCCTAAGACAAACCATAACAAAAATAAACCGCGACAGAAGAACCGCCATGGAACGGTCAGCGGAAACGCATTCCACTGGAATGCAGTAAATATCCAATTGCACTGCACTGGAAGCAGTAAATTTTCTGCAATGAAAGAGCCCATTGCATGTATAAGTATACAACCTATGATTCTAAAGAGCATTTTCCCCTTTATCCTGCTGAACTACCGGTTATCAACCAGTCAGATTACTTGATGCAAGTTATTGCAATAAATCCACAATCTGAATGAAAACAATGTAGATCCTGATCAGATGGCTTCTTCAGAAGTCATCTATTCTGGATCTATTTTGTTTGAAAGATAAAGCATATCCGGGTTAAGTAGGACAAGGGTTAGAAGATCTAATGACATGAAGGGTATCATTTTTATTGCAAACAAGTTCGCTTTATATTGCTGGCTTGCTGCCAGCCAAAACAATTCATTTCTCAGACCGGTTAGTACAGTTGTCTTTTCATTCCTTTTCAGGATACAAGTTTCTTTCAGCATCCTTCAATGAAGTTGTGGGGTGGTGATATATTGGATTTTAGCTCTGATTTTCGAAAGTTATACGGATATATGTATTCAGCTAAGACAGGTTTGTGATAGAAACAGAGAGGAAATGATTTTAAAGACCTGTGAGAAATGATTCCTGGTGATGGCATATATTTACAAGGAGAGTGAATATATGGAATTCATAAGATTTAGAATGAACAGAAGATCAAAAGTTATTAAAATTCATTATTGATTGACTATCCTGTATTGATCGGAGGTCATCTGTATTGACACCAGGTCAACCAATATTAACTGAGGTCAAAAATCAATAATTATGTTTTTTTAATTGTGTCAATTAATAAAATTGCCTTTAATCAAGTAATTTCGTATTGTCCGGGTTACTGGTCCTCGGTCGGCTGTATTGGCCTCGGCCTTCGGCATCGGCCAATACAGCTGACCTCGGACCAGTTATTAGGCGAGTATAAACATAGTACAAACTTCCAGGATGGAAGGTAGTTCAAATAAAACCTCTTTGTAACGCTGTCCTATTCAAGTTGTAGCATGGTTGAGGGAAATGGCACTCTGCCTTTCAATATTTATACAGTCTAACCTCAGTGGCTCGAACATTTATGGAACCATAAAGATCTTTTCGTGTCAGGGGAAGTTCCAGCCCGGGGTGGGGTGGGGGGTGTGGGGGGGGGGGGGGTTACTTCCAGGAGGTATATTAAGGATAAGTTCGGAATTTCCTTTCGGTGTCATATAAATATAGATGTATGCTGTATGTACCCATTAAACGGGCCTCCGTGGCCTAGTGGTTAAGAGCAGAGCATTAGGTCTCTCACCGCTGTGGTTCGAGCCTCGCTCGGGTCACATGTGAGACGCCAAGTTCTGCAACGGAAGGTCAGGTGGTTTTTCTCTTGGTACTTCGGTTTCGCCCACCTCTGATTAACGATCGGCCCAATATGAGTAAAATGATCTTGAAAGGGCCGAAAAACGAGAACCTAAAAAAAAAAAAAAAAACGTACCCATTAGAATCACCCCCATTGAGGCGATTCTAATGAGTACACATGTCATACATATGCAAAGAATGATCCTTAGGTGGTACCCTTTCAGAGTTGTTCGAATGGTTCCGGTCCATTGCACATCTAGGCACAGGAGCCAAAAATGATTTTAACTGAAGACTTTAAAAACTCATTTTCTCTGAAACCGCAAGGCCCAGGTCTTTGATAGTTGGTACGAAGCTTCATCTAGCGGACCTCTATCAAGATTGCTCGAGTTTTGTTACGAGATGAACGCAGAACGCAGAAGCCTATCTGGTGCTTCGGCACGTTTAAATTATGTTTAGTAGATATATGGCAAAGCCAGTGTGACTAAGGTATTTTAGATGAAATATGGTAGGCAAAATATTTAACACCGTGCACTTAACGTGCAGTTATAAAATAAATGTTATTATCAAAGTAATTTCGTATTGGCCCAGTTACAGGTCCGAGGTCTGCTGTATTGGCTCAAGGCCGAGGTCAATACAGCAGACCGAGGACCTGTAATTGGGCCAATACGGAATTACTTGATCAATGACAATTTTATGAATTGACACCATTAAAAACATGCTTATTGATTTTTGATATCAGTGTTAATACGGATGACCTCCGAAATATACAGGATAGTCAGTTAATAATAAGATGTATTCATGCGCGCTGTTATTGCCATACAGTAGGCGGCTATATGTCTATTGTTCATGAAATTTGCCAAAAAAAAAAAAATAGTGTCATATATATTTTCTAGCCGAAAGCGTTATTTGTGGTGATATTGTACTGACAGTGGATCAAGATAGATAGCAGGTATGACCACCACAATGACGGTATGGGAAATCTATGTTACAATTTATTTTGTATGAACGAATATGCTAAAATGATTAAGCATTTGTTTGTTGGGTTTTCTCTGTAGTATACCCCAACATTCTGAAACCTGTTCGATATTCATCGAGCGACATGCTTAGTAACGACGGTTCGCATATTCGATCGATAGCTTTTGACTCCCGGTGGTTGGAATACCGAGGTCCAGTCTCTATATGACCTTAGGTATTGAGAGGACGTAAATTTTAATAGGTTTAACCAAGTCTTCATCATTAGGGCGAACTCTTAGACAAGGGCTGACGAGTTATCTTTGATGATGACATGATATTACAAGCATATTTTATAAGTGTCCGTAGGAAGAATTTTGTTCGAGAAGAATTAAGAAGTTATTTTCTGTAACGATGCCAATTATGTATAGAAATCTGCTTATACATGCATTGTCGTAAATAATGTGTTCTTTTGTTCCTGCAAGCATCTCATTAAGGGTAGGCTGATATGTAGATTGACTAGTTTGGGTGTTTGGTCGACACACGTTGTAACGGTCTAAGCGGCGTAAATGGTTTCATCGACGTCGCAAAGTAGAAGTAAAACAAAGATCAGGAATCAATACAATTACGAGGACTGTTCAAATATGAATGCAACTAAGCACATAAAAATGATTCTGTGATAGATTTCGATATAAAGTTTATTTTGTCCCCTCAAAGTATTCCCCTTTAACAGATATACAAACTTTTAGTCTTCTGATCCACTCATTGAATGCATTTTGGTAGTCTTTTCAAGGTATACTATGAAGGCACTTGAATATTGCAGAACCGAGGTTTCGACCAGAAAGGTATTTTTTCAGCCACGGGAACAAAAAAGTCACACGGGGCAAGGTCAGGGGAATACGGGGGATGAGGGAGTTCAACAACCTTTTCCTGCTTCAGACAGTCTTGCACAATGAACGCCTTGTGCGATGACGCATTGTCATGTAGCAATCTGACATTGGGCAAACCAGTTGCGGGTCTTCGTTCTTTGAAATATTTCTTCAATTTTCGAAGAACTTTATTCTTGTAAAACTTCGCATTTACAGATTTGCCTTTAGGCACAGCAACCTGAATAGCAGGGCCCTGATCTGAAAAGAATATGGCATACATTACCTTCTTGACGCTCATGGTCCGCTTTGCAATGCATGGTCTTTTGCAATACTTTGTTGCCCATATTTTGTTCTGAATCTTTCGTTTTGGCTCAAAAAAGTGAACCCATGTCTCGTCACCTGTGACGACATTAGCGAAAGACCGTACATTGTAATTTGGAAACTTTTTAAGCAACTTCTTGGGGGCACTGAACGCGTGTCTTTTTCTGCTCATCTGTCAACAGATGGGGAATCCATCTAGCACAGATCTTTCTCATTTTCAAATCCCGCTACAGAATTGTATGAGCTGCTCCTAATGAGATGCCAACCATACTAGGTATTTGCCTAGTGGTGTATCGTGCATCGGTAGCAACTATATCTTTCACTCTAGCAACCATCTTGGCAGATGTTGCTCTTTTCGGCCGACGATCATGTGGTGCATCTTCTGTTGAGCCTAGCCCACAGCTGAATTTCTTACACCAACGAAAAACTGTCGGAAAAGACATTTCATTATGTCCATAAACCGAACATATTTCATCAAAAATGTCTTTGCACCGTATACCAAGAATACAACGATTCTTAATATCGGACCGTATTTCAACGGCGTACTCTGACCTTCTTCCAACCATGTTTTGTATTAGTATACAAGAGTAGACAGTGTTTATCGAACGATATACATGGCTAAAGTGCACGGATTTTAACAGGTTTGGTACCAATGTATAGGTAAAATGTTTTTTTCTAGGCTGTGATATTTATTTCCAGGTGATTTTCGCATTAGTGCATGAGAAAACGTTCTACTTGCATTCATATTTGAACAGTCCACGTAACTAACTCCACCCATTAAAGACACCAAAGGGAAAGAAAAACAAACATGAAGCGACCAGACCATAATGGCAATCTAAACAAAGGAAGGCCATAAGGACAATTACTTTCCCACAAAATGGCCAAATGGCCATCCAAAACAAAAAGACACAAGTGATACACACAGTAAGTAACAAACAACAACATAAATAAACCGCAACAGAAGAACCGCCTTGGAACGGTCAGTGGAAAGAATTCCACTGGGGGGCTTAAATCGATTTTACATGGCCATAATCCTCGCCCTTACCTCTGTCGCGGTATACACCAATTTTGTTTAGTCCGCATGAAGGCTTCCTAACTCATCAGTGTAACATCTCCGAGAACATACAAATAAAAAACTACAGAGATGAAACAAGGTTGAGGACTCGACAGCACACAACAACAGAATTGCTGGAGCAAAAGAAAACCACCAGTTAGACTCCGAGGGGCCCGACCGTTAGTCAGTTCTAACGTTACCGCTACCAAACATGGAAGTGATATGAGTGAGCATTTTAACCCATTTGGTACTGGAAACCCCAAAACGGGTACCCTGGCAAACAGTGCAGACCCAGATCAGACGCCGCAGAACGCGGCGTCTGATCAGGGCCTCCACTGTTTGCTAAAAGTTCAGTCATTTTCCAAATCAATTTTGAAGAAAACACAGCCTGAGACCACTAAATTTTGAAATGGACTCCTGTTATATATAAGGAGGAAGATTCCATTTGGTACAAAAAGGGTTAAGGCATTCGTGCAGACCCGCTCAAAGAGAGAATCGCGGTGTGTAGCTGGCGGTAAAAATCTTCCTGTTTTCAGTTTCTAAGTGTTGCTAATTAAATGAATTTATGAACAGTTATATTTTATGAGCTTTGTCGCGGAGAAGGGACTGAAATGGAGCATTGTTCTGTAATTGGCGAAAGACCAGGTAGCGCATAGTCGCAGTCTGTTCAATTGCATATTGCTTGTGTTGATACGGTGAGCACGAATTCGATGGGTATTGTGTTCAGTTATAGTGAGCATGAAATTGATTTCAGTAGTGCTCAGTGATTGTCGCATGCATGGCTAAGCCTGTTTGTCTGGTCAGCGCATGGGCGTTAACGGTATATGCATGAACTTGTTCCGAGTTCTCCGGGGGCAGTGATTATAATGTAGTGTATACGTTTTGTGAACCGTATTGTAGATGTTCGTTATTGTTGCTAGGCACTTTGTCGGTAAAAGTTGAGACCCGCTGCTCACTTCTCTATGTAAGCAGGCACTGAACGAGCCATTGGGTTATAGAGCCCAGCATAGGCGCGCAAAACCCAGAATACGAATAGGCGTCACCCGAACGACCATATAAGAGAAATGGTACATACTCATCATGGAAATTAGAAGTCAGTGGTCCGACAATGGACAAATTGTATCCTAGAATTCTCCATGTGACCCCAGTAATTAATCGGGACTTGAAGTCCATATACGCGGTCTAGAGATAAATAATCAGCGGTCATTCAATAGTGATATAATTTATATCCACCTGAAGTGGTAGTGCTAAAGCCGGTGTTTTTGTGTGTTTTGTGTTATTTGTTTCTATATGATTTTCACGTCGCGGTTCCCAGCGTAAAACTTAGTTTTGCCTTCGCAACAGCGCCGTGAAGTGATATAGAAACAAATATTCTTTTAGTGTTAGTGTTCATTGTTAAGTATTATTGTATATATTTATTCCTTATCATGCTGTTCACGACAACCCTATTCTTTGCAAACAGTGTAGATGCAGATCAGATGGCTTCTGAAGAAGCCATCTGATCAGGATCTACACTGTTTGACAATCAATTTATGAATTTGTAGGAATAAATTACACCAAGTAATCTGATTGGTCCAAAGTCAGAAACGGGTGTAGCTAAACTGAATATTCAGCAAGAGAAGGGTTAATATAAAGTAATATCTGTGATATAGTATATAGTAATTGTTAATAAGAAATGTCTCTCATGTGACATCTTCTTTGTGATTTGCCCTACGATTGGCCGTACACCTGTCGGTGATCGCCCTTGGTCGCCTTTTCAGCATCTGGGTTTGCGGTATACCGTAACCCTACATGTATCATTATAACAATGGGGCCAAAAATAGCCAAGCCCCAGGACCCACAAGTTTTACATAGACTTTGTGGGAAAGTTACTGTCCTTTTGGCTTTCCGCTATTTATGTTTCTGTTGGGGTCTGGTTGTCGAGTCCTCACCGTTGTTTCATCTCTGTGGTTGTTTGATTTTTTGTGTTCACGGAGATGTTGCACTGATGAGTTAGGGGGCCTTCATGCGGACTGAACAAATTATTTGTCTAAATCGCGACGGAAGTAAGAGTGAGGATTGTGGCCACGTAAAATCGATTTAAGCCCCCAGTGGAATTCGTTTCCTCTGATCGTTCCAAGGCGGTCCTTCTGTCGCGGTTTATTTTTGTTATGGTTTGTCTTTGGGTGTTTGTGTCGCTTATATTATTTTATTTTGGATAGCCTATTGGCCATTTTGTGGGAAAGTAACTGTCCTTTTGGCTTTTTGCTGTTGATGTTTCCATTTGGGTCTTGTTTCATGTTAGTGTTTCTTTCCCTTTGTTGTCACTGATGGGAGCTGTGGGTTAATTGTATCGATTTCTGGTCATTTTATTCACTTCAATTTTGTATAGGACAAACCTTTAAAGATCTTCTTGACTAAAACCACAATGCCCAGATCTTTGATATTTGGTATGAAGTTTCGTCTAGAGGACCCCTACCAAGATTGTTCAAATAATAGTTTTGTGGCCAAAGTTGGCTCCTCCCAGGGCCTACCTGTTTTTCATAGACTTATATAGGGAAAACCTAAAAAAATCTTCTTGTCTGAAATCAGAAGGCCCAGGTCTCTAATATTTGGTATGAAGCTTCGTATTTGACCGTTACCAAGATTGTTCAAATTATAGCCTTTGGGCCAAAAATGGCCCCTCCCCGGGACCCACACGTTTTACAAAATTTATATTGGGAAACCTTTTAAAATCTTGTCTGAAACAACAAGTGCCGGGTATGTGATATGTGGTATGAGTGAGTGAGTGAGTTTTAGTTTTACGTCCCACCAACAGCTAAGGTCATACGGAGACGGGACCTCGGTTTAAAGACTCATCCGAAAGTCTGGAGATGCCCGGGATCGATCCTGCGATCCCTGGTTTACAAGGCGAGTAGCGTAACCACTGCACCTAGTAGACCTCTACTAATATTGTTCAAATTATAGCTTCGGGTCCAAAAATGGCCCCGCCCTGGGGCCCAAATGTTTTACATGGACTTATATAGAGAAAACCTTTTAAAACCTTCTTGTCTGAAACCAGAAGGCCAAGGACTTGATATTTGGTATGAAGCTTCATATAGTAGACCTCTACCAAGATTGTTCAAATTATAGTCTTTGGAATTCGTTTCACTGACCGTTCCAAGGCGGTTCTTCTGTCGTGGTTTATTTTTGTTATGGCTTATCGCTTATATTATTTTGCTTCGGAAACCAATTGGCCATTTTGTGGGAAAGTAACTATCCTTTTGGCTTTCCGCTGGAAATGTTTACATTGCGGTCTGGTTGTTTCGTATTTGCCTTTCTTTTCCTTGGTGTCTCTGATGGGAGCTGTGGGTTAATTGTATCGATTCCTAATCATTGCCTTCACTTCTATTTTGGGCCAAAAATGGCCCCGCCCCGGTGCCCACATAATTTAAATAGACTTTTTATAGGGAAACCTTAAAAATCTTGTTGTTTGAAACCAGAAAGCCCAGGTCTTGAATATTTGGTATAAAGCTTCATCTAGTAGACCTCTACCAACATTTTCAAATTATAGCCTTGGGGCCAAAAATGGCCCCGCCCAGGGTTCAACTCGTTCAACTGATGTATATAATAGTACTTACAACTCTGGATCAATGAAGATATTTATATGAATCAGGAAAACAAACGTGTTTATGATTTTCTAGTATACAGGTGAACGATAGAGGGCCAACTTGGCCATCTTGCCTTATAGCGATTTTACATCCAATTTTGTTGCCATAGCAGTGAGAAAGATAACAAAGGCTTGTCAAGGACGGTGTCATGACGTTACGTGCCTGTAACTGTGTGTTATTGCACGTTTGGTCATATCATTTTATCATATGACGTCGCGTCTGATATTGTATTCTAACATGACGTTAACGTTTTTCCCATTGAACCCAGTGGAAACGTCAGCGTTTGCAAATATGCGATAATTCACGTCGTCAACGTGGTGCGTGCAATTTGGCGTCATCGTGACGTTGCATGTAAACATTTCCTTCTGTCGACATCCGCTGCAAAATAGTCCCCAAGATAACGCTTTGTTACTACTGTATTTCAGTTTAGCATCATGTTAGAATCGAAATAATTTCCACGCACCCGGTGTGTTATCGTGATTAACACACGGTGTTGTCGGGCAGATGCGAATATTAATTCACTCCGGCTTCGCCGTCGTGAATTAATATTTCGCAATCTGCCCTCCAACACCGTGTGTTAATCACGATAACACACGGTACGTGGAGATTATTTCTTAAATAACGTCATGTAATAAATTCGATAATCCACTAGTGAATTGAATGTGCAAATTAGAGAGATAAGCCCCGTATTTTTACACGTACAACGTCGCGTTTACTAATGGTACTTTTGTACAAAAGTCGTGAATTAAATGCGGTTTATATGTTATATGATAAATAGAATCTTACATTCATGCTCATGGATTATTGAACTTATTATACTCGTTGAGGAAAAGGGATAAAATGCTCGACGAAGCCTCGCATGTTATCATTTTTCCTCAACTCGTTTGATAAAATGCAATATCACATGAACACTCATGTAAAGTCCTCTATTTATTACATGATGTTACCTACTAGATAACAGCGACATTACATGAGAAAGAATTTTTCTTTAACCAAAGTTATTCACTGGCCCCATAATTTACACCGAGATATAACGACCGTCCCGGATTGCACTTAGTAAGTTAAATTGTGTTCAGGTTTTACGACCCCGTCAGCACAATGTAGGTCATTTTAGAGACGTCGCTTCCAATTTTGTGGGATTTACCCGACATTGAGATGAAATTACATTTCAAGCCCTACCGCCAAAACAAACCGATATGACTCGCACCAGTTACCTTCGAAGCGGTTTACCAGTACTTATTTTCGCAGATGGTCGGGCATGATTTCACTTTGAATCAACAGGACAAAACAGATCGATATTGATTTCATTTATATAATACTAAGTTAAAGGCTATGACATCGTTTGAACCCTGTATCTTCGGAGACGACTCTTATTTGCCTGCGCACTCCCAGTCTGATCAGAGTATTCCCTGTGCGCTATTACCATACTAATTCAGAGACCATATCATTTTTGGAGCTTAGCTCTTGCAGTGTAGATCCAGTGAAATGAGAAGTGATTTCGGCACTACTTTTGGAGTTACTGCGTGTGACCTAATCACCAGTGAGAACATAGAGCCTCGTGTTAACATAGTAGATTATTACGCCATGCGGTATCTTCTTATAGACTGCTTCACAGGCCAACTATTTCAAACGGAATAGAATATTTTTAATAGATGAACTGTGTAGCAGTCTAATCTTTTTATAGTTCAGTTAATATAACCCAGTTTACAGCCCATTTTCTGCCATAAAATCCCAAACCTGGCAACTGGCAAACAGGACAAACCCAGATCAGATACCACAGAACGCGGAGTCTCATTATGACCTACACTGCGTACTTACAAAAGGTTAAGCCATTTTTGACAAATATTTCGTAAAAGCCCCAACCTGACATCCCTGATTTTAAAATGAACTAATTCCATACTGATATAAGGTTGAGGATTACATACGTTTAAAATGGGTTAAAAGTACGCAGTGTGGGCCGATAATGTAATTCTTAAATAAGACAGTTGGAATCATCCAATCAATGAGTTTGGACAGGTGCACGTCAAATTTTAAGGAGCAAGGCTTATATTGTAAGTTGTAAAGTTTGCAGTTTAGACACAGATGAGACGCCACTTGTAGCGTCTGATCTGGGTCTACTATGTTTGTCCCCTAAAAAGGCTGCTAGACATTTACTCATCGTATGGGTTAATGTGTGTGTGTGGGGGGGGGGGGGGGGGGGGAGGGGGCGACAACTTTACTTTGTTTCAAGCGACTTGTCTGCGTCCTAGGCATGTGACCATAAAAAAAGCAAAGTATCAGCTAAGACGCAAGTTCGATACCTGCCGGGTTCGGCAACATTCTTTCCAGGAGATTGGTCGTGAAATATGTTCCACGGTGATTCTATCCCTTTCGCTGATTCAAGAAGGGCATTTGTTGGTTTCCAGTAAAAGACTGTGCACTGTGCTGTATTGACAATACCTAACCAAAGAAATTGCCTTAATGCCAGATCATCTCATAAATGGCCCCGTCGAGGCAATTTATTTTTATACAACGATAACGGAGTATAATGTCTAAACCTCTTCAAATATTCCTACGGATTGATAGTGACAATAACTTACCGAAGAAACTGTCGGATGCAAGATCACTTCATAAATGGCCTCGCCGATGCAATATATATTCAGAAAAATGTTAACAGAGTATAATGTTAAAACCTCTCAGAATATTCCGATCATTTTTGGCATTCGGTTTGATATTGACAATACCTAATCCCTGTTTTATGCAAGATGAATGGCCTTGCCGAGGCAAAATAATATAAAAAAAATGAACTAGAATTTGTTTTTCTACAAAAACACAGATGTTTCCCCCTTTTTGACCTCTGAGTATGACCTTGACATTGGAGGTATTGACCTGGGTCTTTTTTGCAACACATTTCTGCAAAATAACTTTAAAAAGTTCAGAGAGAAATAAGAAAGTTATTGACCGTACACAAAATAAGCCCTTTTTTACCTTTGACCTCTAAGTATGGCCTTGACCTTTGAGGAACAACACTTCGTCTAATGATGGTTAACATTTCTGCCAACTAATTTCATAATCCATCAAAGAATAAGAAAGTTATTGACTGTACACAAAAAGCCCCTTTTTACCTTTGACCTCTAGGTATGACCTTGACATTGGAGGTATGGACCTTAGTCTTGCACACGACTCATCATCTAATGAAGGTGAACATTTCTGCAAGGTTACTTTAAAAAGTCCATCCAGAAATAAACAAAATTATTGACTGGACACAAAAAATAGACTTTTTTTTTACCTTTGACCTCTTAGTATGACATTGACCTTGGAGGTACTGACCTGGGTCTAGCGCGCAACACATTGTCTCATGACGGTTAACTTTTCTGCAAAGTAATTTTAAAATCCATCCTAAAATAAGAAAGTTATTGACCAAACACGAAAAAGGGCCCCTTTTTACTTTTGAACTCTAAGTATGACCTTGACCTTTGAGGTACCAACCTGGGTAATGCACGCAACACATCCTCTCATGGTTGTTAACATTTCTGCCAAGTACTTTCAAAATCCCATCTAAAAATAAGAAAGTTATTGACCGAACACAAAAAGGCCCTTTTTTACATTTCACCTCTATGTATGACCTTGACCTTTGAGGTACCAAACTGGGCCATGCGCACCACACATTGTATCATGTTGATTAACATTTCTGCCAAGCAATTTCAAAATCCATCCAAAAATAAGAAAGTTATTGACCAAACACGAAAAAAGGCCCTTTTTTACCTTTGACCTCTATGTATGACCTTGACCTTTGAGGTACCAACCTGATTCATATGTGCAACACATCGTCTCATGGTAGTTAACATTTACGCCAAGTAAATTCAAATTCTATCAAAAGATAAGAAAGTTATTGACAAAACACGAAAAAAGGTCCCTTTTTGCCTTTGACCTCTAAGTATGACCTTGACCTTTGAGGTACGAACCTGGCTCATGCACACATCACATCGTCTTTTGGTGGTTAACATTTCTGCCATGTAATTTCAAAATACATCTAAAAATAAGAAAGTTATTGACTAAACACGAAAAAAGGCCTTTTTTGCCTTTGACCTCTAAGTATGATCTTGATCTTTGAGGTACGAATCTGGGTCATGCAAGCATAACATCGTCTGATGGTGGTTTAAGTTTCTGCCAAGTAATTTCAAAATCAATCTAAAAATAAGAAAGTTATTGACCAAACACGTAAAAGGCCCCTTTTCTCACATTTGACCTCTAAGTATGACATTGACCTTTGACGTACCGACCTGCGTCATGCGCGCTATACATCGTCTCGCGCTAAACATCGTCTCATGGTGGTAAATATTTCTGCCGAGTACTTTCAAAATCCATCTAAAAATATGAAAGTTATTGACCGGACACGATTTGCCCATACATACATACATACCGCCAATATTCCAAGGGAGATAACTCAAAAAGTATAAATGCGGGAGTTAAAGATCTTGCGCTCTGCACGTCGTCTAATATTGATTAATAATTATATGAAGTTTCGTGATGATAGCTTTAACGGTTTTCAAGTTATAGAGCGGACACGATTTTGCGACAGACGGACAGACGGACAAACAGACAGACAGACGGACAGACAGACGCCCGGGGGAAAAACAATATGTCTCTCCGAAAAAATTTTTTCGGGGAAGACGTAATACGGAATATAACATCTATACCCGGCTTTGATCATTTTCGGCATACAGGTTGATATTGACAATACATAACCCGCAAAATTGCCTTAGACCAAAATACTTTACAAACGGCCAGATGTACAGATCTAACCAACGAGATTCCTGAATGCCCAGTTTCTTTATTTTAGCCTCGGCAAGGTAAAAAAATTAACCCACTGACACGGTCGTATAACTTTCAAACCGACGGGTATATTTTTATAATGTTTTGCATGCAGATGTAAATTGACAAGATCAAGCTAATAATATTGTCTTATGCCAGATAGCTTTATAAACAGCCTCCACGAGGCAATTTTAAAGACTGATTACGGATGTATAACTTATAAACTGCTGGGAAAATAATGATAATTTTTCACATGAAGATTTTTTTTTGTTTGATTTGAGGTTTAACGTCCCCGTCAACACTGTAAAGGTCATTTTGGAGACGTTGCTTCCAATTTTGTGGGAATTTTACCCGACATTGAGACGAAATGACATCTCAAGCCCTGTCGCCCAATGAAACCAATAGGGTTTATTAGCATGGACGGTCCACCTCGCACTGCGGTTCCTGGACAGGCTTAGATCCTCTAACCCGTTTACCAGTACTAGTGTGCGGGCCGGATTCAGCTCTGCGTGGAAGCATCGTTTCACATGAAGATAAACATCATCAAGACGTAACCAAAGAGAATGTCTAATGCAAGATAAATAACCTCCCAAAGGTAATTTTTCAAAAACTGATTACATAAAATAACTTTAAAGCCGCAAAACAATTGCGCAAGAAGCAGTTATTGCACAAACTATAGCTCAGCAGAAATCTTCAAGTAAACTGTAGAACTGCATGGTTGCTATATTGTTCAAAAACATTGATTGTAGGTACTTGATAAAACTGCCTCGTTATGGCGGTTGGTTCAATCAAGATCCTGCAATCAATGTTTTGTGCAGAGATAGAGTGTACATTATTGATTTCCCCTTAAGTGCCCCAGTCAGAGGATTCATCAAGAACTACTAATCAACCTATTAAGGGCCGCCTTTGATCTGCTATAGACAGTATATCACAGGGGGCAATAAAACAATTATGAACACACGGTGTATCCTACTGTTTCAGAATAAATCCCTTTAAAATACCAATCAGACGCTAAATTTGCCTAACGCTATCAAATTATCAAAGCCACGCTCCATCAGCATTCTCACGTCAAGCATAGATTGTGCATTAAGAGCATCCGTGCAGTCTGATCAGTCTTCGCCATTACGAAAACACGCATATTCAAATATATTGAAAATTTTACCACAATAAAATGACTTTTTTCCTGATAAAAATCTGATATTTTTCAAAGTTTTGCTCAAAACATAGATTGTGGGAACTCGTTAGAACCGCCTCGGTGATGCGGTTCTAACGAATACCCGCAGTCTACGTTTTTGAGCATAAATAAGAAAAATAATTAATACCACAATATACCCCATTTTTACTGTATAAAAGTGGGGTTTAAAGGGGTCAAAATCATATAGGCGTGTTACGGATATCCATGTAGCTAAAGCAATGGAAGGAAGCTTTGTGTTTCCGGAGACACATTTCTGCTTGGCACAGCCTATTAGCTAGTTAGTCGTTACAGCTTATTGCTAAGATGAACTTTTTTACACGCACAGAAGCTAGGTTATTGTATCTGTGCTCAAGGCTACTGTTGTCACCGTGCTTCAGTTATTGGGAAACCATCTCGCTGATAGTACTTTTTGGAGCGTAGCTGTTGCAGCGTAGCTCCAGTGAGATGAGAAGTGAATTCGGCACTACTTTCGGTGTTAATGCATATGACCTGAGAATATAGTACCCCGTGTTAACGTAGTAGATTATTACGCCATGCGGTATCTTCTTATAGACTGCTTCACAGACCACCTATTTCAAACGGAATAGATGAATATTTTAAATAGATGAACTGTGTAGCAGTCTAATGGTTTTATAGTTCAGTTCATATAACCCAGTTTACAGCCCATTTGTACCATAAAATCCCAAACCTGGCAACCTGCGAACAGGACAAACCCAGATCAGATACCACACAACGCGGAGTCTCATTATGCCCTTCACTGCATACTTACAAAAAAGGTTCAGCCATGTTTTGCCAAATATTTCGTGGAAGCCACAACCTGACATCCCTGATTTTAAAATGAACTCATCCCATACTGATATAAGGTGTTGAGGATTCCATTCGTTTAAAATGGGTTAAAAGTACGCAGTGTGGATCGATAATGTATTACCAAACTAAGACAGTTGGAATGAGTTTGGACAGGTGCACGTCAAGGCTTATATTGAAAGGAGTAAATTTTGCAGTTTAGACACAGATGAGACGCCACTTGTTGTAGCGTCTGATTTGGGTCTGCTATGTTTGTCCCTAAAAAGGCTGCTAGACATATACTCAGAGTATGGGTTAATGTGTGTGTGTGTGGGGGGGGGGGTGTTACTTTTTTAAAGCGACCTGTCTGCGTCCTAGGCACGTGACCATAAATAAAGCAAATTTTCAGGTCAGACGCAAGTTCGATACCTGCCGGGTTCGGCAACATTCTTTCCAGGAGATTGATCGTGAAATCTGTTCCACGGTGATTCTATCCCTTTCGCTGATCCAAGAAGGGCAGTTGTTGGTTTCCGGTAAAAGACTGTGTACTGTGCTGTATTGACAATATCTAACCAAAGAAATTGCCTTAATGCCAGATCATTTCATAAATGGCCTCGTAGAGGCAATTTATTTTTATATAATAATAACGGAGTATAATGTCTAAACCTCTTCAAATATTCCTATGGATTGATATTGACAATAACTAACCCAAGAAACTGTCGTATGCAAGATCACTTCATAAATGGCCTCACCGATGCAATATATATTTAGAAAAATGTTAACAGAGTATAATGTTCAAACCTCTCTGAATATTCCGATCATTTTTGGCATTCGGGTTGATATTGACAATACCTAACCCGTGAGGCTGTTTTATGCAAGATTACTTTATGAATGGCCTCGCCGAGGCAAAATAATATAAGAAATGAATACAGAGTATAACATCTGAACCTGGCTTTGATCATTTTCGGCATACAGGTTGATATTGACAATACATAACCCGCAAAATTGTCTTATGCCAAATTACTTTACAAACGGCCTCGCCTAGGCAAACTGAAAAATTATTTCGAAGTGTAACTTCTAATCTACTTGGAATATATTTGACAACTGTTAGCATGCAGAGAGATAATGTACAGATCTCACCAACGTGATTCCTGAATGCCCAATTTCTTTATTTTAGCCTCGGCAAGGTAAAAAATTTACCCACTGACACGGGCTTATAACTTTCAACCCGACGGGTATATTCTTATATTGTTTTGCATGCAGATGTAAATTGACAAGATCAAGCTAATGGTATTGTCTAATGCCAGATAGCTTTATAAACAGCCTCACCGAGGCAATTTTTAAAGACTGATTGCGGATGTATAACTTATAAACTGCTGAGAAAAGTATGATAATTTTTCAGAATCAAGTCGTAACCAAGAAGAATGTCTAATGCAAGATAAATAACCTCCCAAAGGTAATTTTTCAAAAACTGATTCCATAAAATAACTTTAAAGCCGCCAAACAGTTGCGCAAGCCGCAGTTATTGCACGAACTATAGCTCAGCAGAAATCTTCAAGTAAACTGTTGAACTGCATGGTTGCTGTATTGCTCAAAAACATTGATTGTGGGTTCTTGATAAAACTGCCTCACCAAGGCGGTTCAATCAAGTCCCCGCAATCAATGTTTTGAGCAGAGATAAGAAAATATCATAATTTTGTATCTTAAAATTTCCATTTTTTTTTTTTTTTGCCAAAAAAAAAAATGACAATGTATTTGTACAGGCGTGTTTTCGTGATGGTTGTTGCGGGGTCTACACCTTAGCGTGAGTTAATTTCAATTTTGGTCTTGTTGCTTTAACACGACTTCTGGCCCAGAATAGCTTCAAACAGCTATGTTCATTGGATCAATATGAGCCTGAATTAAAATACCAATCAGACGCTAAATCAAATTATCAAAGCTACGCTCCATCAGCACTCTCAGTGCTTTGATTTTCAACGTAGCCTTGTTATTTTCAGTGCGAGGTTAAAAGCTTCGATCGAAAATTCTTCTAGTGGAAGCAAAAAATAAATAGAATCGTCATGAAAACACCTGGTATACCATATCAATAGCTGGTACATACATTATTTAAGAGACAGTATTGTGCTTTATTGGCGATTGCCTGAATTTGTTGAGGAATTTTCAGATGTGATATCTGGATACGTGTAATGTACATGGTGTGATGTGGATTTCTGAAGGTGGGCTCCATTGACTGGGATGTAATACGGCTAGAAAATGACAGGGAAAATGGAAGCTTTTGGAAGGATATTGATAGTGTTTTGTTTCTACTATGGTAAGCATTTTTAAATATATTGCATGCATAATAGTTATAAATTAAGGGACCGTGGTTCGATAGAAAATAGGATTTAATTTGATGTTAAGATCTCTTTCATACGCCCGTACACCGCGACAAATATGGGATATGCTTTTAATTAGTTCCGCATCCCAACCTCTTTTCGTGAGTGGGAACAACAAAGGCTGTAGCGAGACTTTTTATGAACCCCACTTCATATAGGAACACCGGGGTTTGCAAGGTGTATACTTTATTATTCTATTCAATAACATAGATTGTGTGTATTCGTTAGAACCTACAAACCATGTTCCATTACGAAAACACGCCTATACTAGTAAATTGTAACTTTTACCGCCGAAAAAAAAAAAAAAAAAAAAAAAAGAAAATAAATAAATAAAAAACGAAAATTTATTCTTGAACAATTGTTATGTATTTCTTATTTCTGCTCAAAATGTAGCTTGTTGGTACTCGTTAGAATCGCCTCAACCAGGGGGTTCTAACGACTACCCACAATCTATATTTTAGAGCAGAAATAAGAAAAAAAAAGGTTTACCCCTGTAAATCCCAGTTTTACCATAAAAAAGTGGGCATGAAGGGGGTCAAAACAAGATAGGCATGTTTTCGTGAAGAATATGTCCAGTGCAGAATTTCGTGAAGAACATGTCCAGTGCAGAAAAAGAAAAAAACAACAACAACAAAAAAAAAAACAAAAAACAAACAAACAACAAAAAGCTTTCATTTTTTTGTCATAAGGGATAGTGTTATCTCACATTGGCGTATTTTCCTAACCGTCCTGTTTCTTTATAGTTTCCAAGAGTAAATTTAATATCTCTTTGGCTCCAAATCAATTCTGCAACCTTACATCTTACTACTTCCGCTAGAGAATAGGTCAGAACTGTTATTGTACAAAAATCGATAGTGCTTTCAGTAAGAATTTGCTCACATAAGGAAACTTATAACACTGATGTTCGTAATCAACTCTGCCTCTTTGATCTTGCAACCACGCAACCTGCAGTTTAGCAAGTAGACTTCTCCCCGTCGCACATTTAATGATGTTTGCAGCGAAAATAAAAACGCGCCGAAAGCTTTGTAGCAAGGTGTTGAACTTTCTATCATGTGCTTCTGATGACTGACAACGTGGGTGGAACGTTTGCGTACGGGCCTCCGGGGTCTAGTGGATAAGAGCGCTTACTTTTAATCATTAGGTCTCTCACCGCTGTTGTTTGTTGCCTGGCTCGGGTCACATGTGAGACGCCAAGTTCTGCAACGGAAGATCAGGTGGTTTTTCTCCGGGTTCTCTGGTTTTCGCCCACTTCTGATTAACGATCGGCTCGACATGAGTGAAATAATCTTGAAAGGGCCGTAAAACCAAAACTAAATAAATAAAAAAAAAGAACAATTGCGTAGCTAGTCCTTTTCAGTCGATTTACCAGAACTTTCAGACAGCTGACGTAATAATTACTACATTTTTGAATATGCAGCGCAAATCCGAAGAAGGTATAGATTTTTTTGACAATCATTAAGAATTTACCAGTATTAAATATGCTAAATATGAATTACTGTAATCCTTTATGGATTACCTTTGGTTTTTGACAAACATGTCACTTGTGGCGAAAAAAATCATGTTCAGCGGGTAATTTTGTTTGACGTATTTGCATTTAAATGAACAAACAACAGATGTCGTATTGCTGTACTGCTAGTTGTGCTGTTGTAAAGGGAATCAAACCGCTTACAAAACTGGTATGTCTATTGCCTCGGGATGTAGGCTGAAAAATGACCCTGATCATTGACGTACAAGACAAATTTTTGTCAGGTATGGGAGACAAAATGTGTTAGAAGGCAGTCGAAGTGGAGACTTCATCTTTGTTAGAGACCTAAAACTCATAGCTAGTGGCCAGACTAGATCAGGACTGTTTTATATTTCAATGTCACCGCTTTGACACATTATCTGATAGCAATGTGTTTTTATTCAGCTAGATTGGGTAACGTTAAGCAAAGAAGCCTTTTAAGCATGCGCGCCTAGCGAAGACTCAGAGTCTGAGTCATCGCTGGGTGCTATACGGATCCATGCTCCTACGCCCAAGCTGACTGAGAAGGCTATGCTGTGTAGCTCGCGTCTAGTGCAAATGCTCTATGGCACCTTATCGCTTGGCGCTGCCCAATTATAGATTGAGACGTCCCAGGTTATTTACAGACAAAATAGGGGTTAGTGTTTTGTTTGTGTTTAACGTCTCCGTCAGAACTATTTGGGTCATTCTGGAGACGTTGCTTTCATTTTTGGGACTTTTACCCGACATTGAGATGAAATGACATCTCAGTTCCTGCCGCCCAATGAAACCAATAGAGTTTATAGGCATGGACGGTCCGACTCGCACCACTTTGCCCGGACTTAGACCTTCTAAGCGGTTTACGTAGTATGACCCATCTTCTTTCTTATGAATATTTTCATTGCTCTTAAAGGAACTCATTTTTGATTTTTATTTGCCTTCACTGCAGCTGGTGTTGTGCCGTGTGGCGGCCGTAAAACGTCTCCCCGTACATCAACCAAAGTGCAGTTTATATTTTACTTTTGGTCCTTTGAGATCAGCGTGAATATTCTGAGAAATCAGAAATAAATTATTAGTTTAGACTCAAATTCTAGACAGGTTTTTAATTATTTTGACCTCATTTTGATTTATATCAGTCTTTGAATCGACTGCCTATTCGAAATTCGCAAAAATTGCAGTATGCTTCCTCTGGCTTTCGTTGCCGGATCATTACAGGGTCACTGATGAGGCTTTATTAGCCGAAACTACGTAGTATGACCCATCTTCTTTCTTATGAATATTTTCATTGCTCTTAAAGGAACTCATTTTTGATTTTTATTTGCCTTCACTGCAGCTGGTGTTGTGCCGTGTGGCGGCCGTAAAACGTCTCCCCGTACATCAACCAAAGTGCAGTTTATATTTTACTTTTGGTCCTTTGAGATCAGCGTGAATTTTCTGAGAAATCAGAAATAAATTATTAGTTTAGACTCAAATTCTAGACAGGTTTTTAATTATTTTGACCTCATTTTGATTTATATCAGTCTTTGAATCGACTGCCTATTCGAAATTCGTAAAAATTGCAGTATGCTTCCTCTGGCTTTCGTTGCCGGATCATTACAGGGTCACTGATGAGGCTTTATTAGCCGAAACTACGTAGTATGGCCCATCTTCTTTCTTATGAATATTTTCATTGCTCTTAAAGGAACTCATTTTTGATTTTTATTTACCTGTACTCGTGTCCGTCGGTTCCAGCTTTGCGTGGAAGCCTCATGCTTCCCAATCTATTTCTCCAAGCCCCGAATGGCGGGACCAATGGGTTGGTTTAATTATACCTCTACCCCAGGAGGTATAGTATGGTAATTGAGATCTGTTAACTAAAGGCCGATAGAATCCCCTCGGCAGGGCGATACTTATGAGTACATGTATACCCAACATGCATTTGTTTTCCCCGCCCATTGGGCTTGGAGAAATAGATTGGGCTGCATGGTGCTTCCATGTAGAGCTGAAACCGACCGCACATGTGTACTGGTAAACCGCTTAGAAGGTCTAAGCCTGCCCAGGCAAAGAGGTGTGAGTCGGACCGTCCATGCATATTAAGCCTGTTGGTTTCATTGGGTGGCAGGGCTTCAGATGTAATTTCATCTCAATATCGGGATCGGGGCTTTGAGAAGTAGACTGGGCTGCATGGTGGTTCCCCACAGAGCTGAAACTGACCGCACATGAGTACTGGTAAACCGCTTAGAAGGACAAAGCCTGCCTAGGCAAAGTGATTTGAGTCAAACCGTCGATGCAAATAAGCATTTTGCATTCATTATGCGGCAGGGCTTGAGATGTCATTTCATCTCAATGTCGGATAACGTTCTCTCAAAATTGGAAGCAACATCTCCAAAATGACCGAAATAGTGTTGATGGGGACGTTAAATCCCTATTCAAACTAATCAACATACATTTTCAGATAGAATACAGAGGACCCGCGTTATAACGACCTTGTAAAAACGGCAAAACTAAAAATTTCAATGGAATGAATTCTTAGCTCAAGGTTTAGCCTAGATTCCGAGCGACGTGGGCTTCCTTCAGGTTGGAAACCATAGTCTTGAAAGATTCTTGTAATTTAATACTCCAAGAATCAAATTTTATAGACATTTGTTAGAATCGCCTCATCGAGGCGATTCTAACAAATGTCTATAACATTTGTTTCTTGGAGTAATTACGTTGAAAGACCTTTTATAACCTGTCATAATCCTAACTGGGATACCTTATAACGGCAAATTCAGTATAACGGCACAATAATAGAGAACAAATAGTGTCGTTATAACGCGGGTCCTCTGTGTGAGAAAAATCTCTTTGGGTTATCCTAAATATACCGATTACTGTAGTTACAGGATGGGTTCCTTAGGTTTGCGTCATCTATGGTAAATGAGCTGTCGAGTCATTGATAGTTCACTGGTCCTAGCGCTGTTTATTTTACGGTTCTCGCTAATGACCGGTCTAAGGTTGTTTATTTTAAAAATAGCTTTGTCGGATTTTAAGACGGGGCTCCTCATCTTATATATGCTTATGGTTGTATAGAGGATCTTACATGAGTGCTCATGTATTATTGAATTTATTAAACCCGTTGAGGAAAAGAGATAAAATGCGAGGCTTTGTCGAGCATTTATCCCATTTCTTCAACGAGTTTAATACATTCAATAATACATGAGCACGAATGCAAGATTCTATTTATCATATGACATTTAAAACGAATTTATTTTATTAACGATTGTTGTACAAAAAGGTCAATATTCCGCCATCAGTAAACGCGACGTCATTATGGACGTCGTACGTGTAACGTTACCGGACGTATTTTACTAATTTGTATATTTAATCCACTAGTGGATTATCGAATTTATTACATTCTCAGACGCGACGTCATATGATAATATTTATTCATTTTTTTTCATTAATTTTGCCTGCTGGACCTTGATCACCTCTTAAGGGAAAGAGGGAGCTAGTTGCTGTGGTGTTTGTGATTTTTTTTGTTCCTTTTTTTAGGAAGAAACGGCGCTTTTTCGTGAGAAAGTCATTACGGCTTAAACACTGGAATATTCCTGATGAGTTTTGTGAAAATAAGCTTAGAAATTTATAGTTCTTAAGGCACAGGTCTGTCTACGATATGCGCGGACTTGTTCTGAATTTTAACTCGACGTATATGACCAACGGATATCCAAAATAAAACGAAGGCAATGATCAGGAATTGCTGCAATTACCTCACACCTCCCATCAGAGACACCAAACGGAAATAAACGCGAACGCAGTAGCTAAACCCTAATGAAAACATCACTAGCGGATAGTCGAAAGGATAGTTACTTTCCCACACACTGGCCAAACGGCTTGCAAAAATAAAAAGATATAAGCAATACATACATGCAAAGACAATCTATAACAAATAATAAACCACGACAGAAGAACCCACTTGGAATGGTCAGCAAAAAGTATTTCACTGGGAGAGGCGAGGGGGCTTAAACATGGCCATAATCCTCGTTCTTACTTCTGTCGGGGTTTAGACAAGTAATTGGTTCAGTCCACTAGAAGACTTTCTATCTCGTCAGTGCTCTATCTCCGAGAATATAAATATCAAACAACTACAGAGATGGAACAACAATAATGACTCGACAGTATGAAATAACTGAAATGCTGGAGCAAAAGAAAACCAACAGTTGGATTCCGGTGGGTCCGACCAGAGATAGAGCATCGGGTACCGACAGAAATTACCTAAAATAAAAGTTTTGAGTAAGCCTTTACGCTTGAGCCGTCATAGAATCTGAGACCTGAACCACCGGTGTGCAATTAAAGAAGGAGGCAAAATGGATTAACTACCACCGAGATTCGTACGACATTCCTTCGACATTACTATGAGATCTAAAGTGTTAATAAGAGTTCTACACGACTTATGATATACGTGGGCAAGTCAATAAGTAACCAGCCTATCCCATTCCCAACTGACAAAGACAACCGAGACATGTTTTAGGCATGAAGGCAAAATTGCACCCTTATCGTGTCATTCATAAGGTATTGAATGTCAAATATGGCCTGTGATGCAAAAGCAAGCTTTTCGTCAAAATTTGAGTACCATGCTGTAATTCGGTACTTGTATTTGAATGGGAAAACAGGTGAGGAAATATATTGCGAGTTGACCATTTTTATGGGGTATGCACAAGTTAAATTCTGGTTTGGGGAATTCAAACGCGGTAGAACGTCTTAAGAAGACGAAACCAGGTCTGGACGCCCATCAGATGCCACCGATGAAAAATGTGTAACAAAGACCGATATCTGGTGTAGTCTGATAGGCGAATTAAGGTAGAAGAAATAGCGAATGCATTACACATTTCACATGGTAGCGTTTCAATACATGATCGTTTGGGTATGCGCACGCTAACAGCCCGTTGGGTCCCGAAATCCCTTAGCGACGAGCAAATGGCAACCAGAGCATCAATATGCAGCGCATTGTTGAGGCGGTTAAGGTCAAGGAAAGATGAGTTTCTTTCATGTCTGGTGAGTGTAGATGAGACCTGGGTCCATGATTGTGAGCCAGAGAATAAAAATCAAAGTCGCCAGCGGTTTGTGCCGGGGTCTCCGAGGCCAAAGAATTTCAAAACGTTACCCTCTGCTGGCAAGACGATGACAACTGTATTTTGGGACACACAAGGCGTTGTTATATTGGACTTTCTAGCAAAGAAAAGTACAATAACAGATGTGTCTTATGCAGATTTACTCGACCAACTGAGAACAGCGATTCTTGAAAAACGCCGAAGGGATTCTGCTCCAACAGGACAATGCAATTGTCCACACTTGCAAAATTGCAATGGATGTTGTAGAGCGGAATAGGCACGAGCTAATACCGCACCCGCCTATTCTCCGGACTTAGCTCCTTTTGACTATTTCCTATTGAAAAAAGAATAACCGTGGACGCCATTTCCGGTACAACGAAGAAGTCGTGGCGGCAGTTGAGGAGTGGGTCGGAGACAAGGACCCTGGCTTCTTCAGTTCTGGGCTGATGGCACTGGAACAGCGTTTGTCCAAGTGTATCATCCTCGAGGGCAATTGCATCGAAAAAGAAGAGATCTCACCCAGAAATAAGATAGGCTTGTTTTCTCGGTGCGCGTCATATTGTCGAAAACCACTTGGTCGAATGCTGTTTTTGGTCGAATATAACGTTTAGTCGAAAAAGATATTGAAATGGGACAATTGGTCGATCTTTTTTTTAAGAATTTTCGCGACACTTGGTCGAATTTACTGTTACCGCGATCTGGATCGGCTAACGTGACAAGTTGTAATTGGCTCGCTCGATTATTTTTATAAAAATAGGTCCACCATAGTATAATGATCTGAACAACGAAAATTCGACCAAATATTGGTTCAATGAAAAGTACTTTTCGACGGAAAACTACATTCGACCAAGAGGGTTCGACGAAATGGAAGGTCGGCCCCCGCCATAGGGGCTTGAAGAAATATATGGGCTGCATGATGCTTCCACGCAGAGCTGAATGCGGCCCGCACACTAGTACTGGTAAACCGCTTAGAGGATCTAAGCCTGTCCAGGAACCGCGGTGCGAGGCGGACCATCCATGCTAATAAACCCTATTGGACGACAGGGCTTGAGATGTCATTTCATCTCAACGTCGGGTAAAAGTCCCACAAAATTGGAAGCAACGTCTCCAAAATGACCTTTACAATGTTGACGGGGACGTTAAACCTCAAATCAAACAAACAAACAAACAAACGAAATGGAAGCTTGTTTTTTATTGACTCGCCCTCGTATTCTAAGACATTTCGAGAATGTACGAACCTCGCTCGAATTTCTACGATTTCTGAGAGAGAAACAAATGTCTTGGCGATACAACCATCTCTACAAAGACTGCAAGTTCTGATCCAAAAAGACGACCTCAATTCCCAAACAACAATTAAAGTGGAGGTAATGAATGGTGTTAGTCAATTCCCGAATTGAAACTTCGGTGTCGCCTTAACTCGCGAAAACTCGTCGAAAGGACACCATTCACTTCCTCCACTCTAAACGTTGTATTGAAATTTAGGCCATTTTTGCATCATTATGTTGTCTTAGTAGTGACGGTTGTAGCGGCATGGTATTTGTTTATCGAGAACAAATGAGATAATGACCATGGACTCGTATCTTAGGTGTTGATAGGACGATTGAAATCAGTGGACTGCGTTTCTTCCCCCAAATAAAGTAATCGACGATATTTTGAACTTGAATGAAGTGAATTGGCATCCATAAATTTACTTTTGTGAGTGAAAGATGCATTTAAATGAATGACACTGATCAATATTCAGGCAATGTCAACATGAACATTGCTCACTAATTAATTGATTGAAAAAATAAGTTTGCTGAACTATCATGGACTCGTTATGGATAAGAATATTTAATATTCCCTGTTTAATTTATTGTTATCGTGAATAATGTGATCTATTATTAATTGACTATCCTGTATTGAGCGGATGTCATACGTAATTGACACCATGTCAACCAGTATTAACCTGAGGTCAAATGAGGACAAAATTAATGATGTTTTTTAATTGTGTCAATAAAATGGTCATTAAGCATGTAATTGCATATTGACTCTCGGTCAGCTCGGGCCAATACAGCAGACTTCGGGCCTGTAATTTGGCCAATACGAAATTACTTGATTAATAACATTGTAAAATAATCTAAAGCAATGCTGTATCACCATGGACATAATACAATGTAACGATGTTAACCTTTTTCTTAATATTGAACAAGGTAATCAAAGGACTTTCAAAAATGGTATTTTTTAAATTATTTAAGTGATAATCTCAATACGCAGGAGAAAAATAAAGAAAATAAAAAAATGCATAAAATGAAAAAAAAAAAAAAAAAAAAAAGGTCCGTTCCGGTAATAAGGTTCGTTCCGGTAAATTAATGCGCCGGCAATAATGCACTGATATTTCGACGTTAATATCCTAAATATGTCGTGAGGCACCAATTGAATAGTCTTGACCGAAATGTGGAGATATACGGGTAAGATATAACTTACGATTACTTGCCGCGTATCGTAGATAAACTCGTGACTCTGTGTGGCAGGCCCTTGTTATCGCTTAGAATATTCGACAATCCCGAAACGTAAAATAGAAGTGAAAGCAATGATCAGTAGTCGAAGCAATTTACCCACAGCTCCCAGCAGTAACACCAAAGGGAGAGAAACACAAACCTGAAATAACTAGACGCAAATGAAAACCCCAAAAGCGGAAAGCCAAAAGGACAGTTACTTTCCCACAAAATGGCCAACTGGCTATCCAAAACAAAATAATATAAGTGAAACACACATTCAAAAACAAACCATAACAAAAATAAATCGCGACAGAAGAACCGCCAGGGAACGGTCAGTGAAGCGAATTCCACTGGATGCTTAAATCGATTTTACGCAGCTGCAGTCCTCACCTTTACTTCCGTTGCGATTTAGACAAATAATTTATTCAGTCCGCATGAAGACCTCCTAACTCATCAGCGCAACATCTCCGTGAACACAAAAAAAAAAAACAAAGGATCTATGACGAAACATAGAACGACAAAACATAGAAAAGCAAAAACATAGAAAAGACAAAACATAGAAAGACAAAACGTAGAAATAAAACATCGAAAAAACATAGAAAAAAGATCGAAATAACATCGAAAAAGTTCAGAAATATCGAAAATTTTATTTCATCCATTTTTCGACAAAAATACTTTGTTTTTTTATTGTAAACGTATCTCGGGAATACAGTTGATTATCGATCAATAGTTTAAGGGACAGTAGTACTGCTTCATTTAATATATTACGTTATGTGCCAACCCCTCAAGATAGCCCATACAGGTATGTCTGTTATTTGTTAACAATTTTCTGGATTTGTTTTGCACACGATTTATGGCTTTGTTAGATTTTCTGGACAGAGATTCTCCACGGAGGAGAGCTTGCTTCCTCAATTCAGTATTTTTTTTATTTGAGATTAAGCGTCCCCGTCAACACTGTAAAGGTCATTTTGGAGACGTTGCTTCCAATTTTGTGGGATTTTTACCCGATATGGAGATGAAATGACATCTCAAGCCCTGCCGCGCAATGAAACCAATAAGTTTATAAGCATGGACGGGCCGACTCGCACCGCTTTGCCTGGGCAGGCAGAAATTTTGCGCCAGTTAACTGGTGCTAAACTTTAACTATTGTTTGTCCACTTAGATGAAACAACAGTGAGGACTCGACAGCAAGAAACCACTGAAATGTAGGAGCAAAAGAAAACCAACAGTTAGACTCCGATTTGGCGCCAAATCGAGACCAGGTTTCATACGCAAATCTCACGGTAACAAAATAGAAGTGAAGGCAATGATCAGTAACTTTCCCAGTAAACCACACACTATGTAGTGTACGTTTATCAGAATGTAAATACTATTACCGTTATAATTGACGAATGGTACTCGTTCGAATCGCATACATGTAGACGACGCGGTTCTAAAACCACCAACACTATTTTTGTTGTTGTATTGATTTTACGGCCCTTTCAATATTATTTCACTGATTTCGAGCCGATCGTTAACCAAAGGTGGACGAAATCCGCAGTACCTCCTTAGAACAAACACCTGATCTTTCGTTGCAGAACTTGACGTCTCACGTGCGAAACTAGCGAGGCTCAGACCACAGCGGTGAGAGACATAATGATTAAGAGTCAGCGCTCTTACTCACTAGGCCCCGGAGGCCCGTCACCAGCACTATGCTACAAACATAAATAAAAAAAATCAGAAAAATGCCATTTTCGGAGCCATGATAAAAACAATAATCTCACATAGGTGGGTTATCCTTATGACGCGAAGTCCGATCCTGAACGGAGCTGTTGTAAATTAAATAAACGGATGTGCAGCAGAATGTACTAGCAAGTATATGCAACCAGCCAAGACTCGCAACTTAATCATCTTTGACTCCTGAGGCAACCATTTTGCCACAAATAAAGACCAAAAGTCTTGTAAGCCTATATTTATAAACAGGCTGATCAGAAACGTTCTCGTCCGAGCATGCCAAGTTCTACATTTGGCCGCGCCTCAGTTTGTTACGCAACAGTCTGGAATAGTAATCAAACTGCACTACTCTAACATTATGCAGAAATATAAATTGAATATTGTTTCAGAAACTACAAGTGAAAAATAACCTTCGAGTATTTGGGCACAACCAGGACTCAAGTAAGTCTGCGCATCCACTCACTAAAGACAGAGTCTTTTTTGCCAACCTCGATCATCTGTGGGTCAGTGTCCAACCATTAGCGTCCAGGGAAAATTCAGATAAGCCTGCGCGGTTGCACAGGCTATTCTGAGTTTGCACTAGGCGCACACATCGGGAGACACTTGTTCGCTAGTGACGACCAGTTTGGCAACATCAGACAATAAAACTGTCAATTATCCCTGCTTTTTTCCTGTATTGATTCAGTTAAGTAGACGCCAAAACAGACTAGAAGTTGTGTACATTTCATATTTATAGAGCATTGGATGATTCTATTGTCATATGTGAAAAAGAATAAAAACACGATATGCACAGCCATACAATCGGGCGCTGTAAAGGATTCATTTCTTTTTTTTTTGCAAATGACTTTCATTTCAGATGGCATACAAAATCATTACCAACCTGATTTGGAACGTTGGAAATTGAAATGAAAGCAAAATGATGATGTATTCCCGGTTCCTTGTTACAAAATAATACTGTTCAAGCGTGCGGCAAGTAATGTGCAATATTTAATTATTCTAATGGTATGAAATTAAGACACATGTGGTATATAATGTAACGAAAAAAAAAAAAAAAATATATACTTAACTAACGTGTAGAAATAAAAAAAATGTTTGAAAACTGAGGGTGGAAAGATAGAAGAACATTTGAAAATTAGAAACATTGCTATCCTTAATGGTTGTATGATTGAGTTTTTTGTTCAGTTTTCACAGGTGAAAATCGGTTTAAGTTATGTTACAATATACAAATATGTGAGTGAGTGAGTGTTTGAGTTTAACGCCCCACCAACAGCTAAGGCCATACGGAGACGGGTCCTCGGTTTAAAGACTCATCCGAAAGGCTGGAGAAGCCGGGGATCGATACTGCGACCCCTGGTTTACAAGGCGAGTAGCGTAACCACTACACTACGTAGGCTTTTATATACATATATTTAAGGTTTAATGTCTCGTTATGAGTGTAAAGTACTATACAAACAAAAGAAGAAAAAAAAATGTTTTTGACTTATTGTACAGCTCCTTGCGAGTCGAACAGCAAACTATATTGGGTAAAACACTGCGGAAGATGAGAGTGAAGGTTTGGCACCCTACCAGCGGTTTAACTCTCCCATCGGTAATTATTACTGGCCTTCTAAATTGCGGTTACATTGCACGACCCGCAGAAAAAGCGACCGACTGAAGTCGGTTGATTTTCTAAGAGTGCCCTCAAATCACCGTGTCATTCTGTCAGTCTGTCAGTCTGTCTGTCCGTCCGTAACCCGTTTGTGAAAATTGGTGATAGTGACTTAACCGCTTGGAATATTTAAACAATTTTTGGCTTACTGATAGATATCAATAAGATCTAACCAATGAACTTGCGCAATATTACATTCACTTTAGTATAGCCTCGCCGAGGCGAAAAATGTGAAAATTTTCGAACTGCTTCTCCTCGGAAACCGTTGGGCCGATTGAAGTCAAATTTCATATGGAGCCTCTATGGGTTGGGGGAAACCAAAATTTGCTCATGGGGTCCAGGTCACATGACCAAAATGGCCGCCAAGCCATATATGGTCTGTCCGTCTGTCCGTCCGTAACCCGTTTCTGAAAATTGATGATAGTGACTTAACCGCTTGGAATATTTAAACAATTTTTGGCATACTGATAGATACAAATGAGATCTAACCAATTAACTTGCCAAATATATCATTCCATTTAGTATAGCCTCGCCGAGGCGAAAAATGTGAAAATTTTCGAACTGCTCCTCCTCGGAAACCGTTGGGCCGATTGAAGTCGAATTTCATATGGAGCCTCTATGGGATGGGGGAAACCAAACTTTGCTCATGGGGTCCAGGTCACATGACTAAAATGGCCGCCAAGCCATAGATGGTAAAAACCCTTCAAAAATGGTCTTCTCCAGAACCACTGGGCAGATTTCCACGAAACTTGATAAATAGCATCTAGGACGTAGGCCCATCATACATTGCTAAAATGGGGACCCTGGGTTGACCTGGACCTTCTTTGTGCCTAGGTCAAACTTTGACACATATGCTTTTGTATTGGAAAAGTGAGAATGCATTTTATCCTGCAAACGATTCAGAATACAGTACTAAAGTATAAGATATATTTTTGCTCCTTACGATAAGGCGCATTTATTGGGACCCGATTTAGGTCCAGGTCACATGACCAAAATGGCCGCCATACCCATATATGGTAACACTCATAAAGCTAAAAGCATCCGGCGGGTCGTGCACTTCAGCTACGGCACTGGTTTCTCGTATGTTCGGCGCTGTTCAGTTTTCAAAATGAGCCAGCGCATGACAAAACCTACAATAAGATATGTTGTGCGCGCTAAGGATAGCTAAGGGCTCAATGCTCCTTCATGCAGCAAGAGAAGTCTCTGGTTAGACTATATGGATGCGCAGGCTGATCTGAGTCTTCGATGGGCGCACATGTCTTATTGTAGGTTTTGTCATGCGCTTGCTCATTATTATTTCATTCTAACACTTCTGCATGTCCAAATTATTTAGTTCAGTAAATGTAACTGAGTTACCTCCTGTTAAGGAAAGAGCTGCTTACTCGGCTTGTTGCCTGTGATTTTGTTATATGTTAAGATGTGTTTGTTCGTCATCCTCTTTGATGTTTGGGATAGGCTTGCCTAATTGGCCGAAACTTGCTAGAATGGCCCAGAAAAACGTGTACAATCTGCGGTCTCCAGTTTTGTATTGTAGTCCTTGCTTCCAAAGGATAACCCTTTTATAGAACATTGGGGTTCTGATTCAATCAGTTCCTGAAATGTCTTTACTCTTAATATTTTGTAATATAAGAATCTTATATGAGTGTGAGGGGTGGATGGAAAAATCCGTCCCGAGGGACACTGTCCGGCATCACGAGGCTTGCCGAGTGATGCCGGACAGTGATCCCGAGGGACGGATTTTTCTTTCCACCCCTCACACCCATATTGGATTTTTTTTTCTTGCATACCTTCCATTTCTTAGCGCGGATTTTTAATGCTGCAGTCACTTCGGTTACCAACGTCCGCCATATTGGATTGACACTGCAGGAATGTTTAGTGACGTCACGTAACGTGCTGTGACGTCAACCTTAACGACGGCGCATATGAGGTCGTATTCATCCATTGCATTTATCAAACACGCGATTATAAATATGCGATTTTGGGTTGCAACACCAGGGTCAGAACATAAATTTCTATCCCAGGGTAATATCACGGATTTCTTTGTCTGGTGTGCAAGAGTTTATCTTCTCTTGAAAATATCAGTCCTCATTACATCAGTTTCACCTCTTTAATATGTGGAACCTGATCCGTGTCAGTTTTCATAGTTCAATATAGAAGCTCTCGAAATAGTAAAGCGATCAATCGATTGATCATTGATTCACAAACCTTAAAGCATGAAAACACATCGAATGCAACGTAAGACCAGGCTATGTTTTCAGTTCATATATGAAAGCCCATTTATTTATTCTGTGACTCAGTTTACCGTACATTTGCTTAACCCTTGATCTGCTGATCACAACAATCCCTATCTTCACAAACAGTGTAGATCTAGATCAAATAGCCATCTTATCAGGATCAACACTGTTGGTCACTGAGTTTGTAACTTGAACTAATACATAACATCGCGTAATTAAATTGTTTGCTAGTCAGTATGTGTGTCGCTAAATTAATTTACTCAGAAGGACAAGGGTTAATTGACTTCAAGACTCGGGTGTAGATATGGTTTGTCAAAACTTTGAAAATATTCATGAAAAACAGGGACAGTGAACAGACATCTCAAACCACCAAAGATGAAGAGACTTCTTGTACACCAAGAAAATGAATCTAATATGGGGCTCTGTTGTAGATAGGCGTTTACAACCCGAGGGATGACCATTCTCATAAGGTCATCCACCGGATTGGAAAGGCTCCTATGCAACAGGATCCAATATTTGATTCCTATATTATCGATATGAAAACATAAAATACAAACTAAGACCTTTGCCAACAGCATAAAGCAAATTACTGTATAATTAAAAAGACAAACGATCAGGAACTGATACAATCAAATCCACAATATCACTATAGAAAGAATCCTAAACATGGAGCGACGACAGTAAACAAAACGGGCAACAGGCAAACGCAGTCAGCAGCTCTTACACTCAGAATATCCAAACCTAACTAAAAAGGAGCATTATACATAATGGGGGAAAGAATCAATTACCAACATGACAAACATTAAACTGAAAGGACAAATATCAACTAAAATGAACAACCAAAAACAAGGGAACATCAGAATAATCAAAGTAACAACATAAATGATTAGGGCAAGAATCAGAACCACCAGCACAAAACATAAAGGAACCACAGCAAAAGCACCGACTTGGAACGGTTAGTAAAATTATTGGTGGGTTTAAGTTAACATTACAGGATCCCAATCCTCACCCTAACTTTCACTGTGGTTCAAACAAGTATTTTTTTAACTAAAATGAGCAATATGCAGAATGGGGAAAATAATTTGAATCACTGTCATAACAAACATTTAGCTAAAAGGACAAATGTAACTGAAAATGAACTACCCAAAAGGGGAAAGAATCAGAATCAGCAACGTAACAACATATATAATAAGGGAAAGACTCAGAACCACCAACACAAAATATGAAAGCACCGCAGCAAAAGCACCGACTTTGAACGGTAAAAATTACTGGTGGGTTAAGTTAATTTTACGGAATCCCAACCCTCACCCCCCACTTTCACTGTGGTTCAAACAATTATTTGTTTGGTCCGCGTGAAGGTTTTCTAACTCATCGGTGAATCAACTTGTTGAATAAAGAAATCACAATTGAATCCAAGTTGCCACAAGGATGAGGACTCGACAGTAAAACGCACTGAGCCATAAGTTGCTGAACAAAACGCCACAGGTACACTGGAGCAAAAGAAAACCAGCGGTACAACCCCGTTTGACCAAGCAACAGTCATAAAAATTTCCGGCCAAAGCCATCTTGGAACACAGAAGTGAAGGCAAAGATCAAGAATCGATACAATTATCCCACAGCCTGAACACCCAATCCACCGGCGTGCAATTAAAGAGGAAAGCATTATTTCTGACCGCGATTGGGTCAAACACCATGCATACAGACTGCAAAGGAACGACCGCTTTGTGAAGAAGAACAGAAAACGATCGAAGGCGTTGAGCATAAAGCCCTTAAGGACTGGAAACTTAGCATTTTAAAACTAGTGAACAAACGCATTTCTTTCTATTCTCAAAGTACTAACTTATTACCTCCTAAGCCTAAGACGTCTTTACGTCATCTTAAACTAGGCATTCAAGAATTTCATAAGAAGTTTGTTTTGGCCCCTGCAGACAAGGCCGCTAACAACGTCGTCGTTGTGTGACGGCTCCACTATGTTAACACGCTTAAGCAGGAGCTTGGTGGTACTAAGGCCTATGAACTTCAGCCTTTAGCTGAATAGAGAGCTATAGTAGATGAACATATTTGTCATTCAGCCACCAAGTTTGCTGTGTGTGTTACAGAAGGCCAAGAAAGCTTCCTACGCTATACTGGTTACCAAAACTTCATAAAAGACCTTACAAAGCACGGTTTATTGCAAATTCTAGCTCTTGCACTACCACTGAACTTTCTAAATTATTAACTTCCTGTCTTACTGCTATTAAAACGCATGTGATTAAAATTGTGATAAAGTCTTTGAAAGATCAGGAAGAAATCTGTTTTGGTCTATAAAAAAATTCGAATGAGGCTTTAAATAAATTGAAATCCAGACGTTTTCATGCTTCAAGTCTGTCTACTTACGATTTTTCCACTCTTTACACTACACTTCCTCATAATCTTATAAAAGAAAAGCTTATTGATTTGATTGAATGGGTTTTTCACAGAGAAGATTCTCTCTATGTTGCATGTAATGTCAGAAATGCATTTTTCACTTCTAAAGAGCGTAAGAATTATACACTTTGGTCATGTCAGAAAGTGTGTGATGCCCTCACCTTTCTACTTGACAATATTTATATTAGATTCGGTACTAAGTTATTTAGACAAATTGTGGGTATTCCGATGGGTACGAATTGCGCACCTATTGTGGCTGATCTGTTCTTGTATTGTTATGAAAGAGACTTCATGTTGTCGCTTTCCATTGATAACCATTCTGAAATTATTGAAGCTTTTAGTTCTACTACTAGATATTTAGATGATTTATTAAATATTGACAATACTTACTTTGATAGTTTGATCAGTCAGATTTACCCCCCAGAACTTCAGTTAAACAAGGCAAATTCCTCTGATACCGAGGCCCCCTTTTTCGATTTACATTTATCTATTGTAGATGGATTTGTTTCTTGCAAAATTTATGATAAACGTGATGATTTTGATTTCGAGATTGTAAATTTTCCTTTTTTGGACGGTGATGTTCCTCGTGCGACATCGTACGGGGTTTATATTTCGCAGTTAATTCGATTGGCTAGAGTGTCTAGTCATGTATCCGACTTCAACACTCGTAATAAATTATTAACCGCTAAACTTCTTAATCAGGGTTATCGGTATCATAAACTACGTAAATATGTTCTATAAAAGGGTTATCCTTTGGAAGCAAGGAATACACCACAGAACTGAAAAATATGGAGTGTGCATGTTTTCTGGGCCAGACTAGCTAGTTTCGGCCAATTAGGCCTCATCAGTGACCCTCAGATATTTTAAAAATTCCACAATGGAATCAATGATCCCAAAGGACAAGAAAATATAATCTACACTATGATGTAGGGCAGGGAGACGTTTTACCGCCGCCTTTTCGAAGCTTTATAGACGTCATTCTGATTTGGTTTCAAAATTCAATGTTGGTACTTCTGCAACAAGGCCTATCGGGACCCGAATTCTATGGTGACTTAGTGTATCAATTAAAAAAATACTTGCCTGTAATGACTTTAGTACCCAATTTCGTAAAATCGTTCGTCGATATATAAAGATTGGGTACAACATAAATGTTACAAAACAGACTGCATGCATGGTGGTTAACCCAATCACGGTTGGCAACTTTGCTTCCCTCTTTGATTGCACACCGGTGAGTCGGGCCTAAGATTATATGACGGTTCCAGCGCTAAAACATAAATGAATTTTTATTTTATTTTAGTATTCTCTATGTTGGTTGGCGCCTGATGCTCCGTCTTTGGTCGGGCCCCTCGGAGTCTAACTGTTTATTTTGTTTTGCTCCAGCAATTCTGTTGTTGTATGCTGTCGAGTCCTCAACCTTGTTTCATCTCTGTAGTTTTTGATTTGTATGTTCTCGGAGATGTTACTCTGATGAGTTAGGAAGCCTTCATGCGGACTAAACAAAATTAGTGTATACCGCGACAGAGGCAAGGGCGAGGATTATGGCCATGTAAAATCGATTTAAGCCCCCCAGTGGAATTCTTTCCACTGACCGTTCCAAGGCCGTTCTTCTGTGGCGGTTTATTTCTGTTGTTGTTTGTTACTTACTGTGTGTATCACTTGTGTCTCTTTATTTTGGATGGCCATTTGGCCATTTGTGGGAAAGTAACTGTCCTTATGGCCTTCCTTTGTTTAGGTTTCCATTATTGTCTGGTCGCTTCATGTTTGTGTTTCTTTCCCCTTGGTGTCTTTGATGGGTGGAGTAAGTTAATTGTATCGATTTCTGATCTTTGTATACTTCTACTTTTCATCTCTCACGGAGATGTTGCACTGATGAGCTAGGAGGTCTTCATGGGGACTGAACAAAGTATTTGTCTTATTCGCGACGGAAGTAAGGGCGAGGATCGTGGCCACGTAAAATCGATTTAAGCCTCCCAGTGGAATTCGTTTCCGCTGACCGTTCCAAGGCGGTTCTTCTGTCGCAGTTTATTTTTGTAATGGTTTGTCTTTGAGTGTTTGTCTCGCTTATGTTATTTTATTTTGGATAGCCTTTTGGCCATTTTGTAGGAAAGTAACTGTCCTTTTGGCTTTCCGCTGTTGGTGTTTCCGTTGGGGTCTGTTGCTTCATGTTTGTGTTCCTTATGGTGACTCTGATGGGAGCTGTGTTGTATCGATTGCTAATCATTGCCTCTACTTCTACTTTTCAATGGATCTAACTATTCAGAACTAATCTATCTTCACTGCAGCTGGTGTTGTGCCATGTGGCGTCCGTAATACGTCTCCCCGTACATAATAATATGGTCATGAACAGACTCATGTAGTTAACCCAATCACGGTTGGCAACTTTGCTTCCCTCTTTAATTGCACGCCGGTGGGTCAGGCCTCAGATTCTATGACGGCTCCAACGTAAAGGCTTATTGAAAATTAAAGAGATAATGTTGGTTGGTGCCTGATGCTCTGTCTCTGGTCAGGCTCATCGGAGTCTAACTGTTGGTTTTCTTTTGCTCCAGCATTTCAGTGGTTTCTTGCTGTCGAGTCCTCACCGTTGTCTCACCTCTGTGGTTCTTTGATTTCTGTGTTCACGGGGGTGTTGCACTGATGAGTTAGGAGGCCTTCATGCGGACTGAACAAATTATTTGTCTAAATCGCGACGGAAGTAAGGGCGAGGATTGTGGCCACGTAAAATCGATTTAAGCCCCCCAGTGGAAATCTTCCACTGACCGTTCCAAGGCGGCTCTTCTGTGGCGATTTATTTATGTTGTTGTTTGTTACTTACTGTGTGTATCACTTGTGTCTTTTAATTTTGGATGGCCATATGGCCATTTTGTGGGAAAGTAACTGTCCATATGGCCTTCCTTTGTTTAGGTTTCCATTATGGTCTGGTCGCTTAATGTTTGTATTTCTTTCCCTTTGGTGTCTTTTATGGATGGAGTAAGTTAATTGTATCAATTCCTGATCTTTGTTTTACTTCTACTTTTCAATAAAACCGACTCTTCTTTTTTCGTTTGTTTGGTGTTTTCTTTGCTTTCAATGTATCCAGCTATTCAGAACTTATTTATCTTCAATGCACTTTGTGTTGTGCCATGTGGCGGCCCTAAAACGTCTCCCCGTACACCATCATAGTGAGATAATATTTTCTGGTCCTTTAGGATCATTGAGTTCATTTAGAATCATTTCGAAACTAGAGTTCTGCTTAAGCCGGTGCTAGAGAGCGTGGTCGGTGTTGCACATTTCAGTAGCTTGGTCATGAAAAGACTCAATAAAACTGTGTCTGCTTTTTTCGTTTGTTTGTTTTATAATTTGCTTTTAAGGTATCTAACTTTTCAGAACTTATTTATTTTGGGATTTTTTTCTTTCTTAATTTTCGACCATCACTCTATTTTCCTTGTCGATTCAGAAATATTACCATCAAAGCACTGCGAGTCCAGGTGGTTCAATTGTCTCTTAGTGTTTGTTTGTTTGATTTAAAGTTTAACGCCTCAGTCAACACTGTAAAGGTCATTTTGGAGACGTTGCTTCCAGTTTTGTGAGACTTTTACCCGACATTGTGATAAAATGACATCTCAAGCCCTGCCGCTCATTGAAATCAATTTTGAGGGTCACTGATGAGGCCTAATGTGCCGAATCTAGCTAGTCCGGCCCAGAAAACATGTACACTCCATATTTTCCAGAGGTGTATTCCTTGCTTCCAAAGGATAACTCTTTCCAGAACATATTTATAAGCATGGACGGGCCGACTCGCACCGCGTTGCCTCTTAGTGTAGGTTGGGAGTTGTTTCTTCTTGTTATTTTCGATTTGAAAATTGTTTATACTTATTTATCCTTTCTCGGAAGCATTTCACCCTGAACAAATGATATCTTTATGTTTACAACAAATGTTTCTATTCAAAAAGGGAATCTAATTAACAACGTAACAACAAAATAGTTGTCATTTAATTCTGCGTTTCATATCCCCACTTAGATTACCTTCATAGAATAATAACGAGATTCAGTAACGTAAACTTTAAACCCATTCAGTACTGAAGGGAACTTTTCACTTTATATACAGCACAATTCAATTTAGGGCTGTCAGGTTGTGTTTTCTTCCAAATGTATTTTTGAAAATGGCTTAACTTTTTGCAAAATGTGTAGGTCCTGATCAGACGCAGACCGATCTTGCCCTTCACTGTTTTTCAATAACCGTGTAATGGGTTAATTAAAAGATGCACGGCGAATTAATCTGAAAGGTTTTCATTCAAAAGTTGTACACGGAAAATCTATGTTTAAACTTTATAATTATTTAAAAGTAAACAGGAAGACAGGTGCGTTCATGAAATAAATTGTCTGAAGATACAAAGTCTTCTCATCAGCCTCATTAGCAGTTTTATTTTTAGATAGGAACTTTTGAATCTGTTTTGAATATGAAGCAATATCTCTTGATAAGAGTCTTTGTGGTGGTTAGGCCATCTGCATTAGGCCGACTTTTAGTCTAATGTCAAATCTGGGTCGAGTGTCGGTTCGACCCAAAAATTATCTGCGAAAGGTAGGTACGAGAAACTATTGTAAGAAATACAATTGTTACAAATGAAAAAAAGGAGAAAACCTGAACTATTATTTGAATATAAACTCGTATATGAATTATGCTAATGAAATAACATATTGTTGAAGCTGGCAAAATATGCAACACGCAAAAGTTTTCATCACCGTAGTTTTCCACGTTTTTGAAATGTAGCCATGAGCAACCCCGCGGAATATACATATACACCATAGTCATTACCTCAGTTTTTATCTTGCTTATGCATTCATCAAATGTACGGATATGTTAGGCGTCTTAAGGGAATTGTGTACACTGGCAGGAGGGGCAACACTTCAAAAGTTTATTGTCTCCCTTAGAGTCAATAGGGATCTATTCTAAAAGGTAGGAATTTCCCATCAGATGCCAATTCTTTCCAGAAGAGTGACCATAAAGTCCTAAAAGCTTATTCCCTGGTTCAAATATCGGGGAACATGCCATTGCTATTGTTTTATATTTTGTAGTATCTAGAACATATCACCCGTGGTGAAATGGGTTGACTGAACGTTTTGATTTAAAAAGAAACAACAACAAAAATAAAAGAAAAACAAACAACAAAAATAAGGTCGAACCAAACTCGGAAAATAACAGCCTTTATTGAATATTGTAGTTTTCAGGAGGACTTGCTGTCAGTCTTTTTATATAGAGAAACTTACATGAGTGTTCATGTAGTATTTAATTTATTAAACGAGTTGAGGAAAAGGGATAAAATGCGAGGCTTTGCCGAGCATTTTATCCCTTTCTTTCAACGAGTTTAATAAATTCAATAATACATGAGCACGAATGCAAGATTCTATTTATCATGTGACATTCAAAACGCATTTTATTTACGATTTGTTTACAAAAATGTCAACATTCCGCCATTAGAAAACGCAACGTCGTTAAGGACGTCGTACCTGTAACGAAACGGGGCGTATCTAATTAATTTGAATATTTAATCCACTAGTGGATTATCGAATTTATTACATGACGTTATTACACCAGTCTCAGACGCGACGTCATATGATAAAATAACTTAAAAAGCTGTACACTTTTCCTCTTAGCTTTCATGGATAAAAGAAAAAACAAGAAAAGAAACAACCTTTGCGCTTGAAGCTCTGGTAACGTGAACAGATTATATAGTAACAAACTAGACTCCAGGTTTCAAGATTTTCTGAATATTGATTTGCCTACAGGATATATTTGATTTGCTTAGAAAAGATGGCTCATTACCGGTTATAAGGGAGTGATTAAACATATCACGCAAGACTAATTGTCTGTCAGTAGATTTAAAAAGTATCTCATGGATGTGAAGGAAATCGGCCCCCGCACATCGGGGCTTGAAGAAGTAGTTTGGGCTGCATGATGCTTCCACGCATAGCTGATCAGCAACTGACTGCACAGCACATGAGAACTGGTAAACTGCTTGGCGGCTTTAAGCCTGCCCAAGAAAAGTGGTGCGAGTTGGACCGTTCATGCACATAGACCCTATTGGTTTCATTGGATGGCAGGGCTGGAGCTGTCATTTCATCTCAGTGTCGGGTAAAATTCCAACAAAATTGGAAGCAACGTCTCCAAAATGACCTATACAATGTTGACGGGGACGTTAAACCTCAAATCAAAAGAGAAAAACGTGAAGGAAACCATTTTAATGCGACAGACAAATCCGTTGTTTTTCCAATGATTGAAGCAGAGTCATATGAGCCAAGTGTGTTTGTCGTACAACCCGCGATATTAGAAATAAAAACGAACGTTGTTGCAAAAACAGGAACAACAACAAAAAACAAAAAACAACAAAAAAAAAAATGAAGTACAGAATTTTGAGCTTTTTGAAGTAGAAATTTAAGGCGACAAATTAAAATAATCGTGTGCCGTACAGTCGTCTCTGTTGAAAAATCAGGCAAGGATGTTGAGAGTTTTGTAGCACAAATATGTGAAATACAACCCTCCCAATTGAAAAATGATAAAGAATGCTCAGAGTTTTATAATCCTGTAAACCATGCTTTTTATAGAAATAAACTTGGGTTAAGAAGGGTAGAAGTTATTCATATTCTTCTCCGAATCATAGAAAGTGGGTAACGTCATTAGAACCGTTCCATTTTGGCGGTTCTAACGACAGTTATACGCGTTATATATTTTTGATGCAGAAAATAAAATCACAGATCTCCTTCCGAAAAAATATTAGGTTTTGAGATATTCAAGAGTGCACGTGTCCAAAGTCTCATTTTTCCTTGACCTCGATGGCTCGAGCACCGATGGCTCGTTTACCATGGCTGACTCGAACCCGTTCTTGAGTCCCGAGGGAATATCTCCTTATAAGAAAAAGGAATGGTAATTAAGGATTTTTTTACTATTTTCTTGTAAATGTATGGTGTGTGTACTCATAAAAATCGCCTCTATTAGGCGATTCTAATGAGTACACACAGCATACATTTTTGTTATAGAACACCGAAAAGATGTCCCAAAATTTAGGTTGTTATGCTTCATGGCGGTTACCCTCAGTGGCTCGAACTACCCACGTCTCGAACAGATTTTCATGGTCCCAAAGGTGTTCCAGCCATTGAAGTTCTACTGTAGTAAACTATGTGACGTAGTTCAAATCTTTGATAATTTTAGTTTAAACACTTTTTATTGAAAAAAAAGATAATTTTAACTCTTTTCCCGTTTTATCATATGACGTCGCGTCTCGAAATGTAATAACTGTAATCCACTAGTGGATTAAATATGCAAATCAGCAACGTTACATGTGGTGTTGCGTTTACTAAAGGCGGAACATTGGCATTTTTGTACAAATATCGCGAATAAAATGCGTTTTAAATGTCATATGATAAACAGAATCTTGCATTCGTGCTCATTTATTATTGAATTTATTAAACTCGCATTTCATCCCTTTTCCTCAACTCGTTTAATAAATTAAGTAATACATGATATGTGCACTAATGTAAGATCCTCTTTGAACACGTTAAGCCCTTACTTTAGTTTATACTTCGGTTGCGATGAAAGCTCCAAGCTTATTGAACCGCGCTCGAACACTCATTCCTGATGTTATCACTTGCGCGCGCGAGAGAGGCAGTGACTTTTACACCACTGTTACCCATGTATACTTGGGTCGAGGGGTGGGGGGGGGGGGGCAGCATTGTCATAAAGTGTCTTACCCAAGGACACGCCTCGGCTCTGATGGCCGGATTCGAACCCACAACCTTTCGATCGTAAGTCGAACGCGCTAACCACCGAGCTTTCGTGGCTGACTACGCTAACTTTGCAAAAACAGTGTAGATCCAGATCAGCTAACTGATCAGGATCTACACTGTTTTTCATTCAGTTTGTGAGTTTGAATAAATACATTATATCAAGTGATCGGTGGATAGTCGGAAATGGGAATAGCTTTGTTGATAAGGGTTAAAGAAAGACGTTTTATTTTCATGATCAACGCAGTTAAGAATTAAATTTGTCCTGCTCAGAAATATCATATTGACATCAATTAAATACCATATACAACAAATATCTGAGCATGATCCACGCCTTATTTGTTTGGTTTTTAAAATTTATTTCACATGCAGCTTGCTTGTGCAAGATAATTGTTTTAAAACCTCTGTGTCAGTTCAGGTTATTCGATAGAAAAGCTTAAATCCCCACGTTGGATTGATGAAACAAATTCTCAAAGTAGCTCTGGAAGTTTATTTATCTGCATAATCTGAGCAAATGTGACATAATGAAATTTTGTCCCCATTTTTTATGCCCCCGCCATTCGAGGTATGGTGGAAAGGGCATATAGCGTTGCCCCTGTCCGTCCGTCCGTGCGTCGGAAACTTAAACGCGGTCAATAACTTCCTTATTTCTTGATAAATTTTAAAATTACTCGGCAGAAATGTTAACCATCATGAGACGACGTGTCACGTGTAAAACCCAGGTCCGTACCTCCAAGGTCAATGTCATACTTAGAGGTCAAAGGCAAAAAAAGGTCCGAAACTTAAACGCAGCCAATAACTTTCTTATTTCTGGATGGATTTTGAAATCACTTCGTAGAAATGTTAACCATCATAAGACGATGTGTCACATGCAAAACCCAGGTACGTACCTCTAGGGTCAATGTCATACTTAGAGGTCAAAGGTCAAGAAAAAGTCCGAAACTTAAACGCAGTCAATAACTTTCTTATTTCTGAATGGATTTTGAAATAACTTTGAAGAAATGTTAACCATCATGAGACGATGTGTCTCGTGCAAACCTAGATCCGTACCTCCAAGGTCAAGGTCAAACTTAGAGGTCAAAGGTAAAAAAAATGGCACGAAACTTAAACGCAGCCAATAACTTTCTTATCTATGGATGGATTTTAAAATTACTTGGCAGAAATGTTGGCCATCATGAGACAATCTGCCTCACACAAAACCAAGGCCCTTACCACCAAGGTCAAGGTCATACTTAGAGGTCAAATGTGAAAAAAGGGTCCAAAACTTAAACATGGTCAATAACTTTCTACAGATGAAAACGAACATAGACATGTTTTCAGGCGGGGGCATCCGTGTCCTATGGACGCATTTCTAGTTACTTTATAGTATGGGGTTAATGTAGATGTTATTCTGTAAATGCTTAGATGAAACCATAGATGAAAATGTAAACATTAGCCTGTGTTACATGGGGGAAGTATCGATAAAAACAAACAAACACTACCTTTTTTGTCCATAAAAAGAGCACCGCACGTTTCTAGCTTATCGAATTCCGATACACTACATGTACAAATTTAAGCACTTGGTTTCGTCTTGTGTTGACTGTGTTATACGAGATAATTTAATTTTCTGAAACAAAGATGGCAATATACAATAATCAAAAGGCTAACAAGACGGATTTTATGATTTTTAAAGGCCGGTCAGGATAAGGTCGCTAAGTGTTATTTGATCTACAGCTGTCAATCTACTCATAGGCCCCTTATTAAACAGCTGACAGGCAAAGGTTAATATTGTAAATTCATTTGAAGATGGCCGCCATGACCATATATGGTAAAAATCTTCAGTAATCTTTTTTCTCTGGGACTAATGGGCTAATTTCCTTGAAACTATGACTCACTCCTACCAAAATGTGACAAATGTTTCCTCAATTTGAGTAGCTTTGATCTTTCAAGTTCCAACAATTAAAACAAACAGATCCTAGCAAAGGACTATAAATCAGATAATTTGTCAGACTATCTGATTAAATTCTAGAAAAAGGCATACTGGCTGTAGGAAGGAGATAAAATTCTAGAAAAAGCAGAGTATAATTAGTTTTCCAGATTGTAGCAGAGTTGAACATTATTTAGTTTCCATTGACCAGCCTGCTCAAAACTTTTTTTTGTTTTCATCAGGTGAACAAGTCTGTGAAATGAACGCCCCCACTAAACCCCACTTTATATAGAGAAAACTGGGGTTTACGGGTGTATACATGATTTTCCTTATTTCTGTACCAAGACATAGTTTGTGGGTACACACACGCAACCTAAGCTTGGAGTATAAATAAGAAAAATATCATGGATTTCCATCAGAAAAGTAGCCATTTTGGTGATGTGGAGAAAAAAAATCCACTATGTGTCACGGCTGTGTTATCGTAATGGTTGTGGTTTTACGGCCCTTCCAAGATTATTTCACTTATTCAGTTGAGCCAAGCAATAATCAGAGGTTGGCAAAAACCGGAGTGCCCGGAGAAAAACCACGCAGAACTTAGCGTCTCACACGTGACCCCAGCCAGGCTTGAACCCACAGCGGCTTACTCATGTGTCGTCAGTTTCGGCTCTACGTGGAAGCACCATTCAGCTCAATATATTTCTCCAAGCCACGACAGGCGGGCGATTTTTTGGTTTGATATTGTGTATGATAACTGAATAGTCGATTCTATGCTAGTTTTGTTTGATTTGAGGTTTAACGTCCCCGTCAACACTGTAAAGGTCATTTTGGAGACGTTGCTTCCAATTTTGTGGGACTTTTACCCGACATTGAGATGAAATGACATCTCAAGCCCTGTCGCCCAATGAAACCAATAGGGTTTATTAGCATGGACGGTCCGCCTCGCACCGCGGTTCCTGGACAGGCTTAGATTCTCTAAGCGGTTTACCAGTACTAGTGTGCGGGCCGGATTCAGCTCTGCGTGGTTGAAATCTTACCAAGTCTTTTTGTGAGCATATTTACGTAAAGTCGGAGCCGAAGCGTAAAGTCGACATATCTTGATGGGGCCAAAAATAGACCTTTCCTGATATGACCCTTTTTAAAAATTCAGGTTGAAAAAATAAATCTGAAATAAGGACAAAGGAAAAAGGAATAAGGAAACAGCTTATCACTCGTTGCAAACAGTGCAGACCCTTCAATGTTTGCTTAAAGTCCAACCAATTTTATCAATGATTAAATTGTAATCAGCCTGGTACCCCTTAACTCGTAAATGCACCCCTTCTGTATGTGGGATGGGATATCCCATTCTGTACAAAATGGAAAAAAAAAATACTTTTTTTTCTTTTTTTTTTTTCTTTTTTTTTTTCTTTTATTTATTTTTGATTTTTCCTCATTACTAAAACCTCTTAGTTACTTATAAACATTCTTACTTTACCTTATTTACTTACCTACCTGCTATTGAATCAACGTTGAAACAACGTTTAAAACATTGTTTCAACATTGAATCAAAGTTGAGTCAGTGTTGTGTGACTGCAAGATTACTTGCTTACTTACCTACTCACCCACTCACTTGCTTGCTCGTGCACACTCACTCACTCACTCACTCACTCACTCACTCACTCACTCACTCACTCACTCACTCACTCACTCACTCACTCACTCACTCACTCACTCACTCACTCACTCACTCACTCACTCAAACCAGTTTCTTTTAATTTCCTCTGTATAGTAAAAGCCATCTGTATTGTCCTTAGGTTTAGCAACTTCTTTTGAGTGTTTCCAGATTTTTGCCGCTCTGGTAATAAAATACCCATTCTGACAGTCCAAAGCAGAAAGATGGTTTAGTTTAGAGATTAAGTCTGATAACAAAATCGAGAAAATTCAGAAACAGTCTGTATTTTGTAAGAGTGGACTGTAGCATTGGGTCTCCGGCCAATTGTAGTTTGTTCAAATTAAGTGTCTGGGTTGACATTGACCCAATTTACACCAATGTCGAATTTGCCGATTCATGAATTTAGGTATCAGGTAAAGCAACGATAATTCCAATTCTCCATCATTATGTGTATTTCCAGCGATCTGATTGGTTGAAATAAAAGTTTTATACTTTGATAAATTCAATGAGCAAGAATCTCAGATCCGTTTCACATAGCGACAGGTACATACCGTATTCGACCTATTTACCGCACTGTGCGCTTAGTTTTTTCACAATTGTATGAAAATATTGTGGTGAAAAATCCATCTAATAAGCCCACACTCAATACGAAAAAAATACGAAAAAAAGGCTTCCGATTTGATTATTTTATAGAGTTGTATTTCAGCATAGTGATTCACCACATATACATATGATTGTCTGGGTCAAAGATGCAGCAAAACTCAATATGAATTTGTTGGGATGTTACTGTAAAGTGTGCGCCTGTGTATTTTTTCCAGAAAAAGCTTGGGTGTGCGCTTATAGGAGCATGTGCGGTAAATAGGTCGAATACGGTATGTAGTAAATATAACGTGACGCCTTAGAGCACGTTTAGAAAACGCGCGGTACGTCATTTTTTTTATGAAGCGACGTCAACAGAGTTCGATTAAAAGAAGGAGAACTACTCAAAAGTTAAATGTTAGGAGAGAAACAAACTAAATTTAAATACTTGATGTTTATTTTTTTCGCTTTGGTTTCTTTCAAAGATGTTAGCTTCTATTTGAATAATAATTCCGTCGTGACCATTGGTTGAGGTCAAAAGTACGTAAACGGGCAGATATTTTTAAAATTTTGCATGCGAGTACGTCTCAAAATTCTGCACTGGAACATGCAGTAAAACTGATATGTTACCATATTCGTTTAGTTGCCATGACCGCACAAGACCAAAATCATTTGTATAATAAGCAATGGGAATCTGACGAAAATTGCCTTATTTTCAATCTTTTTGGCGTATAGAAAATAAACTGGCCCATAGATTTTTTCTAAAAAATAATATGCTGTGTCGTATATATTGTTGTTTAGAATGATATGAAAATGTCATTGACTATCAGGTAAGGCTGACACGATTAATCGCATAATCAATTAATCGATCGATAAATTCCACAAAAATGATTATCATTTCTGATTTGCTTTCAATCGATTACTTGATTGGTACAATTTACTACCCAAAGTTATGCCTATAATAGCTGGATGAGTGGCAAACAGTGCAGACCCTGATGAGACGCCGCATTATGCGGCGTCTCATCTGGGTCTACACTGTTTGCTAAGGCCTGTCTGTTCAGATATACATATGGTAAAGTGCAACATATGGTTAGAGTCATGCTCAGACAGGAAGCCAGACAGGTAAAATTATGAAAAAAAAAAAAAACACCTTATCTATCGCAATGACAGGGCTGATAATCGATTATCTTTTCAGCTCCGATTAGCCAGCCCTACTATCAGGTTAGTTTATTTTCAATAACAGCGTAAAGAAGTATAGGGTATGTATAATTTGACGTAATTTGTAAACGACGTTTCAGAAGTGCGCCGTCAACTTTTCTTTAAGCTGTAGCCTTATATGAAGAACAAGCAGAACATGCAAAATTTAATGCATTAGCAATTGTATCAACAGCTCCTTCATACTCCAGTTGAGGCATTTTTCCGTATGTAAATTCGAAGATTCTGTGTGCCTGTGAGAGAGGCTTGGTAAAATGTTTTCTACGTATTCCTACAATTATAGTTTTAGCAAAAATAATGAAAATAATCGTTAGATCACCGTAAGCCTCACTTCGACTTGTAATAGGTAGCGTTTCTTGACATTTACATTTTATTCGGTGGATTTGATCAAGTTATGTAAAACGACCCGCGTATTGGGAACACAATTGGTCGGTACTGTGAAGACTATGAATAGACAGCGGGAGTATGCAAGCTGACCTCAGTGGCGCTCAATGTTCGTACTTTTTTACATTTTCTCATGATTTTTTTTGTTTTATCTAGGCTAATTTATTTGCAAGGTTGCAGTAAATGGCTTGCCGTTGTGAATTTTGCATTGTTATACGGCACACTACAAATAAATAAATAAATAAATAAATAAATAAATAAATAAATAAATAAATAAATAAATAAATAAATAAATAACTGCATCATGTTTTTTACAACAGAGACTGAAGATTTTTATCATTTAACCGACATGGCAATTGAGAATAAGGAGTTTTTTTGTTTTTGTTTTTTTTTAATGAGGACGTTTGTTTGGTGTCCAATGACGTTGCCGTCAACGCGCGTAAACTTTGGCGACGTCATTTACGTATTCTTGACCTTAAGCTGATTCGTACGCTTTCTTAAGAATTGAAAAAAATTAGATCTGGGGCCAGTTGTTCAAAGCATCGTTAGCTTAACGAGCTCGTTAGTGGTCATATTGTTAACTCTTCTAGCAAGTACAGTATCGTAAATTTTGGTATTTTTGCTGGAAAAATGTGAGCAGCTTTTGCGTCAGCAAAAGCTGCTCACATTTTTCCAGCAAAAATTTCAGCATATTTGCCATATTTAATGATCAAAGTTTTAACGATATGTTAACTAACGACGTCGTTAGTTTTGAACAACTGGCCCCTGGTATTTTTGTTGGCATTTTCGATAACAAAGTTGGAATTATAAGGAATGAATTATCATATTTATGGATTTTATCGATGTGTAAACATTTCGATAAAATTCACAAAAATGAAACCGTTTAACTAAGCAAGCAACAACATCGAAGGCACCAACAAACTATATGTGCATTCTTTCTATCGAAAGAAATTAATGTTGGAAGATAAAGGCTCGTAGCAGTTTTATTTGCCTGTATAGCTTAGTAGTTTCTTTAATGTTTCTTTCATGTTTGAATTTGTACTTTAGTTGATGCTATGACATAAACACATTGGAATTTTATGAATGTATGTGCGCCGGTATTGTTCATGCATTAATGTTTATGACACGTCTATTACGCGATTGGACTGCGTATTCTGTGATTTCAGACGAACTGTGCGTTAAAATATAAAATATTGTATTTTTGGTAGCAGGTAGCAATTTTTATGATACATGAACAACTGGAATGAAATATAAGAGACAGTCCCAGCAGGCACACGTCGCTAGGGCAACGTCAAACCAACGTCGATGCAACATCATGACGTTGCAACGACGTAGATGTGACGTTGCATAAACGTCATGACCTTGTACCGGCGTTGATGTGACGTCACAATAACGTCATATGCCCGCTGGGGTATTTCTTCCCTATTATTTTGTCGTTATAAAGAATCTGCCGCTTTAAAGAATCCCAATAACAGGGGTGACAACCTACGTCATAACAGAGATGTCGTACCAATTTCAGAAGCGGCCATATTGGTGTAAATAGAGTAGATAAAATGCTTCAAACTAGATGTGTACATTACGAGTCTTCAGAAAACATACTTCAGCTGGTAACAAACAATATTTGCATCCCATCGGTGAGCTAATTTTACCTAGACAGTCATAGGAATAACGCCAGATGTAAACAAAAAGGTTGACCTCAGAATTAAGTGCAAAATGTTCACAATATAAGAGGTTTTACAACATCCCAGCTTTTACTCTCATCTAGCTGATAATATCTGACAGGTCTGCAGCCAATGTTTAGATAACACATTTATTTACACTATCACTGAAAATTTTGACTTAATTTAAAAAAAAAAAAAAAAAAACCCTGTATTGTAAAATATTAACAAAATACCAGTTGTCCCGGAGTTTTGCATTATTTCTAACAGGCTTACAAAGTTGAAATGACTTCATGAACATCGATACTAAGTCAAGACGTTACATCGACGTTGATACCATGTTATTTCGAAGGTGTGCGTCTGTAAAGTCTTGGTGGAGCTTGAGATATCCTTTCATCTCAATGTCGATATAAGTCCCATAAAATTGGAATTAAAGTCTCCAAAATGACCTAAATAGTGTTGACGATGACGTAAAACCTATATTAATTTGAAACACCCTGAACTGTTCTTCTTGAACCAATCTCACATAGAAGGCAGGGACCAGTTGTTCAAACTTGTTAGTTAACAATTCATTTAGACTTGAATCATTAAATATGGCAAATATACTAATATTTTTTTTGCTGAAAAAAATGTGAGTAGCTTTCAATTTTTTTCAGCAAAAATAACAAAATTTTAGATACTGCACTTGCTAGAACAGTTAGTAATTTGACCACTAACGAGCTCGTTAAGCTAACGATACTTTGAACAACTGGCCCCTTGTTAGCATCTGACTAGACAAAAGTGTCCTAGAATGTAACCCATCTTCAGCACTAACCATAAACACATTTTGTTTCAATCTCAGAAAACCATACCGGGTGCCCAAGTTCTAAATATGAATGATCTTTGATAAGTGGCTGTCCAGATTCAAGCATTTGAAAATAATAATAATAATAATAATAATAATAATAATAAGACTACTACTAATAATAATAATAAGCAGTAATGCATATAACCAGAGCTCTACAATCTTCATACATGTACAAGGAGCTAAAAACTGTCCCGAACGAGGACTTAAACTGTTCTCTTCAACTCTTTATTTTTTTAGCTGTAAACAAACAGTGTAAAACCTGATTGTATGCCACATTCTGATCTGGGGCTACACTGTTTGCCAACTACACTGTTTGCTAAACCCAACACATGGTTCTAGCCCAGATGCTACAGATAGACTTTGACCTCAGCGATAAGAAAAGCCCAGCTAATTTTACTGGATTTAGTACAGCTCAGTAATAGGCATAATTGAAAGCTACTGCGCTTTTTTAATGTTTTGGTCTATGGAAAACAATCAACTTATTTATGTATTTTCCACAGCGAATATAAACGTAAAAACATTCTCTTGGCTCCGTGGCCTAATAGGCAAGAACTCCTATTCTTAATCATTAGATCTCTCACCACTGTGGTTCGATCCTCGCTCGGGTCAAATGTGGGCCGACAAGTTCTGCAACAGAAGGACAGGAGGATTTTCTCTGAGTAATCCGATTTTCCCCGCCTCTGAATCTATGGGCATAGGTAAATAGAACAAACCCGGGTCAGGCGCCGCATAATGTGGGAACTGATATAAGTCTATACTGCTTTTCTAGCAGGATTTTCCATCAAATTCAAAAATAGCATTAGATCAACGAAAGAAAAAAAAACAGAAGAAAAGAGGGAGACCTCGCCCCCCCCCCCTCCCCCCCCCACACACACACATACACACTCACACCCAGGTGACACCCCTTAAATGATAAATGGGCCTGACAACTCAAATACGCACTGTATATGTAAACGGTGGTTTTGTTTTTAACATCCCCGTCAACACTATTTATGTCATTTTGGGGACTTTGCTTTCTATTTTGTAGGACTTCTTTCCTGAAATTGAAATAAAATGACATCTCAAGCCCTTCCGCCCAATAAAACCAGTATGATTTATATGCATGGATGGTCGGACTTGTACCACTTTGTCTGGGCAGTTTCTAAGCGGTTAACCAGTACTCATGTGTGGTCTGTTTCAGCTCTGTATGGAATTACCGTGCAGCCTAATCTATTTCTCCAAGCCCAAAATGGGCGGGTATCAGTAAACGAGGATTAACAGAGGTAACCATATTTTTTTTATAATTCCGCTGTCAACACAGGTTGTGGGTACTTGTTAAAACCACCACGAGCAGTTTCAAAGTTTTAACAAATACTAAATGGCCCCCGCCCATAGGGGCTTGAAGAAATATATGGGCTGCATGATGCTTCCACGCAGAGCTGAATCCGGTCCGCACACTAGTACTGGTAAACCGCTTAGACAATCTAAGCCTGTCCAGGAACCGCGGTACGAGGCGGACCGCCCATGCTTATAAACCCTATTGGTTTCATTGGGCGACAGGGCTTGAAATGTCATTTCATCTCAATTTCGGATAAAAGTCCCACAAAATTGGAAGCAACGTCTCCAAAATGACCTTTACAGTGTTGACGGGGACGTTAAACCCCAAATCAAACAAATTAACCAATACTCATAAGTAAATAAATAAATAAAACAAAATCCCACTGACTCTGCATACATTGCACACTTATATATTGCCAAAAAATTGCACCAAATCAAGTCTAGTCTGGGTTGTCAATAGCAATACATGTGGTCTAATCTACTTGGCTTAGGTACCAGATATCCCATGTAATATATACAATGACTACATACTTTATTGCTATCAACACCAGTAAATCAAGTGCCTCACAGCTGCTCTGCTGTAAAGCCTTTACTAGCGCACCTTTTTGAACATTTGTTTACTTCTCAAATTTGAGCTGATTTCTGTGGTTATTCCTATGACTGTAGAAACATTGGAAAGGCGTCCATAGCTTCGCCACAAGGTTTGATTCGGCGCTGAAAACAATGGTAGTTCCGACATCAAGGCAAAATCAGCTTGTGTCGAATTATTTAAAGAAAGAGCCACATTTCTGAGACAGATTTCAGTTTGTTTCTTTCTTTATGACCTAATGCGCCAATTGCGCCTATATACTTGTTGTGACAAATGCCTTTTGGTGGGTGGTAAAAGCCGGCAAATCTACTAATGGTTACGACATCACTGCTCTGAAGTAGGTTGTTCCCCCTGAATAAGGAGAAGAACCCTTTCCTTTAAGGGGAATGGGAACACCTTGCAGATTTTTTCGCCATTTTTCAAAGGGAGACAACTTTCGGGAGTTCCTGTTCGCTTTTCTATAAGTCCTGTCCCACGGAAAAGGGGTCTACTCTTACAGAAAAGAATTTGCTCCTCTGGAGCAAATTCTTTCCTGTAAGAGTTGACCCTATTGACATGGGAGACATAATACTTTTTGCAGGAGTTGCCTCCCCTAAAGGTGTACCCATTCACCTTAATACCCAAAGAAACAAATGATGCAGACATCGGTTAGAATCGCCTCGAAATACCCACAACATTCGTTTTTCCTATGATATAAAACTGCAGAAAACTTGAATATATCCATTAATCCGTGCTATCTTGACCTAAATTTCTTCCATGACGCGATCTCTGTATAAAGAGGGTTGATCGTATTGCACGAAATATCGCCGGGTCAGAGAAGGTCGAAATCAGCCTGTGCATCAGCGCAGGTTGAGCAGAGTTTTAGCTGTCCACGCCAATACACATCATGCGATCAAGTCCGTGAAATGAACAGACCCAAACCCAGCTTTATATACGGAAAGCCGGGTTTACTGGGGTGTACATTATTTTTTTTTATTTCTGCTCCAAGAAATAGGTTTTGGGTACTCGTGGTGGTTCTAACCAGCAACCACAACGTATGTTCACGGTATAAATAAGAACAATATCAGGGATTTTCATCAGAAAAGTTTTTGTTTGTTTGTTTGATTTAATGTTTAACGTCCCCGTCAACACTATATAGGTCATTTTGGAGACGTTGCTTCCATTTTTGTGGGATTTTTACACGATATTGAGATGAAATGTCATCTCAAGTCCTGTCACCCAATGAAACCAACAGGGTGTATAAGCATGGACGGTCCGACTCGCACCGCTTTGCCTGGGCAGGCTTAGATCCTCTAAGCGATTTACCAGTACTCGTGTGCGGCCGGATTCAGCTCTGCGTGGAAACATCATGCAGCCCATTTATTTCTTCAAGCCCCAGTGGGCGGGGGCCGACATCAGAAAAGTAGCAGTTTTGGAGATGTGAAAAAATGCGCTGTGTCGGACGGGTGTGTTATCGTAATGCGATGAGTCTTCCATGTGTTCGAATTTTTTTGCATAGTAAAATCAAAGCACCGGCAGTAATAATAATAATAATAATAATAATAATAATAATAATAATAATAATAATAATAATCAACTTTATTTATAGGGGGTAACACATTTAGTAAACTAGTAGTAATCTTCCATGTGGCCCTCTTTTTCTTCCTTTTTCTGGGTATAAAAAAGTACTAAGCAATGTGTATAAAGTCTCGTGCTCAAGGAAACAACACGTGGCGCCTGTGGGAATCGAATCGGCTACCTCTCGATCTCAAATCCGATGCTTTACCACTGCACAGGTTAATTAAGCTGTTTCATTTTAACCCTCAAATTCCTGTTTTATTCAAACAGAGTAGACCCTGATCAGACGCCGCGTTCTGTGGCGTCTGATCAGGATCTACACTGTTTGCCAAAAGCCCAGCACATGAGCCGAATCAATGTTTTACAGTTATCCTCCTTTACAAACCACTTCGTCACAACGGCGAGAATAGCGCGGCAATAAATAACCGGTTCCTGGTCTCTGTGAAAGTAAATGATAGTCACATGTCACTTTAACATCAACAAAGAAAAGCTACAGTGTTTAGTGGCTTTGGTATCGACCGAAAATTCGTAATGTTTTCTGGCATACTGACCAGAATCAAACCAGTAAGAAAAGAAATACACAGGAAAAGCCACGAATTATCGTCAAGGCGATCTCAAATCACTAAAAAAGAAAATCTTACGCCACGAATACGGGCCTCCGCGGCCTAGTGGGTAAGAGCGCTGACTCTTAATCATAAGCTCTTTCATCCCTGCGTGTTCGAGCTGTGCTAGGGCCAGATTTGAGACAAGTTCTGCAATGTTAAGGTCAGGTGTTTTTTCACCGGGGTACTTCCGTTTTCGTCCACCTGATTGACGATCGGCTCGTATTAAGTGAAAAAATCATGGAGAAGCAAAAAAAAAAAAAAAAAAAAAAAAAAAGCCACGACGGCAAACACGTTTCGCCATAAAACGAAGTTTCCAACCGTAAAACGTAAAACTTATCTGACAATTTTGAATACTATAAGAATCTTATATGGGTGTGAGGGGTGGATGGAAAAATCCGTCCCGAGGGACATTGTCCGGCATCACGAGGCTTGCCGAGTGATGCGGCGGACAGTGATCCCGAGGGACGGATTTTTCTATCCACCCCTCAAACCCATACTGGATTCTTTTTCTTGCATACCTTCCATTTCTTAGCGCGGAATTTTAATGCTGCGGTCACTTCGGTTACCGACGTCCGTCATATTGTGATGACACTGCAGGAATATTTAGTGACGTCACATAACGTGCTGTGACGACGGCGCATACGAGGTCGTAATCAACCAGTGCATTTATCAAACACGCGATTATATTCGATTTTGGGTCGGAACACCAGGGTCAGAACATAAATTTCTATCCCAGGGTAAAATCACGTATTTCCTTGTCTGGTGTGTCTCCTACATCTTTGAACTTGGACACGCAACCATTCTTAGATGGCAAACAATGTAGATGGTGATTATTATAATTTGTTTGTTTGCACTGGGGTTTAGCGTCCCCATCAACACTATTAAGGTCATTTTGGAGACGTTGCTTTCAATTTTGTGGGATTTTTACCCGACATTGAGATGAAAGGACATCTCAAGCCCAGCCGTCCAATGAAACCAAAAGGCTTATATGCATTGGACGGTCTGACTCACATTATTTTGCCTTGGCAGGTTTAGTCCTTCTAAGCGGTTTACCAGTACTCATGCGTGGTCAGTCTCAGCTCTGCGTGGAAGCACCATGCAGTCCATCTATTTCTCCAAGCCCCGATGGACGGGCGATAATTAAAGGGTATCTGCGCAAGATACAACCTGACACTCCTTAATTTTGAATTGGTTCATATAAGAAAGAAGATTCCATTTTGGTACAAAAAGGGTTAATCCTGATGACATGTCTAACTAAGTGTAAATTCGCATGCGGTTGGCATTTTTCTTTTCTAGTAAGCACGCACTCATTGCGTCTGTAACCACCTGAGGATAATCTGTTTTTGGTTGTACCAATATTTTCCCATTACAGTCAATGGTGAAATAATGATTTTTGAATGACCTGTTTTTCTTATTTATTTTGTATCCCCATCTTTTCATTTTCTTGTATCAAAGAACAAACTTGGTACCTGATGATCTGTCTCTGGTCGGGCCCATCGGATTCTAAATGTTGGTTTTCTTTTGCTCCGGCATTTCAGTGGTTTCTTGCTGTCGAGTCCTCGCCGTTGTTTCATCTCTGTGATTGTTAGATTTTTGTGTTCACGGAGATGTTGCATTGATGAGTTAGGAGGCCTTCATGCGGACTGAACAAATTATTTGTCTTAATCGCGATGGAAGTAAGGGTGAGAATTGTGGCCACATAAAATCGATTTAAGCCCCCTAGTGGAATTCGTTTCCGCTGACCGTTCCATAGCGGTTCTTCTGTAGCGGTTTATTTTTGTTATGGTTTGTCTTTGGGTGTTTGTGTCGCTTATATTATTTTATTTTGGACAGCCTATTGGCCATTTTGTGGAAAAGTAACTGTCCTTTTGGCTTTCCGCTAGTGATGTTTCCATTAGGGTTTGTTGTTTCATGTTTATGTTTCTTTCCCTTTGGTGTCTCTGATGGGAGCTGTGGGTTAATTGTATCGATTCCTGATCATTGCCTCCACTTCTATTTTGGTACATCTAACGGAAAAAAAATAGGAACTCTTAATTTTTATTTATAACAATAAAAATGAGATCGGCCCTCTAAAAGCACCTTCTTCGTGACATTTGTGTTTGCCTGGCAACTTCCAAGGTTTGATCTTAGATCTCTATGTTTCTTTCTTATAAAGTAGAGTAAATCCTTCTTGTTATAGCTCTATGAATTTCTTTATTTCTCATTACCCTCAATAGTTCAAAGATGTTTTTCAAACGACATGTTTTCTTATTTGTTTTGTGACCCCAAGTTTTATTGTCTTATGTCAAAGAATAGTGACATTTTGCGAAAAAAAGGCAGAGTTATTTTATTTCTAATTAAACAGTGAGATCGGCCTTCATCGTGACCATTCAAGTCCAATGGATAAATTTGCCTATGCATGGCATTGATTGTGGCCATTTTCCGGCGATCTGTCAAACGAAAGCTAATAAACACTGACAGAAAATACCAGCAATGCTGTCCACGGATACTTCTAAGCCAATCATGTGCGTGTCACTAACGCATGGTTTCTGATTACATGTATTGCAATGTTTTGTTGTGACTTCGAAAGCGGTATTGAGTCGCCTTTATTATATTGCTGATACCGGTAATGCTCTTTCGAGAAAAACTACATCTGAAAATGTCGTCTGCTTTTGTCGTCTGCAGATTTTCGCATACAGGCAAACAGTGTGGGCCCAGATCCTGTAGGAGCAGTCTGATCTGGGTCCACACTGTTTGCAAACAAATGACTTTTAAGGTAACCGGCAGACGGCAAAGCAAACGACAATTGTCGTATTATGGGTTAACCAGTACAGTGCACATTATTTCGCTAGAAACTGACAAATGCCTCACTAGAACCAGCGGAAGGAGAGGTGCATAAATACAGACGACGGATAAGTTCCGACAGATACATTTAGGAAATGCTTCATGCAACTTATGATACCAATAGTCTTGTTTGAGAATTTTCTTTTTGTGAAAAGCGCTCATTGATGTCGTTCAAGCTCCAACAATATATTCCAGTCTTTTAGGAAAACAGTGTAGACCCTGATCAGACGCCGCGTCAACCACCTTATGACACCACAGTGGCTCTTTGCTTTAATTAATCGTTAGTAGGATTTCCGACAGGTCAGTGATACTCATGTGGAGTTTAGGACTGACGAGAATTTAAGCCTCCCCACCCTCCACCCCTTGGAATTCGTTTCACTGACCGTTCCAAGGCTGTTCTTCTGTCGCGGTTTAGTAATGTTATGGTTTGTCTTTGAGTGTGTACATCGCTTATATTTTTTTGTTTTGGATATCCGATTGGCCATTTTGTGGGAAATTAACTGTCCTTTTGGCTTTCCGCTCATGATTGATGTTTCCACTAGGATCTATATACATGTAGTTGTTTCTTGTTTGTGTTTCTTTCCCTTTGGTGTCTCTGATGGGAGCTGTGGGTTAATTGTATCGATTCCTGATCATTGCATTTACTTCTATTTTGTTTATAACTTTGGGTCGATTAATAAAGAAGCAACCTAAAAAAAGGGAACACATGAAATTCATGACAAATACATCTATTTTCCAACTATTTGAGAAACATCTTCATATTCATACAGAATAAACGCGGAAAAAGTACTATAGTAATAGCCATGGTAAACCATGTTAGTATAGTCTCCGTTCTGAATCGCCACTTCATCTCCAGGTTTAAGTTCTACGACAGCGCTTTGGCTGGACTGGTCATACAAGTCGGCGTCGTTAAAATCACTTCTTGCCAAAAGTTGACCATTTTTGACAAGTTTGGCGTGATGTGAACCTTTTCCATATGCGAGAATGGACGATGTGATGAAGTAGATGCCAGGGCGTGGAGCGGTAAACGTACCATTGATGTTGTTATATGCCGATCCTATATTGGTTATGACACTGTCGAACACGATGTTCTGATCAAGGGATAACGGTGGGGTGGGGTTGGTTAGGCGAGCCGTAAACGCCACTGCCGTATAGATGTTGGTCTGCCGTTTTCTATCTGCCAAAACATAGCACAGTCAAATTACGCTCTCTCTCTGTGTGTGTGTGTGTGTGTCTGTGTGTGTGTGTGTGTGTGTGTATGTGTGTGTGTGTGTGTGTGAATTCGGGTTAAACGTCGCTTTAAAATTGTTCAGTCATATCATGACGATGTCTGGTTGCGACAGGGAGCTCAATGCTCACTTTTATAGTGCTGCCTCACTGAAGTATCATTTCCCAGACACATTACATGATACCACACCCTGTCACATTATCCTGACACTGGGTCGACCAGTCCAAGCTCTACCCCGTAAATCTGAGTGCCAAACGAGGAGTAGCTAGTACCATTTTTAAAGACTTTGGTATGTCGCGGCCCGGGATTGAACCCGCGACCTCCCGTTCCCCGGAGCGGACACTCTACCAACTGAGCTGTCGGGGCCGGTAAAATTACGCTATTAAGACCACATAAAATTAAGACTAATTCTACTTTTAAAATAATATTTTTTTTTTTTTTACGGTCATTCTCTCCCTTCTGCTGATTCAAGTAGGGTAGTTTCCAATTTCTGGTGAAAGAATGTGCACTGTACTTGTTAGCCACTTACGTATAAGCCCGCCCAGGAAAAGTGTCGATAGGTAAACTCACCGGCTCAAAATGACATAAAATAGTGTTTACTGGGCCGTTAAGCTCCAAAACAAACAAACAAAAGCTAATTATGTAGGTTGCAGTTATTCTTTATGTTTTCTGCATACGATGTCCTCTGCTCAGATACCACCTTTGGGACTGTTCAAAAGTGGTCTTAAAGACCACTTTTGAACAGACCCAAAGGTGGTCTTCATATTGTGATTTTACTGTATACACTTTAATCGGTTGGATCAGACATCTTAGATTGAAAACCTATTATCAAAGCATTGAAAGCACCGATAGGTCGATTGTCTTTGAGTGTAGGCTGGGAAAAGGTATTGAATGGGAACTTAGACTGATTTTGTAACCGTCTTAATTTCTTTTACTGTACACAAACGGTATAGACCCTGATCATACACCGCGTTCTGTGTCGTCTGATTTGGCTCGACACTGTTTGCCAATCCAACACATGATTCCAGTTCACCCGCTAACGCAACACTCTGGCCTCACAGCGATCAGAATAGCGCGGGGATTTTCTATAAATAACCGGTATCTGGATTTCCTACAAATCAGTGATAGTCACGTGGACATTAACTACGAAGCGCTTTTGTGCATAATTTTGTTTGTTTGTTTGATTTGATGTTTAACATCCCCGTCAACAATGTAAAGGTAATTTTGGAGACGTTGCTTCCAATTTTGTGGGACTTTTACCCGACATTGATATGAAATGACATCTCAAGCCCTGTCGTCCAATCCAACCACTAGGGTTTATTAGCATGGACGGTCAGCCTCGCACCGTGGTTCCTGGACAGGCTTAGATCCTCTAGGCGGTTTACCAGTACTAGTGTGCGGGCCGGATTCAGCTCTGCGTGGAAGCATCATGCAGCCCATATATTTCTTCCAGCCCCTATTGGCGGGGGTCGTTATAAATCAGTGATATTCACGTGGACATCAACTACGAAGAGCCTTTGTGCTTAGTTTTGTTTGTTTGTTTGATTTGAGGTTTAACGTCCCCGTCAACACTGTAAAGGTCATTTTGGAGACGTTGCTTCCAATTTTGTGGAACTTTTACCAGACATTGAGATGAACTGACATCTCAAGCCCTGCCGCCCAATGAAAGCAATAAGGTTTGTTTGCATGGACGGTCCGACTCACACCGCTTTGCCTGGGCAGGCTTAGATCCTCTAAGCTGTTTACCAGTACTCGTGTGCGGGGCGGTTTCAGCTGCGGTGGAAGCATCATGCAGCCCCTATATTTCTTCAAGCCCCGATGGTGCTTAGTAACTTTGTGTCGACTGACAAACAATCGAACCAAAGGGTAAGTATTTAAAGCCACCAACTTCACAATTGCCAGTCTTGTGATTTCTGAAGAAAAAAAAATGATTCACCGTGCACTGTTGCATTGTTCCACGCTGGTTACATCGTTTCTTTAGAACTGGCCCCGAGGTTATAACTCAACTGAGCATGGAATTCGTAATGTTCAAAACTATTGAAATACAGTCGAACTTTAATGGCTCGAACACCTTTGGGACCTCGAAAATCTGTTCGAGACAGGGGTAGTTCGAGCCACTGAGGTTACTGCCAGGAGGCATAACGAAAAATTTTTAGACATCTTTTCGGTGTTCTATAATAAAAATGTATGCTGTGTGTACTCATTAGAATCGCCTCATCGAGGCGATTCTAATGAGTACACACAGCATACATTTGCAAGATAAAAGACTAAACTCTCCTTAATTATCCCCCACTATTTCTTATGTAGAGGAGTTCGCTAGGGGCTCAAGTATGGGTTCGACACATCCATGGTAAACGAGCCATCGGTGTTCGAGCCATCGAAGTTCTACTGTACAAACAAAGCCAACAAACTTACTACTCAGATTAACACAGAATGCTATTTATCCTGATCATAAATTAAAAAAGTTCCGATATTTAAAATGCCGAGAACTAAATGCCAGACTCATTGAGCATTTGATACCGAATAATACGGAATGAAATATTAATTCTCACACAGCGCGCCTATATAGGCAATGAAAAATAACCGTGTTTTATTCTACAACAAATCACGGCAAGGAAGAGCGTGACGAGTGACGTCATTAAAAACTGCAAATTTATTACGTCACTAGTCGATTTCCTTGACGTTGGACGGTGTAGGGTCATTTTCTCGCATTGAAAACGTTAGAAAAGGATATAACTGCATGTGTTTCAGTCGAAAATTTTAGCGGGATTTCTTCTAACAATAGCGAAAATTTGTGAGAATTTGAAGGAAACAACAGCATTATTGCCGAGTATCAGCGTGTTAGAATCGAAATAGATCAGCTCTAGCTAGTGATTTGCTAGGTAATAATTCATAGTTTATCGGTCAGTTGTAAGTAGACAAATCACGCGCGCTACGCGCTCGTGATTTGTCTACTTTACAACTGACCTCCAAACTGTGATTTATTACTCAAATCTGATCTTTTTCTTAAACAGAAACATGCCTCCTGTTCCTGAATATTCAAAAACTATTACATGTACCTTCTTTAGGTGCCACATAATCGTTCGTCTCCGTCTCGCCCTTTTCTGATTTGGTAAAATCACCATGGAGAAAACTGTCTTGATGTTTGTCATTATGAGCTGGTGCTAGTTTACGTTTCAAGGACTTTATTTCATCATTCAGTCCCTTCTCCGCATCGGCGAAATCATGCTGCAGTTGTTTTATAGATTTAGAGTGTTCCTCGCGCTCAGTTTCCAGTGTCACTTTCAAGGTATTTATTTCTTGCTGTAGACTTTCCCTGTTAGTTGAAATTTCGTTCCTTAAACTTTCAAGCTTGGTATCATATCGAGACACTATTTCATTTAAACGAGTTCGAAACAGATGTTCTATTTCTTCAGCATTTATCCAGACAGGTTTTCCTTCCAATGACAGAGCATTAGATGCCGTCACGAGACTTACATATGTGAAAAACAACACAAAACAAAGAACTCCCATATTTGTTTTTAAAGTGTAGATGTCAGAATGTATACTATGTCATTTAGATAAGAAATTAAACTTATGATCAAGATAAGAAATGCAAGCAAGATATGGGCTCGATCCAGTGACCCCGTAGCACGTTTTATCAGTATAATAAGCACCCTAGAATACAGAAATAGAGGCAATGATCAGGAATCGATATAATTAACCCACAGCCCCCATCAGAGACACAAAAGGGAAAGAAACACAAACATGAAGCAACATACTCCAACGGAAGCACCAACAGCGGAAAGCCAAAAAGGACAGTTATTGTCCCACAAAATGGCCAATAGGCTATCCAAAATAAAATAATATAAGCGACACAAACACCCAAAAATCGCGACAGAAGAACAGCCTTGGACCGGTCAGCGGAAAGAATTCCACTGGGGGGCTTAAATCGATTTTACGTGGCCACACTCCTCGCCCTTACTTCCGTCGCGATTAAGACAAATAATTTGTTCAGTCCGCACGAAGGCCTCCTAACTCATCAGTGCAACATCTCCGTGAACACAAAAATCAAACAACCACAGAGATGAAACAACAGTGAGGACTCGACAGCAAGAAACAACAGAAATGCCAGACGAAGAGATTCAAGGAACCATCAAAAGTCCCTCTCGTGAGGACAAAAGCATATTACCGAGCAAGTGGCTAAGCCTAATCAGAATGGGTCCTGGTGAATACGAGGCAAAACGAATCAGCGAAGCCGAAGGCTAAGACGTCATCAAGGTTTATTCCTCAGATTTTTCTTGCTCTATCTATAACAGGCCGTTAAGTGCTTGGCATGTTCCGTAAAATGTTATCCTTTGGAAGCAAGGATGACAACGTTGAACTGAAGACTGTGGAATGTATACATTTTTAAGCCAACTTAGTAAAAAAACAAAAAAAAAACAATAGCACTTCACGCATTTACAGAAGAACTATATTTCCTTCATGTTCATTCTCGTCCTATATTTAAGCTGGGTTCAAACCATGGTCTTGAAAACGACAGGAGTAGTTGCGGAGAAACGAGCAGTATAATGAATTATGAAGGATGTATTTAACTATATCGGGGCAAAAACATGTTAGAATTTTCAATCAATTCATTTTACAGATGCAACACATTTTTCCGTAGGGATTTTCTAACTATACCGTGATAGTGATCCTCTCCAACGGTAACAACAATGCTTAGATGCTGATCTCAATGCTGATATACAGAGAATACCAGGTTCGTGTCTTTTGATATCAAGTTTATTCTACATGCGTTCTCGAAGCACAGCCTGATAAACTTGATATCAAGTTTATCAGACAAGGCTTCGAGAACGCTTGTAGAATCGCGAGGCTTGCCGAGCGATTCTGCATGCGTTCTCGAAGCCAAGCCTGATAAACTTGATATCAAATGACACGAATCTGGTATTCTATTTATCAGTTTATCCGCTTGTACACTCTTAAATTAGCAATTTGCGATCAGTTTTCAATGGTCCTCAGTGCGTCCCAACATTCCGGCAGTCCGTATATTCAGCATCAGCTGACCGCAATTTTTCCTATGATATTTTAAAAGTATTTTTTTTCTTTTTTTTCCATTCTTTTCCAGTAAGTTTAACATTTTGTCCATTTTTCCGGTGGTCCGCTTCATTACAAAAAAAGTGCAATGTCATGTTGACCTGATAAAGCTCACTTGACCTGAGATAGCATATCTTTATCAGGTCAATGCGTTGCAATGCAATATATATATAGGGGGTAACTGATAAACTGATTTTAAATGAACAAGATTACATTGCTATTGTACTTATCAATCCTTTTAGCCCTTTGTGGACAAATAGAATCTTCAAACCTATATTAACTTTTCACAGGGACAGTTACAAAAACGGGTTAATGAGTGACAAAAATGTCCGTACTGTAAGTAAACAGTGAATACCCAGATCAGTCGCCGCGTTTTGCGGGGTCTGATTTGGGTATTCACTGTTGACCAGTGTCATATTTTCTGGCTGTCAGGCATATTTCGGTCAATCCGCAATACGATATTCTCGATTTGCTGGAAATTGGGTTTTAATTCCAGCAAGTCTCGTAACTATTAATTAACGTTGATGGATTAAACGTTCATCTTCAGAATAATTTGATACATGGCTTTACCATTGACCTTGTCATTATATATTTCTGCAGGATTCCGACTGTTTTTTTCTTCTTCTTTTTTGTCTCTGCTGGTTAAGTTACTGAAAACAAAAGGAAATATGGACACGAAATGAAATACCACGCCCCCGCCCAACGGGGCTTGAAGAAACAGATGGGCTGCATGGTGCTTCCACGCAGAGCTAAAACCGACCACACACGAGTACTGGTAAACAGCATAGAGCCAGGCAAAGCGAACCGTCCGTGCTTATAAACTCTATTGGTTTCATTGGGCGGCAGGATTTGAGATGTCATTTCATCTCAATGTCGGGTAAAAGTCCAACAAAATTGGAAGAAACCTTTCCAAAATGACATATCCAGTGTTGACGGGGACGTTAAACCTCAAATCAATGAAACAAACAACGTACCAATGTCACTTATCAAAGCACCTACAGCACTGATTAGCTTATTGTGTCTGAGTGTAGCCGGGGCAAATGTGCCTGAACAGAGACCTAGATAGTTTCGTTTAACCCTTAAATCCCTGGATTTTAACAAAGAAAATTGTAGACCCTGATCAGATACGCGTTCTAAACTATTTGCTTGTTTCCTAGTATATGTGCCCAATCAAACCTCCTTTCATTGCACTCTGACGTCCCAAGGACAAGCATCACACGGTTATGAATAACCGTTACCTTGATTTGGCACAAACGCAATGTGCGCGCGGTATTACTTTATTGGGCTTGTGGGCAATTAAAGGGAAACTTCCAGTATACTTTGTAACTGAGGCAAAGGATAGACAGTCGACCCCCTCCCCTCCAAACAAAAAAAAAAAAAAAAAAAAAAAGAAATAACGCAAAAAGGGTTGCTTTTACAACCATGAGCACATTGCAAATCGAAAACGGGAATCGTGGTTTTATTCAGACTTCGTAACGCACAGAAACTCTTCAGTGCTCAAGTCCACGTGACAATCACTGAATTATAGGAAATCCAGGTGAGGCCAAAGTTTGTAACTTTCCTCAAAATGTTTCAGATTTTGTTTGTTGAAATTTTTCACTTATAAAGCTCACTCGTCATGAGATAGCATATCTACGGAACCCGGGAAGGGACATGTTTTTTTTTATTTTATAAGTTGTGCGCACAAGATAATATCTTGTGCGGACAAGATATTATCTTGTTCGGACAAGATATTATCTTGTCCGCACAACATATTATCTTGTGCGGACAACATATTATCTTGTGCAGACAAGATATTATATTGTCTGCACAAGATATTAAGTTGTGCGAACAAGATATTATCTTGTCCGCACAAGATAATATCTTGTCTGCACAACATAGATCTTGTGCGAACAAGATATTATCTTGTGCGGACAAGATATTATCTTGTGCGCACAAGATTTTATCTTGTCCACACAAGATAATATGTTGTGCGAACAAGATAATATCTTGTCCGCACAAGATAATATCTTGTTCGCACAACTTCCCAAGATCTATGTTGTGCAACAAGATAATATCTTGTGCGAACAAGATATTATGTTGTCCGCACAAGATAATATGTTGTGCGAACAAGATAATATGTTGTCAGCACAAGGTAATTTCTTGTGCGCACAAGATAATACGTTGTCCGATCAAGATAATATCTTGTCCGCACAAGATATTATCTTGTGCGCACAACTTATAAAAAATAAAAAACGATGTCCCTTCCCGGGTTCCGTACATATCTCTATCAAGTCAGTGTGTTATAATGCAATTTATCAGTTACCCCACATATATATTGCATTGTAACGCATTGACCTGATAAAGATATGCTCTCTCAGGACAAGTGAGCTTTATCACGTCAACATGACATTGCACTTATATGAATGAAGCGGAATACCGGCAAAAATGGCTAAAAAAATATAAAAATTAGGTAAATTTGAAAAATTACATTTAAAATGATTTAAAAAATGAATAAATAAAAATAACGGTCAGCCGATAGTAAATATATTGCCCCATTAGAATGTTGGGACGCAATGACTGATCGTAAATTGCAGATTTAAAGAGTTTACAAGGGGATAAACTGATAAATAGAATACCAGATTCGTGTCTTTTGATATCAAGTTTATCAGGCTTGGCTTCGAGAACGCATGCAGAATCGCTCGGCAAGCCTCGCGATTCTACAAGCGTTCTCGAAGCCTTGTCTGATAAACTTGATATCAAAAGACACGAACCTGGTATTCTCTATATATATAGGGGGTAACTGATAAAAAGGAATCTGCAGTCTGCTGGTTAACCACACTTTCCAACGTTTTCGAGCAAAAAATGTATGATTAAGTTAACTTGTCATTATGCTAATCTCTTAAGTGGGTTGTTAAATATGAAAACAAAATGAGATGAAAGATGAAAAGAAAAACACATTCAAGGACTAGTTTGAGAATAAATTATTAATCTCTCTCTCTCTCTCTCTCTCTCTCTCTCTCTCTCTCTCTCTCTCTCTCTCTCTCTCTCTCTCTCTCTCTGGTGACGTGACACGTCAAATGATATTCAGTCCTGCAGGACCTGTGAAATGGGAAGTGAGTCCCATCTCTCTCTCTCTCATTCTCTCTCTCTCTCTCTCTCTCTCTCTCTCTCTCTCTCTCTCTCTCTCTCTCTCTCTCTCTCTCTCTCATTCTCTCTCTTTCTCTCTCTCTTTACTGCGCATATGTCAGCTTTTAAAGACTCGTACATTGAACAGTAGTTGTCACTCTTTTACTTCGTTGTTACAACTATGATTTATCAAAATACTGACCTTTGATAATAAGCCTATTTTACAAAGTTGGTCGGTATAATTGGATAAAGTAGCTGAGGATTATAATGTCGGCCTTGTTTGTTTGTTTGATTTGATGTTTACCGTCCCCGTCAACACTATATAGGTCATTTTAGAGACGTTGCTTCCAATTTTATGGGACTTTTACCCAACACTGAGATGAAATGACATCTCAAACCCTGTCGCCCAATGAAACCAATAGGGTTTTTAAGCATGGACGGCCAAACTCGCACTGCTTTGCCTGGGCAGCTTTAGATCCTTTAAGCGGTTTACCAGTACTCGTGTGCGGCCGGATTCAGCTCTGCTTGGAAGCATCATTCAGCCCATTCATTTCTTCAAGCCCGGATGGGCGGGGGCCAAGTCCGTTTTGCGGTGCTTATGAAATAAGTTTGCAATCATCCCAGCCGGACAGCATCTCGCCGACATCTGCACGTCATATCGATATTGGCCCAACGGGATGAAAAGAGTTCCAATGTTCGCCATCTGAAACGAAAGTGTGAGTACCTGACTCGAACACCGGTACTTTTTTTTAACGACTGTTTCGAAAGCGTTCTTGAGTCCCTAGGAATTTCTTCCGGATTCCAGATATAAATACATTTTGGACGATTCAGAGATTTTTCTTGTTTTCTCTTGTTAATTTATGTTGTGTGTACTCATTAGAATCGCCTCGACGAGGCGATTCTAATGTGTACGCAAAACAGACCACAATACATGTAATCCATATTTACCTCCTGAACTGATGCTTCGTTTATTGTAGCGCATTGTTGCAGCTGTTGAACACTTGAATCATGATCAAGTGGTCTCTGGGTTCGAGTGCCACGATCGGATCATGCGCTGTGTCCTTGAGCACTATCATATACACTTTCTCCATATTGCTTAGTACTGGTACCTGCACATAGCTCAGAAAATATTGGTGACGCAGTAAAGGGACCCCCCCCCCCCCACAAAAAAAAAAGAAAAAAGAAGAAGAAAAAGATATAAAAGGAACAAGGGCTGTCAGAAGAGAGCATAGCTTACATACAAAAGTTGTCTTTAAGGCCACGGGTATGGATAAGGGTATAGCGAAACAAACGTTTGGACCCATTACTATCATCATACCAAATATGAACCAAATCCATCGTACAGTTTGAAAATTATGAATTAAAAAACAAAATAAAAAATAAACAAACAAACAAACAAAACAAACAAACAAACCAAAAATGAAAAAAAAAAAAAAAAAAAAAAAACAAAAACAAAAAAAAAAAAAACAAAACTTTAACATAAAATTTCTAATACTGTGACCTTAACCGTGAGGTCATAGGCATGGGCAGGTTATTGCAGAATAAAACTTTGGACCTATATATTATCTTCACACGAAATATGAACCAAATTCTTCATATGGGTTTGAAAATATGAGCTCTAAAATCTTTATTGGCTGCAAATTTCTATGTATGTGATATTGACCTTGAGGTCACGGGCTAGACTGGGAAGCGGAATGGACCTTGGATCTATATCTATCATGAAAGTAAATATGAACCAAACAAATCATATGGTTTGGAAAATATAACCTTTTTGAAACGCCGTCTAACATGCAAAATTACAAAGTCGGTGACCTTGACCTTGAGATCATTGGCATGGATGGGTGTATTGCTGAAATAAACTTTGGGCCTATATCTATCTTCATATCAAATGAGCGTAAACCCCATTTACTATATAAAAGTGGGGTTCAATGGGGGTCAAAATTATATAGGCGTGTTTTCGTGGTGTTTACTCCAAACAATGGCTGTATGTGCTCGTTAGAACCGCCCCATTGAGGCGGTTCTAACGAGTACCAACAGCCGATGTTTTGGAGCAGATATTTGAAAAAAAAATGTTTACCAAAGCAAAACCTAAATTTCTCGATATTAAGTAGAGTTTAAAGGGGATTTTAGTACAACGACGTGTTGACATGCTGATACTTTCGCATCTTAAAAAAAAGATTGTTGGTCGGAAATATGATGATTCTGCTTGCTTTTAATCTTTGCCAAAATCATGATCAAACGTTCGAAAAGACAAAAAATCACTGCTTATCAGTAATAAAGAAAATTATTTCGACACCACTGAGAGTAGAAACTGTTGTAAAACATTATTAATCCCATTTTCTGTTGTCTGTGTGACTATTTATTGCCGCATGTGGGCATAGATATATCGGCAAATACAATTTTATATATCGAACAGCTTTTGTATTGTTCCTGGCAGTCGTAAACAACTGTGATTTTGTGAATGAAGAAAAGAAGAACTTCATATTTTATATTGGTGTCACGTAATACTTTGACAACATGAAATAGAAAGAAAATACACAGGAAAATTTCTACCAAAGATACAAGCTCTCAATTTAAGCCAAAACAAGAACAGAAAATGGCAAATGCCTGACCCCATTGCACACAACAACAATAACATTTTATTACACTGCAAAAGACCGTCTTTCGTAAGAAAACTGCATCCTCATTTGTTTTGTTCATAGCAAAAATATAGAAAAAAAAAAAAAAAAGGAAAACGGAAGGCTACAACAGGAAGATGATGTCTAATGGGACGAAAGACATAGAACTTTTTTATGTTGCGTTTTATTACAAAACAACAATTAATTATTGTAAGAATGGCAGTTAGTTTTACACTCATGCAGCCATACAATTTAGACTTCCCGATTTGGTTCATGATTGGTTGAATAAATTCTGTTCTATTCTATTCTGTCCTAAGGTTTAACAGAATTTGCATGGCTTGAAACCATAAAATTATAGAAAATAGCGATCTTGTATAATATCAATAATGCGCATGCCGCAATGTGTGTGGTATGAAATGTTGTTTGAAATGGCGGCATTTTAATATGAGAATGACACAGTTTCCATGACAAAATCTTAAAACATTAATTAATTAGGGAAACGAAACAATCTCATGAGAATAGCGGTACGTGATTTGCAGGAGCAGCGATAAGATATAAAATCCCACTTAAGTTAATGGACTATGCAATCTTCTGGTTCAACATCAGGAATCTGTATTATCGTTTACTGTACAAATGGTCGCCCCATCACGAAAACAAGACTCCCCACAAACTTCTCGTGAATTTTCGACAGCTCGTGAATGGCGATCAATACATTATTTTTCTTATTTCTGCTCAAAAACATAAAATTGTGCGTACTCGTTAGAACAACCTTGCCGAGGTGATTCTTAAGGGTACTCATAATCTATGATAAGAACAGAAATATGAAAAAAAAAAATAAATAAATAAATAAAAATGGGATTTCTCATTACGAAAACACGACTATACAAATACATTGTGAATTTTACCGACTAAAAATGACAATTCTCAGATGAAAATTTGTGATATTTTTACTTATTTCTGCTCAAAATATAGATTGTGGGTACTCGTTAGGTCCGCCTCGATGAGGCGGTTTTAAGGAGTACTCACAATCTATATTTTAAAGCAGAAATAAGAAAAATAAGGTTAACCCCTGTAAAACCCAATTTTGCTTTTTAAAAGTGGGGTTCGAGGGGGTCAGAAGAATATAGGCGTGTTTTCGTGATGTTTTTTTTTTTTTATCGGAATGTTCATTTTTGGTGCCAAATTCTCAATATATTTGAATAGGCATGTTCTTGGCAATGTCACGGTTAGGAGCACCCATTTCATTCTTCGACCTTGGAAAAGCGTCCAATCATAGGGGCTTGAATCATGAAAATAATGAAACAACAAAAAAAAAAAAAAAAAAAAAAAAAATATTTTTTTTTGTACTTTATTAGAGACAAGCTTGTCTGTAATATAGTACCAAAAAAAAAAAAAATTTTTCATTTTTTTCATGATTCAAGCCCCTATGGTCCAATGATCACCAATATTGGCAATTAGGATAACACGTCCGTTGTATGACCTGCAACATTCTTTAACCATTTTTGTACCAAATGGAATCTTCCTCCTTATATATAGCAGGAGTCCATTTCAAAATTTACGGGGGGTCAGTTCGTGTTTTCGTCAAAATGTATTGCGAAAATGACTGAACTTTTAGCAAACAGTGTAGATCCTGATCAGACGCCGCGTTCCTGCGTACACATTTATACATAGCTGCTGTTGTCTGTACGTTGTGTTCCTGTCATTACGCACAGTTGAGCTAGAATTACGTGCGGTATATAATTATTGCTTATTATTGCTTATTTAAATGGAAGCTGGATAAATATCGGAGGTGATGTCCCAGTTAATTGGCATTTTGCATTGCTGTGCGTGATGTTTTGTTTTTTATGAGTGTCTTCACGTCTTTAAATTTTACTTTTTAATCACGCGAACAAGTCCGTGAAATAAAGACCCCCCCCCCAAACCCCACTTTATATAGAGAAAACTGGGGTTTACGGGGGTTAACATTATTTGCCGTATTTCTGCTCCAAGACATAGGTTGTGGGTACTCGTTAGAACCGCCTCAAGGAAGCGGTTCTAACGAGCACCCAAAACCTATGTTCTGAGTATAAATAAGAAAAATATCACATATTTTCATCAGAAAAATTACCTTTTTTGAGGTATGAAAAAATGTACTATATCACACGGATGTGTTATCGTAATGTCTTCCTGTGGCATAAGTGGGTGGGGGTCTGTGCCGGGCTTCCCCTGAGTTTTTTTTTATTTATGATATTTTCATTGAATGAAAAAGGTTGATTTTGGAAGCAAAGGCTACATATTAGTATGGAAACCGGAAACTCGGTTTTATTGAGATTCTTCATAAACAGCACTGATGTCTGCAAGACTGAATACGCCCCCTAACATCGGTTTCAGCGGTACTCCGTTTTCAAATTACTCGCAATGGATTCGATGCATCCAAGAAAATAAAAAAAATTAATGTGCACCGTGGGGAGTACGGGAAGATAGAATGTAGCCTTATGACTCAAGAGACACGGTACTCCTCTTCTCAGCATTACTTAATCTTTGAGATGGATTTTGCATGGGCTTCTACAAGGAACATATGCAGCCCTTCGTGATAAAATCATACCATCGGCGTTGGAAACATTGAGACGACTCTAATGTGTACACACAGCATTTCTTTATTTTTTTTATATAGATAATCAAAATATCCTTAGGTCTTCCCCATAATGCCCCGTGACATGGTGTTGTGGTTTACCCAAGGTAGTTCAAACAACCCATATCTCGAACAATTTTCCATGGACCCAGACATATGTTTGCTGTCGAAGTTAGACTGTTTATGGGTGTTATTCTGGCAGCGAATGTAAATATGCAGACCAATCTGATCAAAGCATTCACTGTGCACACTATGGATGGGCATTAACACAGAGTTTGGTTGTGCAGTCATGTAAGGTTCTATTCTGACAATCACAAAAACACGTCTATATAATTTCGGCCCCTCGAACCCCACTTTTATATAATATAAGTGGGGTTTACATGGTTTTACCTTATTTTTCTTTTTTCTTGTTCTAAAATAGAGATTGTGGCTACTCGTAAGAACCGCCTTGCTGAGGCGGTTCTAACGAATACCAATAATCTATATTTTGAGCAGAAATAAGAAGAATATCCCATTTTTTCATTTTTAAAATTTTCATTTTTTCGGCGATAAAGGTTAAAATGTATTTATATAGGCGTGTTTTCGTTATGTGTGTTTTTGTACAGGCTGATTTTAAACTTTACTTAGCTTTTATGCTCGAAGATCCCTTTCCACTTATCGTGGCTCATTATTCATTCATAAAATGGTTACCGTAGTTACGCTTAGAATTCGGACACTTTCACGCCTAACCATACTTGTTCTAAAATGGGAACAAGTACAATTTACTTCTCAATGTTGTGTCTAAGAATAGTGAGATTAGTGGCAAACAGTATAGGTCCTGATGACCCAGTATTTGTTCCCTATTATTGTGCCGTTACAAAGAATTTGCCTTTATAAAGAATCCCTGTTAGGAGTATGATAGGTAATAAAAGTCCTTTTCCTCATCATAACCCAAAGAAACAAATGTTATAGACATTTGTTAGAATCGCCTCGGTGAGGCGATTCTAACAAATATCTATAACATTTGTTTCTTGGAGCATTAGATTACAAGACCCTTTCTGCGGCATCTCATCTAGGTCTATACTCTTTGCTCAGGCCTGTCTGTCCGAATATATACGTGAAATACGGTACAGTCGTCGAACATCTTTCTGTTCAGCCATCTAGCGACCGGAAAAAGAGCAGAAAAAACAATACTGTTTTGTTTGCCGTGTGTTCAATACATAATCGCATTACCATAGTTGTTTTATGCTATATAAGAATGTGAAGGCATAATAGGTTCTTTCTGATAATCGATAACAGTCAAAGAACAGTATTAAAAGCCTCTAAAACTGCCAACATCAGACATATAGAGACAAACCGATGAGAAAATGGTAAAATATTACAGATGATTACCCGTCATCACGCTATCATTATTAAAAACGAAATCCGCTTTCTCTGTCGTTTCTTGAAATGATGACTTCCAGGCTAGCCGAGGTAGACATGTATTAATATTATATCAACTTGTTTGCAAGAACGTATATTTGTATTCTTAGTGCATTTACAGACGCATTTAGGGGCGCAATGTTGTTCATGCCTCATAAATACATGAACTCACGCCGACGTCATATGATCACTATGTTATGTCAAAACAAACCATGGTTATCTCCAATATGATTGGACGTTGGCGATGTTATGACGTCAACGAAAGAAAACTGCGTACAATTGTTTTCTTGTTTGATTTTTAGTCCTCAAACCAGAATTCTTCAACAAGTAACGAAAATCTATGTTTATTTAACAAATACCTATAAACTCTATTTGGAGCAGAAATAAGAAAATTGTTATAAATTATTCATTTTGTAGATATGAAAGAGTATATTATGTCACACGGGTGTCTGATCCTAATACATATTGTGTGTTAGTCTTCAAACGATTCTGGAATGCTTGCACGTGCCTCGAATATTGTATTGTTTGTATTACAATATACCTGTACAAATGGTCAGCAGTTTTATTCATAACTCCGGATACATGGTCGCCTTTAAGCACATCATCATACACTGTTTATCATACAAACACATGCTGACAGTATGTTTGCACTCGTTTTCATAAAATTTAATTGCACAGAATCTTCAATGGTTCGCCATCGATAGCTCATTTACCATGGTTGATTCGAACTGGTTCTGCAGCCTAGGGATTTTTCTCATAACTACAGATATAAATTTGATATTTTTTTCTGTTTTTTTTTTTCTTCTTATTCAACTTTGAAAATGCATATTGCGTGTACTCATTAGAATCGCCCTGATGAGTCGATTCTAATTAGTAGATGCAACATACATGTACCATTAAAGTTCGAAAAGGTATACGTAAAGTGATGTCAACTGACGCCAGTCTAATTAAGAAATGATTTTTTTTCTGCAGTTCATGGAAGTATGAACGCAGTGGGTCGCGTGCAAAGTAAATGAACCCCGAAGGGGTCATGTAAACTTTGCTCGCGATCCACTGTCGTTCATACTTTCATGAAAAGCAGAAAAATTAAGTTTATTTTTTATATTTACATTCTTTGCCCCTCATCACTGGGCGAAAAAATGCTTGTAGGGCAAACTTTTAAAGCTGAAAATCATATATACGCTGTTTTTCTACAAAGAGCGGAGCAGCGTTGACGTCATATCCGCCCGTAGAGAACAGTGGTTTAGAATGACGTCACTTAACGTCACTTAACTCACTGATATGATTCGATCCGTTCATGGGCATATGAACGCAATTGTTTTCTATAGGTTTACATTAGACTTTACACTGGAAATGTAAATATTGAAGTATGAATAACAATGAACGTTAAACATATTCATTCCCCCATCAGCATAACACAAATCAATCTACATTAATTGGGGGATGGGGTCAGATTTATTTTATTCATTGTAAGCATTTAAAAACATTTATACAAGTTTCGCGAACACCGTTTGACAATATCCAAGTGTCAGGGCGTTTGGCTAATATGGGTTAAGCCAAAGATAATTGACGAAGCAATTGTGCAGTAGGCCCTATCGCTTTACACCGAAAATACAGAGTTGCATTTATACTAATTTTTAGAAACGTAGAAAGCTTAACAGGAACAATTAGAGGAAATATTTCTCTCCGGTTGATATGGAAGCGGTCTGTAATTGTCAAATGTGACACTTACCAAAGACACTAAATGTATAGGAGTCAAGAAAACTCAATTATGGCGACAAGAATAATGACCGCCTTGTCGCCTTTCAGTATCTTTTTTTTTCCTTTTGGTTTTTATCATAATTGAACTGAATTAAGTCAATACAGTAAAATTCCTTTATTAAGACCACCTTTGGGACTGTTCAAAAGTGGTCTTTCAGACCACTTTTGAACAGTCCCAAAGGTGGTCCCTAACCAGGGTCACTGTGTGCAGAAAACACGAAGACAAAATGACTGCGCCCTTCTAAACAAGTTTTCTTAAGCAGAATTAGTCTTAATTTTAGGTGGTCTTACTATATATATCTTTGGACAAGACTCAGATCAGCCTGCGCGCAGACTTAACAGTGAGTGTTTGTTGGGCGCTATTTGCATCATGTTAACAAGTCTGCGTGAAGAACTCCCCTGTAAACCTCACTTTATATAGAGAAAACAGACGTTTGCAGGGGTATACATTATTTTCTTTGCTTTTGTTCCAAGATAAAGTTTTGGGTACTCGTTAGAACCGCCTCATTGAGGCAGTTCTAATGAGTACACCCAACCTAACTTTAGACCAAAAATAAGGAAAGTATGACAACTTTTTATCAGAAAAAATGTCCGTTTTTGAGATAAAATGCACTATGCCCCATGGATGTGTTATCGTAATGGGATCAGCCCCCGCCCATCGAGGCTTGAAGAAATAGATGGGTTGCATGATGCTTCCATGCAGAGCTTAAACCGGCCGCACACGAGGGTCTAAGCCTGCCCAGGCAAAGCGGTGCGAGTAAACCATGCTTATAAAGCATGGGCGACAGGGCATGAGATGTCATTTCATCTCAATGTCGGGTAAAAGTCCCACAAAGTTGGAAGCAACGTCTCCAAAACGACCTATACAGTGTTGACGGGGACGTTAAACCTCAAATCAAACAAAATCGTAATGGGACAGCTATTGACTTAAATGCTTCCCGAGACGGATAGGAAATACTGTGATGTTCAGGCTGATTTGAATGCCTCCTGTGCGCATATGTCGTTGCTCATAATGCTAATATTCTGGACTTTTGCTGCCGAATTTCCCAGAAGCAGTCTTGATAATCATTTTTAATAGAGTGAACAATATTAATCAAAGAACTGACAGCACTAGTGGGTCGATTGACTTCGAGTGTAGAGTGAGTCAATTGTCTTTGAGTGTAGAGTGGGTCGATTGTCTTTAAGTGGGTGTAGATTGGGAAAATGTGCCTGGACTACTTCTACTTTAAGCCAACAGTATAGACCCAGATTAGACGCCCCATTTTGCGGCGTCTGATCTGGATCTTCACCGTTTGCCAATGTCGCAGTACATGGGGCCGAGTCCACATTTTACTATTACGCAGCGCTCCGACGTCACAAGCCGCTATATGCTGATGTTTATTGGTTTAAACAGTATTTTATTAATGATAATGTTCAATACATACATACATGCAAACATGTACAAGAAGAATGTTCAGAAGCCACAGGATCTGACAGTAAGCGGCTAAGCTTATATTAATCATCTCCTGGAAGAAGTATAATTTACGTGTATAAAGCATGAATGGTGTTATTACAGTAAATATGTATCATATTCCTTTAGAAGAAAGAAAAAAGAAAGAAAGAATGAAAGAAAGAAAGTAGTGATGCTCCTGTATAAGTTCTAAGCAAGATATTAGACACATCGAAAACGAGAAATTGCCAACATAGAGAATCGCAAAAGCGAATGTGAAATGATCGATATTCCACAGTCGCTTAGCAATTGTTCAAGATGGCTAGAATACACATGTGTATTTTTTGTCCATATATCTAATATCGTACTCAAGTTATAGCCCACAGGGGACAAAGGAGCATTCAGTTGAGAATGACCGACTCCCTTTTTAAGACGCAATGTACACATTATAGATGAGAGATATGGGCTAAGGTTTAGGCAGAAGCTGGGCAAGGTTATTGGAATCTGCCAGACTTAACGATGAAATCTTGCACCTGTACAAAGAGTAATTCGTTTTCTTGCTCAGTGAGGTTTTCCATTCCAAATAAGAGATCTTTGACAGTGTACGTGTGGAGATCATCAGGTAAGTATCTTAATCTAATTTCATTATAGTTTTGGCAGTTGAAGAGAAAGTGAGCAGCACTTTCAAAATGTCCACACTGACAAGAAGGACTTGGAACTATATGCTTACGATATAAGTCAGAATTCAGGGAACTACATCCCATTCTAAGTCTTGCATGGAGTATTTGGCCTTTACGCGTACCAGAATTGAAATATTTAGGAGGAGTGTGTAGGTCCCTGTTCAAACGGTATTTAAACGCTGCTACAGACGATGCCTGTTGTACTTCACTGGGGAGGCTGTTCCATGCATGAATAGTGGATGGAAAGAAGGAATCGAGAAACAAATTACAATTCGCTCTGTAGTTCTGGATATGCCCGGAGTTTCGAAGATTATATGCTGTTATTTCTTGTACAGTGGGAGGAACGAGGTCGGAAAGATAGCCTGGAGTGAGACCATGTAAGATTTTATAGAAAATTACCAGCTTGTGTTTGTTTCGTCGGCTCTGGAGTGACTCCCAGCCAAGCTCATAAAAAAGTTTTTCAATACTGCAGAGTTTTGTCGCACCGGTTATTATTCTACCTGCCTCTGTATGAATAGCATCTAGGTGTTTTTTGGTTGCGATGGAGCAGTTGTCCCATACAGAGTCGCTGTATTCAAGAAGAGGGCGTATAAATGCTACATACATTCTTTCTAATGACTTCCTGCTTACTCTGAACTTAAGCGCTCGCAAGAGATTAAGTCTTGTCCATGCCTTTTCTGAAATGTTCATAACATGTTCTGTCCAGTTACATGTATTGGAGAAAGTAAGACCTAAGTGTTTGTGGCTTGCCGTCTCCTTAATCATTGTGTTATTCATGAAGAGGGGAGGATGTACCAAGGGGTTTTGTTTCCGCGTAAAGACCATGGACAGGGTTTTGTTTGCATTGAATGTTACTAGCCATGCGTCTGCCCACTCAGAAATAGTTCTTAGGTCAGCGTTTAGAAGAGAAGCCGAATGTGTGGGGCAGTCGACAATAATGTATAAACTAGTGTCGTCAGCGAAAAGGCGAATAGAGCATCCAATGGCCCTGACGATATCATTGATATACAGCAAGAATAGAAGAGGTCCGAGAATAGAACCCTGAGGAACGCCAGCTAGTACCGGGGCCCAATCGGAAGTTTGACCATTGAGAACTACCCGTTGCCTGCGACCTGACAGATAATTAGAAAACCATTTCAGAATTTCTTCAGAGCATCCTATTCCCCATAGCTTATGCAGTAGTCCTTTGTGCCAGACTCTGTCAAAGGCCTTGCTAATATCGCAAAAGACAGCTCGAACTTCTTTGCCGCTATCAACTGCTTCGCAAAAAGTGTGGTATGTGTGAAGTAATTGGTAAGTAGTAGAGTCACCTTGTACAAACCCTGACTGGAGTGGAGTCAAGATTTGATGTGCAACTATATAATTGTATAGGTGTTTATGCACACAGCGTTCCATTACTTTGCCTACAAGGCTCAGTAAGGATATTGGTCTGTAGTTGTTGGGGAGAGACTTATCATCTTTTTTATAGATTGGGGTGACATTTGCATCTTTCCAGCAAGACGGGAAATAACCTTGTACTAGAGAACGATTAAAGACAACGCAGTATGGGGATGCAAGAAAAGAGGCGCCTTCTTTCAGAAGACGTGGGCTTATCAAGTCTGGACCGCACGCCTTGGAGATATTTAACTGCTGAAGAACATCTTTCACATCTTGAAAGGAGATGGTGATCGACTCTAGGTTGTGTTGTACAAGGTCAAGATGCGGTAGCAATTTATTTGTATCATTAACATATGTCTGGGAAGAGAAATACTGGTTAAGCATGTGAGCTTTTTGAGAGTCATTTTCAGCGTGTTCGTTGTTCAGAATGATTTCCAGACACTTCGGCCCCACTACCACCTCGGCCCCTAGACAGGTCGGCCCAAAACAAAGTCGGCCCTAGACACCTCGGCCCTAGTCACCTCGGCCCTAGACACCTCGGCCCCACTGTCACCTCGGCCCCTAGACACCTCGGCCCCATAGACACCTCGGCCCCACTTTTGAAATCTGTTAGGGTAACGGCATTTATATCATGTTAAAATCGACCCCACCCATCGGGACTTCAAGAAACCGACAGTCTGTGGCATGAGTACTGGTAAATCGCTTAGAGTTTCTAAAGTGGTTGGAGTCGGACCTTTCATACCTATAAACCATGTTGGTTTCATAGGGCTGCAGGGCTTGAGAAGTCATTTCATCTCAATGTCGGGTAAAATTCCCACAAAATTGGAAGCAACGCATCCAAAATGACCGAGAGACAGTCTTGATAGGGGCGTTAAACGTCAAATCTAACAAACAAAACATCATGTTAACGAGCCCGTGTAATGAACACCCCTCTAAACTCCAATTTATATGGGGAAAACTGGGGTTCATATGGGCATACATTATTTACATCACCAAGACACGCCTTTATAATTTTGACCCCCTTGAACCCCACTTTTATATAGTAAAACTGGGGTTTACAGGGGTAAACCTTGTTTTTCTTATTTCTGCTCTAAAATATGAATTATGGGTACTCGTTAGAAACGCCTCAATCAGGCGGTTCTAACGAGTACCCCCAATCTATATTTTGAGCAGAAATAATACAAAATACCACATTTTTTCTCTTGTAATGTCCGTTTTTTTCTGCGGTAAAGTTTACAATGCATTTATATAGGCGTGATTTCGTAATTCTTATTTCTGCTCAAGATACAGGTTATGTGTACTGCTTAGAACCGTCTCAATGAGCAGGACTGATCAGAATGCGTCTGTGACAACCTTTAATCACAATTAGTTTAATATTAATCTATGTTTATGCAAACTAGTCATTTCTTAGATCCCTTTCATATAAGTTAACAGGTCCATGAGATAAACCATCTGCTTGAGAAGGATTGAACCAGTATCAAAGATCTATGTTTTCGAGCAGAAGTAAGAAATATAATTTTTAAAAACTTTTCGATACATAATTTTGCTTTCACGGAATCTTCTATTAAGTTGTTAGGAAATAAAATAAAATAATTTTATTGCTATTTTTATTTCATATACAAAAACAAAATACCAATGGGACGTTTATAATAAATATAACAACGCATACACGACAGTTTCAGGTTAACTTAGACTATTACAACAAGAAGACACTCTGAAGGACAGCTAATCCCCATTCAACCGTGAGGTTGAGCTTCAGTCAGCATCATTAAAAGTGGGGTTTGGCGGGTTGTTCTAATTGTGAATATTTGATACTGATAGTCAATGAGCATTTTCTACAAAAATATATAGGGCCATGAAGACTTTGCACTCAGTGTTCATCCAGACCCATCTGATCTGGATCTACACTGTCATTCAGTTTGCGAATTTTAAATGAATAGATTATACATGTATCAAGTAATTTGAGAGGCTGATAGTCAGAAATGTGACTAATAAATAAATAGGTTATACAGTATACTTGTTACTGTCCGTCTTTAAATATGAGCTGAAATGTCAATCAAATAGGAATTTCTAAATGTGTGAAAATTGATAACAATGGAAACATACCGAGCAATTCTTACAAAAATACAAACAGTGAAGACTTTGTACACAGTGCACATGCAGATCTACACTGTTTGCCACTAATATATATATATTATACATGTATCAAGTAATTTGAGTGGCAGAAATGGGACTAATAAATAAATAAATAAATAAATAAATAAATAAATAGATAAATAAATAAATAAAGTATACAATATACTCGTTACTGTCCGTCTTTAAATATGAGCTAAAATGACTATCAAATGTGTGAAAATTGATAACAATGATCTGTTTATTGGGGAAAAGGGATTAGTAACGCCTGGTTATTTATTGAGCTTCACACTTTACTAATCTAAGTCAATAATTGTTCTTGTAAAACTTTTTGTTTGTTCACGCCAGCTAAATAGTGTACTAACCTGAAATTCATTGACCCTTATCGCGCTGAACACGATAATCGTTATCGTTGTAAACAGTGTAGGTCCTGATCAGATTGCTTTTGCCCTCTGAACCAGATCCGCACCGTTTTTCATGCAGTTTTTGAATTGCATGCATACATTATATTAATAGGTTAAGTTACGAGGATAGTTCTAGTTCAGTGAACCTGAACACTGATAATTACCTAATAAATAAATAAAGTGTTTGTTTGTATTGGCGTTTAACGGCCCAGTCAAGACTATTTTAGGTCATTTTTGAGCTGGTCAGTTTACCTATCCACACTTTTCCTGGGCAGGCGTATACGTAAGCGGTTAACCAGTACAGTGTATATTGTTTTCGCCAGAAAGTGACCACTGCCCTTCTTGAATCAGCGGAAGGGAGAGAATGACCGTAGAAAAAAAATCATAATCAATCTCCACGAAAGAATGTTGTCGACCCCGGTAGGTATCGAACCCGCGTCCTCCTGATCACCAGTCAGGCGCGCATCCGACTTAGCTACCGAGGCCGGATAAATAAATAAATAATTTAATAAATAAATAAATATGTTAACAAAAATAAGATTATCCCCCATCATCACCATGATTGACGAAACCGAGAAAAGATTTTTTTATTTTTATTTTTTTATTTTTTTTTTTTTTTTTTTGGTTTTACGGCCCTATCCAAATTATTTCACTCATATCGAGCCGATCGTTAATCAGAGGCAGAGGTGGGTGAAAACCGGAGTACCCGGAGAAAAACCACCTGACCTACCGTTGAAGAACTTGGCGTCTCATATGTGACCCGAGCCATGTCCGAAAATACGTCCGTACGTCTATCCATCAATACATCCATCCACCGATCCATCCAGATTTCCATCCAATTAATGAGGATTAGGTTTCATATTCTTATTGAAATTTATTTAAAAAGTATTCAAGAGGTGTGAAATATTATCAAAAGAGCAGAAATGTAAAAAAAAAAAAAAAAAAAAGAGCCTGTCATTATATTAATGTTTAAAGAATGCCGCAATGCAATTAGAATTATATATTGAAATAAAAGAGGGGGATTTCCAAATGTACCTTCCATTCTTCTTAAATGGGCATATAGCTTTTCTATTTAGTAACGTTATAATATATATACTAACTATATATAATATAGGTTCAAATATTCGAGGCTCCCTATCAAAATAACCAAATCAGCAATAAAATTAAACAAAAACCTCATCGGGCATCCAACCCGATCTCCTATTTAAGTGGAAGCCCCGTGAGAAGCAAAGTGGGGCCGAAGTGTCTAGGTATATGGGGCCGACGTGTCTAGGGGCCGAGGTGTCCAGGGGCCGACCCGTCTAGGGTTTCAATTTTATGTGGGGCCGAGGTGGTTTTGGGGCCGAGGTGTCTAGGGGCCGAAGTGTCTAGGGGCCGAGATGGTTTTGGGGCCGAAGTGTCCTGTTACCTTCAGAATGAGTGTTGGAATGTTACTACATGTCCGGCCTAGATTCAGCAGTTGTTTAGACGTCCGCCAGAATATTTTGGGGTCGCAGTTTTCACAAGACAATTGTCGATCAAGTTTGTCAAAATACTCCTGTTTGGATTTACGGATTTCCTTGACAACTTTGTTTCGTAGGATTTTATATTTATTCCAAAAATGAGCGCTAGCTGTTCGTTTAAACTTGCGATAGCTTCGCTTTCGCTTCCTTATCAATGTTTTGATGTGGCATGTTATCCACGGATAGTCAGCGGGTTTAATAGTGACTACCTTGTTTGGTATAGATTGCTCAGCTGCCGAGAATATCGCGTCTGTTAGGTCTTGAATGTTTTGATCGATATTGCTAACACGATTAAGTTTCTCTATAATTTCAGACTCAGATAGAATTTCCCTGTATTTATCATAGTCAGCTAACTTATAATTCCATATTCGTCTCCTAAAGTTAGATTTATGTGGACGTAAGAATTTTAACAATACTACAACTGGACAATGGTACCTAGTATAACCTGGTATAAAAGGGTCTACAACGCCACTGTAAAGGATATTGGTGGTGTTGCGTACTAATATTAAGTCAATAATTGATGACGAGTGTTCAGTATAGTGTGTGGGTTCAGATATCAGTTGGGTTAAAGTGTACTCGTGCATAAGTTCTATCATCCTATTATTGTTTCTTAGGGACATGTTAATGTTAAAATCACCAGTTATGATGATGTCTGTGATATTAGTATTGCACGCCCTGTCGACACTTTCTTTTATGAGATTAAAGTAGTCCGAGTTACTGTTTGGAGGCCTGTAATACCCACCTAGTAATACCCTTTTAGATTTGACCTGTAATTCTACCCAAACACATTCAATACCTTGAATCTCCAAGTCTGTACGGCGTTTACAGACTAGTGTATCGCGGACGTAAACGATAACCCCTCCACCAGGACGATCTCTCCTGTCTGCCCTAAAAGGTGGCATAAAGTTATCAATAGAAATGCTATCATTGTGGATGTTCGGCTTAAGCCAACTTTCAGAGAACACAAGTACGTCGTATGAATCGGCTTCGCTTTTGATAAGGTCCATCTTTGGTACAATGCTTTGGATATTAAGGTGAATTATACTTAAGTGGTTTGAGAGTAGTTCAAGTGATGTGACTGAAGCATCATCGCTGGAATTAGTCATACTGCCTTCGACAGAGTCTGGACCCGGATTTACCTCAACGTCCCCGCCCAATAATAAAAGCGTGAATAGCCAAAGGAGGGAAGTAAGTACAATGCTGATGTTTATTGATAGTAACACGAAGTTATAAGTAACTTTGGGGCGGTTGAAATGTGTGCTTTTCTCTCCAATTTTCACAATAATGGATCATGGCGTTGTAATTTTCAAGATCCCGACGGAATGGGTTCTCTGATCTCAAAAGAAATATAAGTACGAATTGCGCTATGCTTATTAATGATCATCACGTGAACAAATCCGTGAAATGAAGACCCCCCCACCCCCATCTAAACCCCAATTTATATAGAGAAAACTGGGGTTTACGCGGGTTTACATTATTTTTCTTTTTTCTGCTCCAAGACATAGGTTGTGGGTACCCGTTGTGGGACATAGGTTGTGGGTACCCGTTAGAACCGCCTCACTGAGTCGGTTCTAACGAACACCCTAAACCTATGTTTTGAACATTTATAACAAAAATATCAAGGAATTTCATCAGAAAAGTAGCCATTTTGGGGATGTGAAAAAATGCACTATATCGCACGGGTGAATTATCGTAATGTATAGCAGAGACTGCCCCAGCCATCACCTCAGTATGCCAACATCCTCTGTACACTGAAATTTCGATGGCTCGAACACCGAAGGCTCGTTTACCATGGCTGTTTCGAGATGGTTCTTGAGAACCTAGGTAAACTTTCACAGAACAGTAGATATTAATATATTCAGTATATTTTTTTGTAAATTTATCTTGTGGAACTCGACGAGGCGGTTCTTACGAGTACCTACAGCCTGTGTTTTTGAGCAGAGTTACGTAAAATAAGTATACCCATGTAAACCCCAGTTGTGGGGTTTAAAGGGGTAAAATTATAGGCGTGTTTTCGTGATGTAAATAAATGAACCGGTAACCGAATCAAAGCACTGAGAGCACTTATGGGTCGATTGTCTTTGAGTGTAAGAACGGAAAATGGACCCGAAGCGTTTCGTTTAACATTTAAATTCCTACACTTTCGCAAACAGTGTCGGCCCAGATCAGACACCGTATTCAACGCCGTCTGCGGCGTCTGATCGGGGTTTACACTGTTTGCCAATGTCTCGGTAAAGAGTATTTTTACAGAGCGCTCTGACGTCACAAGGAGATTAACACTGCTATAAATAACCGGTACCGGCCAGCGATAGTCACGTGAACAATGGCTGCCAGAAAGCTTCTGTAGTTAGTAACTTTAGGTCGATTGATAAGCAATCGACCTAAAAACTACTGAGCTTCCGTGGAGTATTTTAACATTAGAACCATCAAATGAAATAGAATTGCATATATACATTATTCATTGGCCTCTGGAGATTTGAGCAAATTAGGCTAGGTGAAAAATAGATTGATTACACTCCGATGTCGCTTACCGTTTGCATTAAAGCTTAAAATGCCAATCACAACAATTGTCGTCTGCTTTGTTGTCTGCCGATTACATGTACTTTACAAGTCAATGTTGCAAACATTGCATGGGACCCATATCTAGGGGCAGTCTGATCAGAGCTGCAGCAGACAACATAAACAGACGACATTTTCATATGCATTTTTCTTGGCATCTTAAGGGTTAAATCCATGTGTGTAAAGCGCCCCAATAAATCAAAGCACTGAAAGCACTGGACTGGTGGGTCGATTGTCTCTGGGTGTAGGTTGAAATGAGATTTTGACTGTTCCGTTTAGCTCTTAAATTTCGGTATTTTAAGCATACAGCGCAGACCCTGATCAGACACCGCGCCCTGCGGTGCTTGATCTTGTTCCACACTCACCGGTTTGCCAATGTCTTCGTACACGAGCCCAAATTTTACAGACTACAAACCGTTTTACACAACACGCTGCCGTCACAGGGATAAAACAAAGCGCTTCTTGCTAACTATATAGATAAGGAAATCCGTGGTTTTGGCCTGGGATAGAAATTCTGTTCTTACCCTGGCGTTCTTACCCAGGTAAACTACATAAGTGGTGTACGAAAAATAACGTTAAATAAAGTAATTTGAAAATTTTCGGTGGTATTGTGCAAGAATAATGGAACGATTCATTTTGAGATATTGTCTTTCGTATTGACAAGTCCGTGCATATACAATAACACACCCGTGTGAAATAGTACATTTTTTCACATCTCCAAAATGGCTACTTTTCTGATGAAAATCTGTGATATTTTTCTTATACATACTGCAAATTTGGTTGTGGATGCTCGTTAGAACCGCCTCGTTTAGGCGGATCTAACGAGTACCCACAGCCTATGTATTGGAGCAGAAATAAGAAAAATAATTCATGCCCCCTTAAAACCAAGTTTTCTCTATATAAAGTGGGGTGTAGGGGCGTTTTCATTTCACGGACTTGTTCACGTGTTGGTAGTGAACACTCCTCTAAACCCCACATTATAAAGAGAAAACTCGGTTTACAGGGGCATACATTAATTTTTTTATTTCTGCTCTAAGAAATAGGTTGTGGGTACTCGTTAGAACCGCATCAGCAACATATGTTTGCAGTATAAATAAGAAACATATCACAGATTTTCATTACAAAAGTAACAATTTTGGAGATCTTAATACAGTGTAACGTCCATTGCTTTATAACACCGTGCGACACAGTGCATTTTTTCACATCTCCAAAATGGCAAATCTCGCCCCCGCCCATCGGGGCTTAGAGAAATGGATTGGGCTGCATGATGCTTCTACGCAGAACTGAATCTGACCACACACGAGTACTGGTAAACCGCTTAGAAGGACTACGCCTGCCCAGGCAAAGCGGTGTGAGTCAGGTCGTCCAATGCATATAAGCCTGCAGGTTTCATTGGGCGGCAGGACTTGAGATGTCAGATGTCATTTCAACTCAATGTCGGGTAAAAGTCCCACGAAATTGGAAGCAACGTCTCCAAAATGACCTAAACAATGTTGACGGGGACGTTAAACCGAATTCAAACAAACAAATAAAATGGCAAATGAGAAATGTAGCCATTTTGGAGATGTGAAAAATGCACATTTAGAGGGGGGTGATCATTACACGGACTTGTTAACACGAAAGACAATATCTCAAAATGAATCGTTCCAACGTTCATCAGCTCCATCATGAAAACACACCTATATAATTTTGACCCCCGTGAACCCCACCTTTACATAGTAAAACTGGGGTTTACAGGGGTAAACCTTATTTTTCTTGTTTCTATTCTAAAATATAGATTGTGTGTACTCGTTAGAACCGCCTCGGTGAGGCGGTTCTAACGAGTACCCACAATCTATATTTTGAGCAGAAACAAGAAAAATGTCACACTTTTTCATCTCAAAATTTGCATTTTTTCGGCGATAAAGGTTACAATGTATTTGTATAGGCGTGTTTTCATGATGCCACAAAAGCACTGGTTACATTTGCCAAATGTCTCATCAATTCACCATAAACTTAATAACTTAAAACTCCATATTCGCACTGATCGATTCTTATTTACTCTACATGCTCAGATTTACTATACATTTCTGGTTAATTGGCATTCTCAGAAACCATATAAGGACTCTGAATCAAATTAACTCCGTTCTTCCGGAAAGACTACATATAGTTACCGGCATCGTCATAATTGAGCCCCGCCAAGCGAATTTGTGTCTTCGAGCATTCCGTCATGACAAATTTTAACTGCGCATGCTCAGCCATTCAGATGGGCCAGGGATATGGCTTTCTGTCTGAAGGTTCCTCTTGATTCACTGCTTGTATGAGCGAGCAGCGAAGGTCCTGGCGAGACTGTGCGGATGCGCAGGCTCGCCCGAACCATCGCTGCTCGCATAGGCGATAAGTACCAAAACCGCTTGACGGGTCCATATGTGCATTGATTTCTCCGACTAAATTACATTTTTTTTCTCTTTCCACACTTGCATTGGCGTCCGCATAATGAACACCCATGTAAACACTATTATATATAGAGGAAAGTACGACTTTCATATTGTAGATTATAAGAATGAATATGATACTGGGTTCTGTTGTAGATGGCCGTTTCCAGTCCGAGGGATGATCGTGCTGAGCGGAACCGAGGCTGCGCCGAGGTTCCGTTCACCACGATCATTCCGAATGTTGGAAACACCCATCTAGAACAGAACCCGTATATTAGATTCTTTTTCTTGCTAAACACCAGCGAAAATTTACATTTTTCTTAATTTAACGATTTATTTTTGCGCATTATACTTATGTAGTTTACCTCACAGGTAAAAGATGTGGTGAACTGTTTCACCCGCCCCCTCCAAAACAAAAAAATAAATATACAGCCCAGAAACTTTTTGGTTTGGTCGCCATGAGGCGGGCAAACCGGGTATAATGACCAGATTGTAACTGTTCCATGGAGGGGCACGTGGCGCGATCAACCAATCAGCTTTAACGATGATGCAATACTATACTGCAATTACAGGAAACAGCCTGTCTGAATAGCGAAACAGACCGAAAAGCAAGCGTTTTAACTCCAACAATAAATATCTTAAGGGAAATGGATACACCTGGCAGGTGTGGCAGTTAGTCTAACATTTTTGGATTCCGATTTCGATTGGAAGCCCTTTAGATTGGATTGGTGATACCCCAGTTTATTTCTAACCGTCTTATGGCGTAACTAGGAAAGCCCTACAGATATTTACGCAGTGAAAACGGGTTCAGAATAAACAGGAATGCAGCGCCCGTCGATGTCTATTTATAAAGCGTTTCCAGATATCTACTTATAAAGCGTTTCCAAGAAGTCAAACCAAAGAAAAAAAAGTTACAGTAGAAACAGGTCCTACTTTCAGTTTCGTCCTTTTGAAGTAACCTCATAATTAACCCATAGGTGTCAAAAATATTCCACTTTTATGAGCCTGGAGTGGTCATTTTCTAAGCATAGGGATGCCATTTTTTTAGGTAAGTTTTACAAAAATGCATGTACGTTGAGCAAACAGTTTAGATCTTGATCAGATGCGGCGTCTGATCTGGGTCTACACTGTTTGCCAATGTCTGAAAAAGGGTCGCTAGGCATATATTGGTTAATTCGTCAATGTACTTGATTCCAGTTGGCCTACCCCGTGCAAGATGAATTTATCTTAACTGCCGTATTCGACTGTTGTGACTCGAAACTAACCCTATGGTCTGTATAACCCGTCTTCTGCATTGGGATCATTATAAAACATCAACATGTATGTGCTAAAATCTCATGAACTAGCATTTTCAGTTCATTACGAAAACACGCCTATTCAAATATATACAGAATTTTGCCACCCAAATGAAAATTGCCCGATAAAAAAATTCAGATTTGTTCATATTTCTGCTCTAAATATAGATTGTGGGTACTGCTTAGAACCGCCTCGATGACGAGGTTCTTACGACTACCCATTGTCTAGGGGTCAAGATTAGGTAGGCGTGTTTTCGTGATGTGAGAAAATATTCTTTTTTTTTGTTTCTAGTCCAAATATAGATTATCGGTGCACGGTGTTCTGAACCCGTAAAACGTCTCCCTGCCCTACATCATAGTGTAGATTATATTTTCTTGCCCTTTGGGATCATTGATTCCATTGTGGAATTTTGATAATATCTTAGGGTCACTGATGAGGCCTAATTGGCCGAAACTAGCTAGCCTGGCCCAGAAAACATGTGCACACCATATTTTTCAGTTCTGTGATGTATTCCTTGCTTCCAAAGGATAACCCTTTTATAGAACATATTAAAGGGGATCGCAATTCTATAGGCATGATTTTGTGATGGAAATACAACTTTAAGGACCTTATGGTTGCTTCTCTGTTGGCTCTGTTCAACTGAAAAAGGGGTCTACTCTAAAAGGGGAAGAATTTGCTGCTCAAGGGGTCTACTCTAAAAGGGAAGAAATTGCTCCTAAGAAGCAAATTCTTTCCTTTAAGAGTATATCCCTTAGACATATCCAAAGAGAAACTACTTTTGCAGGAGTAGCCCACCCCTTTAAGGCGTATCTATTTCCCTTATGGGGAACTTATAACAGCCGCAGTCATTTTCGCAAATTTTACGTCTTGCAATACCATTATGGAGTAAGTCCATGGGGCCATGGAAACGAAAAACAACAGATTATAACTATACTACTACTCACAAAGTGGAGCTGGCTGCGGTAGCTGAGTCGGATGCAGTCTGACTGGTGATAAGGAAGACTCGGGTTCGATACCTACCGGGGTCGGCAACATTCTTTCGTGGAGATTGATTATGAAATCTTTTCTATGGTCATTATCTCCCTTCCGCTGATTCAGGAAGGGCAGGGGTCAGTTTTGGGCGACAGAATGTGCACTGAACTGGTAAACCGTTTACGGATGAGCCTGCTCAGGAAAAGCGTGGATAGGTACACTGACAGGCCCAAACATGACCCAAATCAGTATTGACTGGGCCGTTAAATAAAAAAAAATTGCAAAGTTTACTTCACACAGATAGGAACAGATTTATATATTCTGAACAGCTTTCGGTACGCTAATAGCTCTAATAATACGTACATGTAAATGTTGGAAAGACAGAGAACGTTATTTTTCCTCATTTATAAAGATCGCTGGGTGTAACGGGCCTCCGTGGCCTAGTGGATAAGAGTGCTGACTCTTAATCATTAGGTCTCTAAACGCTGTAGGTTTGAGCATGGCTCAGGTCACATAATGAGAAGTTCTGCAACGGAAGGTCAGGAGGTTTTTCATCGGGTACTCCAGTTTTCGCTCACCTCTGATTAACGATCGGCTTGATGTGAGTGAAATAATCTTGAAAGGATCGTTAAACGAAACATAAAAAAGATCGCCGGGTGTGTAAAAACATGTTCATGTTTTTGCTACTAGAATTAACGTCAGTGCCAAGGTCGAACCTTCTAACTCTTCCAAATATATAAAACATTTAGGGAGCGAAACAGTCATAACGTTGATGGGTTTCTGTTCAAAAACTTCATGACTACTAAGTGACCTGCCACCAGTTACAGACCGAGTTGTTAAAAGCTTTTTTGGCGCATTCGATGGGAGCTATTGTATCAGATAACCACTCAATACTTGACGTTTTACTAATCAGTTTCTTTTACAATTAAGTTGTGATCCAGAAAGATATACAAAAGGATTGCAAATTTCAGGTTTTTGCGGAGGTACCGCTCAAAGAAACTGTCGAGGTTTAAGATACAGTCTGATTCACAGCACTTTGTCTGGGCAGGCTTAGATCTTCCTAGGCGGTTCAGCAATACTTCAAAGTTCGGTCGGTTTCAGCTCATGCAGTCAAATATATTGCTCCAAGGTCTGATCGGCCCCAGTCCATCGGGAACTGATGAAATAGATTGGGTTGCATGATGCTTCCACGCAGAGCTGATACCGGCCGCACATGAGTAGTGTTAAATCGCCAAGAAGTTCTAAGCCTGTCCAGGAAAAGTGGCTCGAGTCGGACCGTTCATGCATTTCAACCATTTAGTTTCATTGGGCGACAGATTGGAAGCAATGTCTCAAAAAAGACTCATATAGTGTTAACAGGGACATTAACAACAAATGAAATAGATAACCAAGGCCCTATAGAAGGCATGATGACTTAGGAAAAATCTTTCTATATACCCGTTTGAAAAACAACAACAACAACAACAAAAACGGTCGTATTAAGTTATGCTTTGGTTGGTGTCCATCCGTCCGTTCGTAAACTTTTTTTTCGTTGCCGTAAAACTCCTACTATACAGTTTTCATCCGATTAAGCCTAAAATGTGTATGTAGTAAGGCTAAGGTGTGCAGATATGCCTTAAGTTTCGAGAATTACTGACCACCAAATATTAACAGAGTTATGAGCTTTGAAAAATTCGGTTTACATTTTCGTATGGTTAAATTTTGTGCTATACATGTGTAAAACATATGTTAGTTACATTTAGTTTATACAGTCCAGCCTGTGTTAAACAAGCACCTCAGGGATAATGAAAATGTGCTTGCTTAACACAGGTGCTTGCTTAATACATGTGAATTTTAATGCATTTGCCTTTTTCGGGAACTAAATGCCTGCTTGCTTAAGACAGGTTGCTTGCTTAATAGAGGTGGCCACTAAGACAGGTTTGACTGTACTTGCCATGGCGTTAAACAATTTACCACAGAATACTCATCACTACCCACCCCTCCTGATACCAAGGTCACAGACTTTGACATTTTATATACACGTTTTGTATTAAAAAATAGAAGTGGAGGCAATGATCAGGAATCGTTACAATCAACCCAAAGCTCCCATCAGAGACACCAAAGGGAAAGACACACAAACATGAAACAACAGACCCTAATGGAAACACCAACAGCGGAAAGCCAAAAGGACAGTTACTTTCCAATAAAATGGCCAATAGGCTATCCAAAATAAAATAATATAAACGACACAAACAACCATAACAAAAACAAACCACGACAGAAGAACCGCCTTGGAACGGTCAGCGGAAACGAATTCCACTGGGGGGCTTAAATCGATTTTACGTGGCCACAATCCTCGCCCTTACATGTACTTCCGTCGCGATTTAGACAAATAATTTGCTCAGTCTGCATGAAGGCCTTTCAGACTTCAGACAAACCATAACAAAAATATACCGCGACAGAAGAACCGCCTTGGAACGTTTAAAGTTTATTATTTTTATTAAAAAAAAATGCATTAAGTGGGATAATGATATCAGCTGGCTCAAATCAGAATGTAGACTGACAAGACCAAACCTATTGGATGCTTTTTGAAAGCAGCCAACTTGTTCCTGATATCCTTTATATCTATAATATACGCATAAGTATATCAGGAAAAAGTATAAAATAGACTGTCAGTCACATTTTGATGGAAAAACAATTTCTACAGATGTTTCTTGGCTGTATATTTATTTTTGGAGGGACAGTTCACCGCGGGGGAGGGAGAGGCAGTTCACCGCATCTTTTTCCTGTGGTTTGCCTGGGTTAAGAACACTAGGGTAAGAGCAGAATTTCTATCCCAGGATAAAACCACGGATTTCCTTCTCTGATATGCAGGAATATATATAGAGTGCCTAATTGACTGTGTTAGGGTTTAACGATACCATCACGAAAACATGCCTATATAATTTAGTCCCCCTTGAACCCCATTTTATATAGTAAAACTGGGGTTTCCAGGGTATACCTTATTTTTCTTATTTCTGCTCTAAAATAAAGATTGTGGGTACTCGTTAGAATCGCCTCGATGAGGCGGATCTAACGAGTGCCAACAATCTATATTTGGAGCAGAAATAAGAAAAATATCACAATTTTTCATCATAAAATTTTCATTTTTTCGGTTATAAAGGTGGCAATGTATTTGTAGGCGTGTTTGCGTAATGCCTCTAACCTTGTTGGTCTCTCACAGAAAGGAGTGAGTGAATTTTAGTTTTACGTCACACCAACAGCTAAGGTCATACGGAGACGGGACCTCGGTTTAAAGACTCATCCGAAAGTCTGGAGAAGCCCGGGATCCCTGGTTTACAAGGCGAGTAGCGTAACCATTGCACCACGGAGGCTTCTGTCAGAGAAAGGAAGAAAAGAGATAGAAGAGATAGTAGCTGTGATGAAAGAGAGGGTTAGGGGATAAAGAGGAAGATGAAAAGTATGCGATGAAACAGAAGAAATAAGAACAGTCTTCTCTACCCTTACCTGCTGCAAATACAGCAGGCCATGCTAAACTGTAAGACTCCCAGTGACGTTAGATACACAACACATTCGATTCACCCAACCACCCCCTCTTAATGGAGTGGTCAATGTCGCCGAGACATATACTAACTTAGTATTACTAAGTGATTTAATTCCTCTTTGCTGAATAGATAAATACAGGGATAGGATAAAAATCGAGATTTTTCAAGTGTTTGATGCTCAATGGTTGAAATGGACGTTATGTGCGCAGTAGTTAAGTTTGACGTCACAGCACGTACAGTGACGTCACAAAACGCCGCATTATTGTTATCAAAATATGGCGGACGTCGACAATCTAAGTGACTGCATCATTACGCAAACACGCCTTTTCAAATACATTGCCACCTTTATCGCCGAGAAAAATGAAAATTTTATGATGAAAAATTGTGATATTTTTCTTATTTCTGCTCAAAATATAGATTTTGGGCACTCGTTAGAACCGCCTCATCGAGGCGGTTCTAACGAGTACCCACAATCTATATTTTAGAGCAGAAATAAGAAAAATAAGGTATACCCCCGGAAACCCCAGTTTTACTATATAAAAGTGGGGTTCAAGGGGGTCAAAATTATATAGGCGTGTTTTCGTGATGTTAAATTAACTCGTCGGGACTTGGAGAAATAGTTGGGCTGTATGATGCTTCCACGCAGAGCTGAAACTGACTACACACGAGTACTGGTAAACCGCTTAGAGGATCTAAGCCTGCCCAGGCAAAGTGGTGTGAGTCAGACCGTCCAGTGCATATAAGCTTTTTGGTTTCATTTGGCGCCAGGGCTTGAGATGTCATTTCATCTCAATGTCGGGTAAAAGTCCCACAAAATTGGAAGCAACGTCACGGGGGACGTTAAACCTCAATTCAAACAAACCAAAAAAAAAAAAAAAAAAACAAATAGACTCACAGAAATGGAAGGTATGCAAAAATTAAAAAAAAAAAGAATCGGAAATGGGCATGAGAAATAGATTGAAAAATCCGTTCCCTTGGAATCACTGTCCGGCATCACTCGTCAAGCCTCTTGATGCCGGACAGTGACCCTCGTGACGGATTTTTCTATCCACCCCTCACATCCATGTAAGAGTCTTATAAAACACAGTCCATTCATCTCTGTCTGCTATTTCACTTTATGAGTTGTGATAGACAGAAGAGACTTAGAAATGTTTATTTAGCATCAGAATATAAAATATTCAGGAGACCGTAAAGATACGGTTTGTGGCAATGATAAGAATCAGTGACCTATTTGGGATCTCATCCGATTATAGTGAAAGTTTCCTTATATGGTCATGATTTGTTTGTTTGATTTGAGGTTTAACGTCCCCGTCAGCATTGTATAGGTCATTTTGGAGACGTTGCTTCCAATATTTTGTGGGACCTTTACCCGACATTGAGATGAAATTTCGCCAACCAATAGGGTTTATAAGCATGGACGGTTCGACTCGCACCGCCTTGCCAGGACAGGCTTAGATCTTCTAAGCGTTTTTACCAGTACTCGTGTGCGGGTCGGTTTCAGCTCTGCGTGGAAGCATCATACAGCCCATCTATTTCTTCAAGCCCCGACGGGCGGGGGCCAAATATATATGGTCATGAAAAAGAATATAAAGTAAAATTACGCTGTGACCATCATGTAAACAAGTCCGTGAAATGACATTACAAAAACGCGCCTATACTAATACATTGTAAATTTTACTGCCGAAAGAAAAATCAAAAGAAAAAGTGTGATATTTGTCTTATTTCTGCTCCAAGACATATATTATGGGTGGTTCTGGCGAACACTCACAACCTACGTTTTGAGTAGATACAAGAAAATATCACCAATTTCCATGAGGAAAATGCTTGTTCTGGCGATAAGACAGACGCCATTTTAGCATGCAGTAATGAAGACCAGCTTAAATGAAGGCTGATATTTGCCATATTAAATGATCAAAGTTTTAACGATACGTTAACTAACGACAGTGTTAGTTTTGAATAATTGGCACCAGGGCCCAGTTGTTCAAAACTAACGACGTCGTTAGTTAACGTATCGTTAAAACTTTGATCATTAAATATGGCAAATATGCAGAAATTTTTGCTGAAAAAATGTGAGCAGCTTTTGCGAACGCAAAAGCTGCTCACATTTTTTCGGCAAAAATACCAAAATTTATGATATTGTACTTGCTAGAAGAGCTAACAATATGACCACTAACGAGCTCGTTAAGCTAACGAGGCTTTGAACAACTGGCCCCTGGTGTTTTACGCCCCCACGGACCTACTTCATAGTGGCACTACAAGACGCTGTTCAAAAGTGGCATTAACAACGACTTTTGAGCAGTCCCAAAGGTGGCTTTTGATATAGGAATTTTACTGTATTAATCAAAGCACTGGCAGCACAGATTGGTCGATAGGTTTGAAAAAGGCATATGGACTTGGACTAAATACGGTTTCATTTAGTAGTCACAGCTTAAATTGACAGGGCGGGTCAGTTAAGTGTTGTCAAAAATTATGTTAAATTCGCCGAGTCCACAAGAAAATTCGGCCGAATGCCTTTCGCATGCTCTTTGTAAGCGGACCGTATGGCTATAAACACTATAGCTTTGTTTGTGTTACAGTCGGGTGACTTGGTTCACATGCATTTTCGTTAATAGAATATTCAAAGGGTAGCTCAGATCTTAACTGCGACAACTGCACCTATACTTAACCCTTTTGGTACCAAATAGAATCTTCTTCCTTATATATGGCAGGAATCCATTTCGAAATTTAGGGGTGTCAGATTGTCTTATCTTAAAAATTTATTCGGAAAATAGCTGAACTTTTTTTGCAAATTGTGTAGGCCCTGATCAGACGCCGCGTTCTGTGGCGTCTGACCTGGGCCTGCACTGTTTGCCAGGCTACCCGTTTTGGGGTTTGTGGTTTTATCTGTTTGATTTGAGGTTTAACGCCCCCGTCAACACTGTACATGTCATTTTGGAGACATTGCTTCCAATTTTGTGGGACTTTTACCCGACATTGTGATGAAATGACATCTCAAGCCCTGTCACCCAATGAAACCAATAGGGTTTATAAGCATTGACGGTCCGACTCGCACCGCTTTGCTTGGGCAGGCTTAGATCCTTTAAACGGTTTACCAGTACTCGTGTGCGGTCGGTTTCAGCTCTTCGCGGAAGCATCATGCAGCCTATCTATTTCTGCAGGCCCAGGTGGGCGGGGGGCTAAAATTGTACGAAACCTTGTATAATGTTAACAATCTGGCACAAAGACAAAAAATAGAGCTGCCTTGTCTGCCTGAGAAACATCAAAAACATACGACAATATCTGCATATTGACAATTAAGATTTATATTGTCTTAAATCGGCTTAGTTCTTAGACTCCATTATTATGTATCCGGCATTGTTTTACCAGTCAGGCAACATTTTAGCTACATTTGCCCTATTTCAGTAATCCGTATTGATCGCTGTCAATAAACAGCATAGATGGGCAATTCAAAGATAATTTGAAGACCTTTAAGTACTGAAGCCCCATATAAGCCAGCCCTTGGTAAGAAAGACTTTTTTGTCGTGTCGAAGCCTTTGCTTAACCCATTGTATGCATGTGGACTCTTCTATTGCTATACGCTGCACAAGTCCATTTGCCATATAAGGGGTGTTAGGCCTATTTTTCGTTTTTATTATATTCTGTTAGCAAATAGTGCAGGCCCTGATCAGACGCCGCGTTCTGCGGCGTCTGATCAGGGCCTGCACTGTTTGCCAAAGAACCCCTTTAGGCTGTTCCCAGAATGCAGCGCCGGAACTAGTTTGTTGCGCAGGCGCATTTAAGGACATTTTATCACGTGTCAGCTCAAACTGATTTTGCGCAATATCTTTTTCCTTGCTACAGATTCCGGTGGCATCTTGATCTTTAATTGTTTCTGGGAAAACGGGGAAATCGAGACGTAACACAATTATAGTAGCTGAAATCAAATATCTGCAGAGATAGTAAAAACGACACAGACTTACAAGGATTCTAACATAATGCCTATATAGGCAATGAAAGGAACATTGATTTATTCAGCACCAAATCACTGGGCGGAAGAGCATGGCGCAAAAAAAAAACAACAAAAAAAACGCAGTTTTATAACGTCACTCGAAGATTCTGTGACGCAAGGCGGTGAAACGTTACTTTCTCGCATCAAAAGTATTACAAAAAGACAGTGATACAGTCAATAATGTTGGTGGTATTTTTTTCTAACAATGGCGAAAGGTTGGGAGAATTTGAGGGAAATAACAAAATTATTGTTGATTTTATGTGTGCTAGAATCGAAATAGATCAGCTCTCGTGTGTGATTGGTTGATTAATTTACAGTTTGTTGGCCAGCTGTTAGTAGACAAATCACCCGCGCTACGCGCTCGTGATTTGATCAACTTTACAACTGACCTTTAACTTGTGATTGATTACTCAAAAAATCACTATAGAGCTGATCTATTCTCAAATAAATCATTGTTTGTCGGTCAGTTGTAAGTAGACACATCACTTGCACTAAGCGCTCATGATTTGACCCACTTTACAAGTGAGCTCCAAAGTGTGATTTACATGTATAACTCAAGAAATCACTGCTGGGATGGTTCTTTTTCTTAAGTAAATGGCAAATTGTAGTTCAGATGTTTTGAGAGTTTGGAGTTTGGAGACTTTTAGCAGACATTGTAAGGAAAATGCATCTCTGCCTAAAGAAACCGCCGACTTGTACCTTTTTTGCCTATGCAGGCTTAGACCTTCTAATCGATTTACCAATACTCAGAGAAGCCCCCGCCCATAGGGGCTTGAAGAAATATATGGGCTGCATGATGCTTCCACGCAGAGCTGAATCCGGCCCGCACACTAGTACTGGTAAACTGCTTAGAGGATCTAAGCCTGTCCAGGAACTGCGGTGCGAGGCGGACCGTCCATGCTAATAAACCCTATTGGTTTCATTGGGCGACAGGGCTTGAGATGTCATTTCATCTCAATGTCGGGTAAAAGTCCCACAAAATTGGAAGCAACGTCTCCAAAATAACCTTTACAGTGTTGACGGGGACGTTAAACCTCAAATCAAACAAACAAACAAACAAAAGAAGTACTCAGAGAGAGAGAGAGAGAGAGAGAGAGAGAGAGAGAGAGAGAGAGAGAGAGAGAGAGAGAGAGAGAGAGAGAGAGAGAGTAGGAAATATAAAATATAATTTTATTATTAAAATAGTTGTAATTTTGATTATAATAAATGTTGGTCCAAATAAATGACCTAATAGCTGGCCTTCGCATCTTGAAAGATACATACATTTGTATTCAACAATAAATTTTAATCATAAAATTTTGCTCTGTTCTGTTAACCCATATATGCATAGTGACCATTTCTGGGGGACATTGGCAAATTGTGTCGACCCACATCAGACGCCGCAGAACGCAGCGTCTTACCGGGGTCTACACTATTTATTTAAAGAACATTCATTTTTTGTTAAATTTGTCACAAACAAAAACAAATCTGACACTCTTATTCTTGGAAATGAACCACACAGTCCAGACTTACTCAGTGGAAGAGTCCATTGTCATATATGTGTTAATACACGATTTGTTTGTGTGTATTGGAGGTTAACGACCCAGTCAACACTATCTTAGGTCATTTTTGAGCCGGTCAGCGTACCTATCCACACTTTCCTGGACAGGCTTATACGTAAGCGGTTAACAGTACAGTGCGTTAAATCCTGATCTTTAAAGTTCTAGACACTCGCGTACTTGTGTAATGAGGTTAAGTTGTTCTGGCTGGCTTGTCTTCAGAAGTTCCAAGATACAACATGGATATGCCTATCTCCGACATCTCTTGTTTTAAACAGTGTTTACACTCGATGCACTCTCATAAATGTCATAATTGCTTCGGTTTGATTAATCTATACCACTATCAGGGCTAAGTCTCTCTCTCTGTCTCTCTCTCTGTCTCTCTCTCTCTCTCTCTCTCTCTCTCTCTCTCTCTCTCTCTCTCTCTCTCTCTCTCTCTCTCTCTCTCTCAAATGACCCATGTCTAGTATATATGTTTTGTGTTGCCATGTTGATGTTTTTTTGTGGGAGAAGGGCCGTAACTGTTATTGTGAGAACTTGTGGCCCGACCCCATTGCTGTGCTTAAAGAGGCAATAAAATATGTTTAACTTTTAATCTTAACTCTCTGGGTTAATTCAGCAAACTGATGATATTTTTCTTATTTTCCCAGAAAACAGGATTTGACATTTCATGCAAATTGTCTCCAATCCTGTTTTCTGGGAAAATAAGAAAAAATATTTCAGAAAGTTACCCAGAATGCAGTTTTGCTTGTTCCGTGGTATCAATGGAAATGTGCTTTGTCGCAAGAAATAACATACCAAGCACTCAATGCTGAATCAACGTTGAAATAACAAACGTTGTTTTGACGTTGATTCAACATTGAGTCAATACTAAAGTGTCTGCTAGGTTGGCATACGCCTATTCAAATATATTGAAAATCTTTCCAGCAAAATATGAAAAATTACAAAAAAAAAATAAAAAACAAAACAAAAAAAAAAAACAACAACAACAAACAAACAAACACAAAAAACGGTATTTTTCGTATTTCTGCTTGAAACATAGATTGCGGGTACTCGTTAGAACCGCCTCGCCGAGGCGGTTCTAGCGAGTACACACAATTTAGGGTTTTGAGCAGAAATAAGAAAAATTACCTTATACCCTTGTAAATAAAAAAAACAACAAAAAACAACAACAAAAAAAAACAACAACAAAAAACAACAAACAAACACAAAAAACGATATTTTTCGTATTTCTGCTTGAAACATAGATTGCGGGTACTCGTTAGAACCACCTCGCCGAGGCGGTTCTAGCGAGTACACACAATTTAGGTTTTTGAGCAGAAATAAGAGAAATTACCTTATACCCTTGTAAATCCGAGTTTTACTTTATAAAAGTGGGGTTTAAGGGGTCAAAATTACATGTATATAGGTGTTTGCGTGATGTTATCAGATTTGAAAAAAAAAAAAAAAAAAAAAAATCAGTGACATTCGGCATCATATTAAAAAAAGTCCATGTAAAAGAACTCCCTGTAAAGCGCACTTTATGAAGGGGAAACTGGGGTTTACAGGGGTTAATATGGTTTTCCTTATTTCTGCTCCAAGCTGCAGGATGTGGGTACTTTTTGGAACCGCCTCAATAAAACGGCTAAAACGAGCTTCCATAACTAATGTTGGGTCATTATCACAAATGTAACAGAAAAAATTGAGTTTTTATAAGTAAAAAACTTATTTTAACTAGGATACCCACCTCAGGCTTAATGAGTGCATTTTCCTTATTCCCCGCAAAGAAATTTATGGTTCGTTCCGTATGTTTTCGGTACTTCGTAGAACCGGTACCGGTATTTAACCAGTGACAAAAGCGCGCGAAAGCGCCCGAGAATCACGGATTAATCAGAATTCTCTTGCCCTCTAGATGGAGGGGTTAGGGAGGGGGGCTATCTGCCTTAAGCCTAAGGTTGGTATCCTAGTTAAAATAAGTTTTACTTATAAAAACTCAATTTTAATTGTCGTCTACCAACCCTCAGGCTTAATGAGTGCAGAATTAGCCTTGGCGGGATGGAATCTCCAACCACATACAGAACGATCCTTTATTCCAGGGATAAATTCTGTAGAAACTTAGGATTCTAAAAAGATAAACAATGGAAATTGAGGAAGAAAACTAAATTTCCACCATTTCTATCCCTGGAACATCACTATCAGATCCAAGTACCTTTTGAATGTGTCTTGCAAGGCCTCGGAAGATAGTCTCCAGATTAGCATTGAGGATGAGGAAGACCAGACTGCACCCCCACCACATTTTGAGCAGAAACCAATGGACCCATCAGTCATAGGTTTTCTCCTTGTGTGTTCAAGTCTCGTAGATAAAACTTGGCAAAAGTCGAATGAGAGGACCACACGGCAGCTTTGATAACATCCTCAACTGGGGTTTTATTCAAGTAAGACCAAGAGGTCGAAAGGGCTCTAAGCTCATGAGCCTTAATCTTAAGCAAAGCTACTTTAGACTTAGACAATTTCTTATAAGCTAATCTAATGGTATAAGAAATCCATCCGGAGATAGATCCCTTGGTAATTTGATGAGTTCCCTTCAAGGGAAGAAAAATCCTTTTCCTGTCTTTCCGGATAGGCTCAGTCACTTTCAGGTAACGTTTTAATGCCCTAACCGGGCACAAAAACCTGTTAAAGTCATTGAATTTAACTGTTCTGGTTAAATTTTGAACCAAAATATCACCCGGGCAAATGGATGGTAATTGATTTTTTGCCAAAAAACCTGGTTTTGTCCTTAAAGAAAGAGAACCATCTTCCTGATTGAATCGGAGATGTCCTGAATCCATGGAAAAAGCACGAATCTCACTAACACGTCTTGCTGTCGCCATTGCAAGCAGAAAAACTGTTTTCAGAGTGAGATGGAACCTAGAAGCTTGATGCAAAGGTTCATACGAATCAGAACATAATGAAGAACGGACACAAGAAAGGTCCCATTTCGGAGTTAAAGACCTTTGAATAGGCCTTTGTAACTCAAATGACCTTATAAGTTCTGAAATGATAGGGTCAGATCCAATGTTTATGTCAGATGTGAATTTTAATGTATTAGAGATAGTAGATTTGTAACCTTTGATAGTACTGACTTGACATTTTTCTCCGTGAATAAATGTAGCAAAAAGTCAGCTACTTCCATCGGAGATGGATTGAAAGGATGAGTTTCCCTGCGACTACACCATTCGGAAAAGACTTTCCATTTGCGTCATAAACACGCCTGGTAGACAATCGCCTTGCCTGAGCAGCGTGTCTGGCAACATTCGCCGAAAATTTTCTATCCGTGATGGATCGGCGGATAAACTCCAAGCGTGAAGTTTTAGGCTTTCTACGTTTTGACGAACGAATTTCTGACCTACTTGTGTCAGCAAATTCTGCACCGAGGGAATCCGAATTGGAGGTGCTAGGAGTAACCGAAGTATGTCTGGAAACCAAGACATTTCGGCCAAAAGAGGAGCTACCAGCACTATGTTGCAATGATGTTGACGAAACTTGTTGATTATCGCCGGGATCAGTACAAACGGAGGAAAAGCATACGCATGCTTTCCGTCCCAGTTCATTGACATTGCGTCTATCGCCAGAGCATTCTCGTCTGGGATGGTAGACACATAGAGAGGCAGTTTCTTGTTGAGACGAGCTGCAAGCAGATCTATGTTCGGAAAACCCGTCATCGGCAGGATTAAATTGCAAATCGTCTGATGCAAGGTCCATTCTGTCGCAATTAGCTTGGAAAGACGACTTAGCCGGTCTGCCAATATGTTCGATTTCCCTGGTATATGTCTGACCAGAAGATTTATGCCTTCCTGATTGCACTAAAGGAGCGTATCCCACACCTCCATGCACAGAGACGGAGAATGGGTGCCCCCCCCCCCTTGTTTCTTCAGGTACGAAACTACTGAAGAGTTGTCTGTGGCAATCAGTACTGTTGAATTGGTGACATGCTGATGACATTGTTTTAGAGAAAGAAATATTGATATGAAGAACTGATTGGTCTGGGGGCCAGACTCCATGACACAGAGGTCCTTCCGGTTCGAGATGGGCTCCTTATCCAGAGAGACTCGCATCCGTGAACAGAGTGTGAGTAGGAAGAGACGGTTTCAGCGTTACACCCGAGCTGAAACTACCCTTGTTGTTCCACCATTCTAAATGCTTCCTGATCGAAACATTGAGAAGAATGGGATGCACCAATGAAAGAGCATGGAGCTTCCACTGAGCAAACAAAGCCATGTGAAGCGGACGTAAGTGCAATCTGCCCAGTACAACAAACTGGGCTGCTGCACTGAGTTTTCCCAGAAGAGACAGAAAGACTCTTGCTGAGACCTGCTCTTGAACCTTGAACCATCGTAATAGTTCAAGAATGCCCTGTATCCTGTATAACGGCACCCGAACTATATTCCTTTGTGTAAGAAGTTCTATTCCTATGAACACAAAGTTCTGAGATGGAACTAAGTCCGACTTCTCTTCGTTGATTATCAGTCCTAGGGACGTAATCAACTTGACTGTAAACTGTCGATCTCTCAGAATTTCCTGACGAATCTGATTTCTGACCAACCAGTCGTCCAGGTACGAAACAGTGCAATTGCACTCTTCCGTAGATAAGATGCTACAGCAAGCATCAAACGGGTGAAGACATAAGGACTTGTTGCATGGCCAAACGGAAGAGCCTTGAACTGATAAGTTTGACCCTTGAGACAGAATCGGAGGTACTTCCGAGACTGTCTGTGAATGGGAACATGTAGATATGCATCTCGGGTATAAGGAGATCGCCCAATCGTTGGGTTGGATCGCCTGTCTGACTTTGTTGGCTATCTCCATTTTGAACGACTGAACTTCCAGAAAAGTATTCAGTCAGGACAGATCTATTATAAGTTGTAATTTTCCGTTTTTCTTGGGAACTAGGAAAAAAACGAGAATAGAAGCCTGGACCTTCCGGCTCTATCATCTCCACTGCCCCTTTGAGCAGGAGTTTGTTGACCTCTTCTTCCAAAGACCGACTTTCGGTCTGATGAAGAAAGATTGGTATTGGAGAAAGAAGAGGTTTGCTGATGAAAGGTGTTTTGTACCCGGTTTTTTTACAACAGAGAAGACCCATGAGTCCTCTTTTATTTCTCCCCAACGATTTTGAAAGTGTGCCAACCGTCCTCCTACTGGAAGGTCCTTTCGGGAAAGGGACAGTGGAGGGAGTGCATCATTGTCGAGAAACGTTAGAGGCACCTCCTCGGGAGGGGTGTACTGACCCCTTCTTCTAGAGCTTGAGCCTCCACGGCGAGAACCTCTCCTAGGACCACCTCTATTCTTATGATTCGAAGGTCTAGTAGAGGAAGATGAATCCCCGTGAGCAGACTTCTTTTGGCATTTAGGAATCTTAAAGCCAGAAGTAGAAGCCTGCTTACTCTGTGCAACAGAGGAAGCAATGAAACTCTGCTGTTGAGATTCAGAATTTAGTTTCTGAAAATCAGTATTCATTCCACCAAAGAGGGATTCATCTGAGATCGGATCCGAGCGAAGCTTAGTCTTCGTGGCTTCCGTCAAAATCTTAGACCTTTCAATGGCAGCCTCCCTTCTAGCTTACAGAAATTCGACTGCCAAAATCACTGCCATAGAGGAAGAGTGCTTCAAGCAACTAACAATAAAGCTGAGTGACCTCTTCAGCATCGGAGCATCCAAATTGTCTGACTCCAATGCTTGAACTAAAGCAGCAGTGAAAAGGTTTGCATAAGAGTTAATGGAAACCATGTTCCTAGCTTGACGCTCCATAGTCTTCAAACTCTTGACTGGCAAATTGGCATTCCCAGAGGATATCAGATCCAGTAGAGAAGCATTTTATCAATTTTTGGAACACTGTCGGGAAACAACTGACCATGTGAACGGAAGTGTTTCACGTTTATACCAAGATCTCTCTCCAGAGATTTATTGTAACCCAGCCAGGTTCCAGCTTAACCTTCTTATCGATCAGTGATTGAAAGACATTTACAACGTCTTTGATCAATAAGGACTGAGGGAGAGAAGCTGAGCTCTTATCCTAAGATGGGTTAAGTGCATCCAGCGTGGACCTAGGCCTCTGCAGAGTCTCCGAGGACTCCTTCCTGGGGCAAAATTCGGAGGGAAGTAAGCTCATAACCTCCCGAATTGCCTCGGCAAAGGAAATGATACCTTCCTCTTCCTCCTCAGAATTGGAAGAACCTCTGTCAATCAGAGTTTTCTTTGCCAAATTAGAAGAGGCTTTATGGGGTGAACTAGCTCTGCTCTCACCCTCAAATTCAATATTGTCCACCCTGCTGGAGAGATTATCATTTCTATCCGAGCTTGAAGACAAAGCTCTTGCACGATCCTTATGGCGAGTACCAGAGGAGTGCCTACGTCTCTTATGACTTCTAGAGACAGAAGAAGAACGAAGTCTGTGAGACTTCTTCTTCTTATGGCGTCTGTGCCTATCAGAAGATGTAGACCAGTCCGGACTGACTGATCTAGACCTCGAATACGAGTCAGAACTTGAACTCGTATGATGATGGCGTGTAAGGCGTCTAGATCTAGAGTGTTTTCTCTTCACTCTCGATCTATGCCTTCTGTGAGGCGTGTGACGATCCCGTGAACTCGATCTGTGTTTAGATCGTGAACGAGATGTCCGTCTCGGCGATCGGTGCCGATCTGACCGTTTCCGAGATGACTGATGACTGTCCCGGTGCCCGGTGGCGAGATGATCTGACTGGTGAACGATGACGAAATGAACGTCCCGTCGAAAGATGTCGGGATGACCGGTGCCGGGAACGTTGCCGGGAAGTGGACCGACCCACTGACCGGTACCGGGATGTAGACCGGGTTACCCTGTCCGGGTATCGATGTTTGGACGATCGATCTTTGGATTTGGGCCGAACTGACCGGTCGCGAGAATCCCGGCCCGGTGACCGGTCAGATTCCAAAGAATCTGGGCCCGAGGACGAGGAAAGACTATCCCCAGACTTGGCGTTGGGTGTCCTATCTGCCCACTTGTCCGCAGACACTTGGGTGGAGGACCCACCGGGTCTATCTACCTGAGTAGATTGAGGTGTGTCAATCGGGGAATTTTTCCGGTTCTCCCGGTACTTCTCCCCCGATGCGGACGCAGTCTGAGAAGGGTTCTCAGACTGGGACTGCTTGGGAGCAGTCCCGGACTGCTTGGGACTGCTTGACCGTCGGTTTACGGCAAACGTCCACACCGAGCTCGTCCACAGTTTGCAAGTGGCACAGCGTGACTCAAAACTGCAATGAGAGCATGTAAAACAAGAATAATGATTGTCCCAGGAATCCTTTAAATGTCCACAAGAGCCGCGGATTTGGGACATTGATGGACAAGAACAAAAAAAAAAAAAAAAAAAGAAATAACGAAAACGTCACGAAATAATGTGACAACAAGAAAAGAAGTTAAAAGCAGAAATTCCTGCTGAATTGACTAAATGAAGAAAGGAAAAACAAATACCAATATTTCCAGCGAGGGAAAAACAGCGTACCATCCGAGTAAACAACAAATATTAGAAATTAAAATCCAATATCTGAAAACACATCCGATTTGGTCACGTGCAAAGGGAATTCTGATTAGTCCGTGATTCTCGGGCGCTTTCGCGCGCTTTTGTCACTGGTTAAATACCAGTACCGATTCTACGAAGTACCGAAAACATACGGAACGAACCATAAATTTCTTTGCGGGGATTAAGAGAAATGCACTCATTAAGCTTTCGCGCGCTTTTGTCACTGGTTAAAATACCAGTACCGGTTCTACGAAGTACCGAAAACATACGGAAAGAACCATAAATTTCTTTGCGGGGAATAAGGGAAATGCACTCATTAAGCCTGAGATGGGTAGACGACAGTTAAAATAACCGTTTCTGAGATATGAAAGACTGAGCTTTTCAAGTTCACTAAGAAACGGATATGTAAATGTAATGGAAAAGGCTTTCAGAATTTGAAGCCAATCAGTCTTTGTCGAAAACAACACAAGTTGAATTCGACAGTTATGATATGTATGGAAACCTGCTCTGAATTAAACATTGGTCGAAAGCTATGTGTTAGCGATGAATGACTGATGGTGTGGACACAGCCTAGTATTGCAATTTGTGTCACATTTGTAAATGTTTTAGAGTTAGACACATTTTGTCTATTTGTTTGGAGTTTTACGACCCAGTCATCACTTTTTGGACATGTCCAGTCGATAAGTTCACCTAGCTACACTTTTTCCTGGGCAAGCTTATACATAATAGTTCACAATGACCAATCTTAATCACATTTGAGAAATGTTACTGTTTGTGTGTTCTATGGTGGCTGATGAGACCAATTTAATTCACGCATATATGTACCTGCAGTGTCTGTGTATATATACGGATTAAATGCACTGTGAATTGGATTATATATACAGTCGAACTTCGATGGCTCGAACTCGCCGGGACCGCCGAAAAAAGTTCGAGCCATCGGTAGTTCGAGCCATTGGAGTCCAACTCGGCAAGATCCATCTTTGTTTACTATGATTTTTTATCATAGCTGGGGCGATTTTGGTGACTTCCGGTACATTTATCGGTCATAATTTAAGCCACGTAGTATACCTTTCGCACTTTCAGGGAGATAAGAAAATACAACAATAATAGATCTTTTAATTTCATTTACAAGATGAAAAGTTTAAAATATAACAAAGTACATGACTGCAGGAGTGAATGATGAGCCGTATTTTTTGGACCCTATCTGAAGGCAAAGACTGTAATTTTGGCAGGTCTTACTCAATGTCGGTGTGAAATTTTAATTTGTGAAAAATATTTTGCCAGCTTTAATTTCCTTATGCCGCCTCATTAGCCCTGGGTTATTATAGATGTTTACAATAAACTTAATTTGACACCTTCTCAACATTAATCTCTTGACCTGTTGATCAAAGGGATTGCGCTAATCAAGTACACCTGTGTTATGTAAACAGCTGTTTCGGCAAGACGCTTGGTTAATATCAAAGCGTCTTATGATACTGATCACGCGCCTGCGTGACCTGATCGATAAAATTGGAATTTCTGAAAGGTAATTAGTGCGAGCCATCGGTGGGATTTTACATAGAAAATGCACTCTAGGGACCAGGCTTAGAGTTCGAGTGTTCGAGCCATCGTGGTTCGAGCCAAGGGTGGCATGTTTAGTTAAAATGAATAGGGATTTTGCCGGGACTGAAAAGTCAGTTCGACCCAAACTTGGTGTTCGAGCCAACCGTGTTCGACCCATCGAAGTTCGACTGTATAGTGAGGGAGAGGCGCGCAGAGTCAACCTCACTCTCTCGTCCTGACCTAGCTGGCAAGACAGTGTCGAGACATCTGGAACCATTCCCGGATGCAGTGGATGACCATGACTTCTTTAGTGCCCTGCCATGCTCTTCATGCTCCACAACTTGCTGCTGCATCACCGTTTGGACCGTTGAATCAGAGAAGTGATTTCTTCCGCCCCAGCTGCGGAAGCAGTTTATTTTTGTTATGGTTTGTTTTTGAGTGTGTGTATCGCTCATATTATTTTGTTTTGGGTAGCTAATTGGCCATTTTGTGGGAAAGTAACTGTCCTTTTGGCTTTCCGCTGTTGATGTTTCCATTAGGGTCTAGTTGTTTCATGTCTGTGCTCCCTTTGGTGTCTCTGATGGGAGCTGTGGGTTAATTGTATTGATTCCTGATAATTGCCTTCACTTCTATTTTACATAGCTGGAACAGGCAAATCCAGGTATGCAGGTTTTTGTTTGGAGTTGCTTCTCCGACCAGGGCTTGAGAGCTCCATCTACCCTTTAGTTAAACATATTTTATTGCCTTTCATGATAGCATATGGGGTTGGGCCACAAGTTCTACCAACATTAGTTACGGCCCTTCCCCTACAATTTTGTACAAAAAGTGAACAATGGCCAAAATTACATAACACATACAAATTAGAGAAATAACGAGAGAGAGAGAGAGAGAGAGAGAGAGAGAGAGAGAGAGAGAGAGAGAGAGAGAGAGAGAGAGAGAGAGAGAGAGAGAGAGAGAGAGAGAGCTGGATAGAAGTTGTTGTATGGTCCAGTCACGCGCTGCCGCCGTTCCAAAGTGGACATGAACACAGCCCATTGGACATGAACACAACACATCTACCCTTGCAGTGGCAGAGGAACCATGGCGCTTATACATAAGCGGTTAACCAGTACAGTGCACATGATTTTGCCTGAACTTGACAAATGCCCTTCTCGAAATTCTAATTAAAGTAGGTTCAGCGGTCTAGGTGTATGGCGAGCGTGTGCTTTTCAGTTAAAGGATCCTCAAGGATATCTAGATTATATGGAGACGAGACCTCGATTGCACCACTCATCGGAAAGACTGGAGAGTGAATGGGTGTGTATGAGTTCTACATCCCATCAACAGCTAAGGTCATACGGAGACATGGCCTCGGTTTAAAGACTCATCCGCATGTCTGAAGAAGCCCGGGATTGAACCCACGATCCCTGGTTTAAGAGGCGAGTAGCTTAACCACTACACCACAGAGGCTTCTAAAAGACTGGAGAAGTAAAGTATCAAACTCACGACTTCTGGTCAAAAAAAAAGACCATGCATATGCAGAATATCTGCTAAAGTAGAGGCTTTTAATGTGAACTAGAGCAAATGAACTGAGATTATATTCCAGTGGAAGGAAGGAAGGAAAGAAGGAAGGAAGGGCCAGTGATAACATGGTCTGATTTATACTACATGCAACAAGACGTGGTCTGCTACTTACATTTGCATCAGGTGTGCCGTTTACCAAATCATCTAACTGATCATTTGTTTGTTTGATTTGGGGTTTAACGTCCCCGTCAACACTGTAAAGGTCATTTTGGAGACGTTGCTTCCAATTTTGTGGGACTTTTACCCGACATTGAGATGAAATGACATCTCAAGCCCTGTCGCCCAATGAAACCAATAGGGTTTATTAGCATGGAAGGTCCGCCTCGCACCGCGGTTCCTGGACAGGCTTAGATCCTCTAAGCGGTTTACCAGTACTAGTGTGCGGGCCAGATTCAGCTCTGCGTGGAAGCATCGTGCAGCCCAAATATTTCTTCAAGCCCCTATGGGCGGGGGCGATCTAACTGATCATATCAGCAAAATCGCTTATAATTTTTAGCGATGTAATAGTCGCAGATAAGATTGACAGAGCGGAGCTATCTTTCGGTATATTCTATTCTAACATGACGTTAACGTTTTTCCCATTGAACCCAGTGGAAACGTCAGCGTTTGCAAATATGCGATAATTCACGTCGTCAACGTGGTGCGTGCAATTTGGCGTCATCGTGACGTTGCATGTAAACATTTCCTTCTGTCGACATCCGCTGCAAAATAGTCCCCAAGATAACGCTTTGTTACTACTGTATTTCAGTTTAGCATCATGTTAGAATCGAAATAATTTCCACGCACCCGGTGTGTTATCGTGATTAACACACGGTGTTGTCGGGCAGATGCGAATATTAATTCACTCCGGCTTCGCCGTCGTGAATTAATATTTCGCAATCTGCCCTCCAACACCGTGTGTTAATCACGATAACACACGGTACGTGGAGATTATTTCTTAATTAACATGGAAAGGTATACCCAGTCACCTGATTATATGAATTAAACTCTAACACAAACACAGCGATGGTGTATATGTCCGGTTGGTCCGCTTGCAAAAAAAACATGCGAAAGGCACTCTACCGAATCTCCATGTGTACTCAGAGAATTTGACATATACTGACAACATCTGAAATGCCCCGCCCTGTCCCTCTTATCTGCGACTATAGTAGTCGCAGATAAGATTGACTAGGAGGAGCTATTCAGGTGTTGTCAGTAAATGTCAAATTCGCTGAGTCCACCACTAGATTTGGTAGAGTGCCTTCCGCATGCTTTCTGCCAGCAGACCAAATGACCATATAATATACCACAGCTTTGTTTGAATTCACACAGTAGGGTGACTTGGTTTAACTTTGTGTTAATAGAATATTCCAAAGGTAGGCGCAAACGATAGCTCCGCCTAGTCTATCTTATCTGCTATTGATATACCACATAATTATATTTTTAGTTTATCCCGAATAAAATACGGACTATGCAATAGCGTTCGACTGACCGCCAGAAGAAGGAAGGAAGGAACGAACGAACGGATGAACGACCCGATAAAAAACATTTATACGACAAACTCAAGAAATCGGTTTGCAAAATGATACGCCATCATGCAGTAATTATTTTTATAGCACTCAGTATTTTTGCTATTCAGCTAACATTCAACAGTTTCAACGTTGCAATCTTCAATATTATCCGCATCTCCCAAGCGACCACTTAATGATAATTTTCAGCACATTAACTATATTCCGCGAGGAAGTCGTAGATCTTGCTTCTAGCTCAAATAAGACAGAAACAATCTGCAAAATTATTTAAAATGTCATATAGACTGCCAGTGGATAGACATTTACACGAGGACAGTAAACAATGAAATAAAGTAAAATTCCACTATTAAGACCACCTAAAATTAAGACTAATTCTGCTTAAAACAGATTATTTTGAAGGGTACACTTAATTTTTCTTTGTGTTTTCTGCCTTCAATGGTCAGTGACCACCTTTGGGACTGTTCAAAAGTGGTCTTAAAGACCACTTTTGAACAGTCCCAAAGGTGGTCTTAATACAGGAATTTTACTGTATATGGCAGAATGGTGGAAATGTTCTGGAAAAGGGGTAGAACTTAAAACTATGGAGTATAAAAGATTTTTCGGGGTCAGACTAGCTACTTTCGGCCAATTAGATCTCATCAGTGACCCTCAGATATTTCCTAAATTCTACAGTTTTGTTTGTTTGTTCGATTTGAGGTTTAACATCCCCGTCATCACTGCATACGTCATTTTAGAGACGTTGCTCCTAATTTTGTGGGACTTTTACCCGGCACTGAGATGAAATGGCATCTCAAACCCTGTCGCCCAATGAAACCAATAGGGTTTATAAGCATGGACGGTCCGACTCGCACCCCTTTGTCTGGGCAGGCTTAGATCCTCGAAGCGGTTTACCAGTACTCGTGTGCGATCGGTTTTAGCTCTGCGTGGAAGCATCATGCATCCCAACCTAATTCTCTAAGCCCCGATTGGCGCGGGATCCTAAAATCCGCAGTGAAATAAATAAACCCAAAGGACTAGAAAATATAACCCATACTAAACCCAACAAAAAGGCAAAGATTGACGGCCAAACGTTAGTATGGCGACCTGCAATAAATAAATAAATAAATAAATAAATAAATAAATAAATAAAAATGGCGAACTACAATAATGTTTGTTTGTTCGATTTGGGGTTTACGTCCCGTCAACTCTGTAGCGGTCATTTTGGATACGTTACTTCCAATTTTGTGGGACTTCGGGGAGGAGGAGGAGTGTAATGGTTGAAAATCGGGGAGGAGTGTAATGGTTGAAAATCGGGGAGGAGTGTAATGGTTGAAAATCGGGGAGGAGTGTAATGGTTGAAAATCGGAGAGGAGCGTAATGGTTGAAAATCGGGGAGGAGTGTAATGGTTGAAAATCGGGGGAGGAGTGTAATGGTTGAAAATCGGAGAGGAGTGTAATTGTTGAAAATCGGGGAGGAGTGTAATGGTTGAAAATCGGGGAGGAGTGTAATGGTTGATAATCGGAGAGGAGTGTAATGGTTGCTAATCGGAGAGGAATGTAATGGTTGATAATCGGGGAGGAATGTAATGGTTGATAATCGGGGGAGGAGTGTAATGGTTGAAAATCGGAGAGGAGTGTAATGGTTGATAATCGGGGGAGGAGTGTAATGGTTGATAATCGGAGAGGAGTGTAATGGTTGAAAATCGGGGAAGAGTGTAATGGTTGATAATGGGGGGAGGAGTGTAATGGTTGATAATCGGAGAGGAGTGTAATGGTTGATAATCGGGGGAGGAGTGTAATGGTTGAAAATCGGGGAGGAGTGTAATGGTTGAAAATCGGATAGGAGTGTAATTGTTGAAAATCGGATAGGTGTGTAATGGTTGAAAATTGGGTAGGTGTGTAGCATATTGAACAATTTAGCATGGTGAGGGTTATCATCACGAAAACATGCCTATATAATTTTGACCCCTTTGAACCCCACTTTTATATCGTAAAACTGGTTTTTGCAGGGGTAAACGTTTTTTTTTCTTATTTCTACTCTAAAATATAGATTGTGGGTACTCGTTAGAACCGCCTCGATGAGGCGGTTCTAACGAGTACCCACAATCTATATTTTGAGCAGAAATAAGAAAAATATCACAATTTGTCATCTTAAAATTTTCATTTCTTTCGGCGATAATGGCTACAATGTATTTGTATAGGCGTGTTTTCGAATGGTTTTCATAATATGTTTCAGGACTGGTGAATAGTTTAGAGTGTATTTCGTGTACTTGGGACACGGCAAATGCTACCGTAGATGATGACTGTCTAGGAGCCCCTTTTCAAACGGAAGTAGAAAGTTGTCCAACTGACTCTGATACAGGAACGGTCTATTACTGCCAGGTTTGGTTCTTTTTCGTTGAGCCGTGATTTTATTTGGTTCCATTTTGATTCTGTAATAATAAATCAAAGAGAAGTTAAGATATTTTAATTTGCCTTTCATTTAATTTATCATATGACGTTGCGTCTGAGAGTGTAATAACGTCATGTAATAAATTCGATAATCCACTAGTGGATTAAATATGCAAATTAGTTAGATACTCCCAGTAACGTTTTCAACGACGTCACATTTACTTATGGCGGAATATTGACATTTTTGTGAAACAATCGTGAATAAAGTGCGTGCTAAATGTCATATGATAAATAGAATCTTGCATCCGTGGTCATGTATTACTGAATTTATAAAACTCGTTAAGCCTCGCATTTTATCCCTTTTCCTCAACTCGTTTAATAAATTCAATAATACATGAACACTCATGTTTCCTAATGTCAATATTCCTGATTTTGTAGACAGAATCTAACAACGGTCTCCTATGCAGTCTGAGAAAATGATACGAGTATCCCGTGTTCCAACGGATAATTGCCTTTTCCGAACGTCATTCTGAGTATTTCGTAGAAAGAACTCTGACATCATTCTGTAGGTCGCGTTTGAGCTGTTTCAGCTCTCCCAAAGGCGAGACAGACTTCCACTGACCGTTCCAAGGCGGCTCTTCTGTGGCGATTTATTTATGTTGTTGTTTGTTACTTACTGTGTGTATCACTTGTGTCTTTTATTTTGGATGGCCATATGGCCATTTTGTGGGAAAGTAACTGTCCTTATGGCCTTCCTTTGTTTAGGTTTCCATTATTGTCTGGTCGCTAAATGTTTGTATTTCTTTCCCTTTGGTGTCTTTTATGGGTGGAGTAAGTTAATTGTATCAATTCCTGATCTTTGTTTTACTTCTACTTTCCAAAGCAACGGTTAAAATAGCAAAAACCATTTCCAGTCGTCCGTCCGTCATCCGTCCATTTCTTATCTGTAGCATGCCTCTGATGGGGCATTGATGACATTAGCTTTTTATCGAAACTGATTGAAAACTTTGGTTTCTGTGGCAGCCACCAGGTCCCATAGACTTACAATCTGAAAATTCTTGTCGTCATCGAAGCGCCTTCAGTTTTGATCGGATCTTTCTGAAATTTAAATATAAGTAGGCTGGGGATAAAAGCTCGAATGAGTTCGAAATCTGGTAAGATATGTCAATTTATTGTAGAGTTACGTCCCCTTGATTACTGAAAATGCCTATTTTTGACCTTGTCATCACCGTTGCCCCTTCAGTTTTGATCGTATCTTGCTGAAAGTTACAGACAAGTAAGTTAGGGATAAAAGCTGTGATGAGTTCGACAACTGGTGATGTCTGCCTGTCTGTCATAGAGTTACGTCCCCGTCTTTGTCGAAAATGCCCATGGCAATTATTATCCACTGTATTACATGTGTCCGATTAAAGTGACGCGACAAACTGTATAGAAGTGAAAAGTGTGCTTTGGAATTTCAGTAGAAAATGATTTTTCTTCCCTCCAACTTCAAATTTAAGAAAATCAAATAATAAAAAAGGGTCATTTTTTTCTAATAGGGATTTTCGGAGCTGGAAAAACTGCCAGTACATGTTAGTTCCCTTGATTTGACATGAGCCATGATACCAATTCAGTTTTTTATCTCATCAACTTGAAACGTACATGTAAGTAAGTCAGGGATAAAAGCTCGGATGAGTTCGAAAACTGGCAAGATCGACCTATCTGTTGTAGAGGTAACGTCCCCTTGATTGCTGAAAATGCCTGTTTTGGACCGTGACATCGCCGTAGCCCCTTCAGTTTTCATCGGACCTTTTTGAAACTTACATGTAAGTAAGTAAGTGATAAAACCTCGGCTGAGTTTAAAAAAAAAATGATGATGTCGGCCCATATTTCAGCGAGTTACGTCCCCTTGATTAGAACAATGCCTATTTTGACCTTGTCATCACCGTAGCCACTTCAGTTTTTATCAGATCTTTTTGAAATTTACTTGTAAGTAAGTCAGGAATAAAAGCTTGGGCGAGTTTGAAACAGGTGAGGTCAGCCTATCTGTCACAGAGTTACTTCCTCTTGATTGCAGACAATGCCTGTTTTTTGGCTTTGTCATCTCTTTAGCCCCTTCAGTTTTTATCGGATCTTCTTGAAATTTACATGTCAATAAGTCAGGGATTAAAGCTATGATCAGTTCGAAAACCGGTGAGGTGAGCTTATTTTTCATAGAGTTACGTCCCCCTTGCTTGCAGAAAGTGCCTATTTTGACCTGGTCAACGTAACCCTTACAGTTTTTATGGGATCTTCTTGAAACTTACCTATAAGTAATTATTGGATAAAAGCTCGGATGAGTTGGAAAACTGATGAGGTCGGCCTATTTATCATAGAGTTATGTGCCAGTCTTTGCAAACAATTTCCCCTGGTCGGACCCTGTCATCACCACAAGTCCTTCCGCTTTAATGGGATCTTCCTTAAACTAACATTTAAGAAGGTATGGGATAACAGCTTGGGTGAGTGAAAACGTGCGAGGTGGGCCAGTCTGTCATGGATTTATGATCCGTTGATTGTTGAAAATGTCCATTTTTGACATTGTCATCATCATAAGTCCCTAACTTTTGAACGTATCTTCCTGAAACTTGCATATAAGTTAGGGATAAGATCCTGAACGAGACTAACATTGTTGGCGCATTACTCAAAGAGTTAAGTCCCCTTCTTTGCTGAGAATGCCTTTTTGTATCTTGTCATCACCACATATCCTTTAGTTTTGACCGAATCTTCTTCAAACTAGCATATAAGTCGGTTGGGAATTAAAGTTCGGACAAAGTTCGAAAACTGTTGATGTCTGCCTATCTCATAGAGTTACGTCCCATTGAATGCGTAAAATGCCTGATTTTGACCTTGTCATCAGCATAAAAATCAGTAGAGATTGTAACTATCTGTTAGCTCAGATGAGCGATAAAGGACCATCATGATCCTCTTGTTTTAGTTTGTATGCGTGAAATGGGTTCTTTCTCTTTGGATTTATTAACATCTATGCAGCTGCCAAAGTTATTCCGAAGCGGGTCGGTGGGCCTGTCCGAGGGAATTAGATAAATATCGGACATTTGGTTTAATGTCTCACTTGAATAATATCTGATAGGACTATATGTTCCATTTTGTGTTGGAAAGAGTATTCCAGCTTATATATAGCAGGAGTACATTTTTATGCCCCGCCATTAAAAAAAATTACAAAAAACGGGATATTATGTTATACCCTCCGAAGTTTTGAGTGTCCGTATGTCCGTCCGTCCGTACGTCCGTCCGTCATAGTTCAGTGAAGCACTATCAGTCGACGTGCAGAACATATAAACCGTAACTCTGATTTTCCTACTTTTGGAGTTGTTGCCCTTTGAACATTGAGCGTCGGCATTTCTATCATAGTTTCGTGTCCGCTCCATAACTTCGATACCATTTGAGATATTTCCATGAAACTTCACAGATATGTAGAGCACCATAAGACGACGTGCAAAACATATGAACCGTAACTCTGATTTCCTACTTTTGGAGTTATTGCCCTTTGAACTTTGAATATAGCAGTTGCTATCAGTTTCGTGTCCGCTCCATAACTTCGATACCATTTGAGATATTTCCATGAAACTTCACAGATATGTAGAGCACCATAAGACGACGTGCAGAACATATAAACCGTAACTCTGATTTCCTACTATTCGAGTTATTGCCCTTTGAACACTGAATATAGCTGTTGCTATCAGTTTCGTGTCCGCTCCATAACCCTGATACCATTTGAGATATTTTTACGAAACTTCACAGATATGTAGAGCACTATGAAACAACCTGCAGAACACATGGACCGTAACTATGATTTTCCTGCTTTTGGAGTTATTGCCCTTTGAACATTTGAAATAGCCATTTCTGTTGTAGTTTTGTGCCCGCTCCATAATGAGATATTTCCTTGAAACTTCACAGATATGTAGAGCACCATGAGACGACATGCAGAACATATGAACCGTTACTCTGATTTTCCCACTTTTGGAGCCATTGCCCTTCGAACTTTGAATATAGCTGCTGCTATCAGTTTTGTGTCGGCTCCATAACTCTGATACCATTTTGAGATATTTTCACGAAACTTCACAGATATGTAGAGCACTATCAGACGACGCACAGAACGTAACTCTGATTTTCCTACTTTTGGAGTTTTTGCCCTTTGAACATTAAATATAGCCATTTCAATCGTATTTTCGTGTCCGCGCCTTAACTTCGATACCTTTTGAGATACTTCCATGAAACTTCACAGATATGTAGAACACAATGAGACAACGTGCAGAACATATGAACTATAACTCTGATTTACCTACTTTTCGAGTAATTGCCCTTTGAACCTTGAATATAGCAGTTGCTATCAGTTTCGAGTTCGCTCCATAAATCTGATACCATTTGAGATATTTTCACGAAACTTCACAGATATGTAGATCAGCCTGAGACAACATGCAGAACATATGAACCATATCGCTGATTTTCCTCTTTTTGGAGTTATCGGCCCTTTAACATTGAACATAGCCATTTCTATCATGTGGTCTGTTGAAACACTATATCTGCTGGACTTAAAGGTCAAATACAAAGGTATAGAAATCCATTAAATTTAAAAAGACATTGATTAAAGGAATCAAAGTGCGAAAACCGCATCAAATTATCGTTATTAGTTTCCAAGATATTATAACTTGAAGTGTGAAATATTTCATGGAAACAGAGCAGCTTCAGACTGCCTCATTAATATTCATGAGGTATTCTATGGTATCAAAGATGCACATTAAAATTTTTAAACCTTTTTTAAATATGAAATACCTTGTGTTTTATTGTCCTTAGGAACTGTATAATCACCTATTTGAATTATTTAAACTGATTTCAACTGATATGCTGAACCAGTTTTCTCATATTTTCAATTGCAAACCTTAAATTCAAATTTTAAATATTTTTTAAAATAATTTAAATTCAAGTTCCTGTATTTGTAAGAGGATGATTTAACATACACAACTTACAGATCTGTTCAAAAGGCATGTGAAAACATTTTAAAAAATACTTTAATTGTAAATTGAAGCTTGAATTTCAAAATCAATTTTCTCATTTCTATCCTAAATTGTGAACAAGATACACAGTAATCAAAGGGCATGAGAAACTGTATGAGGCAACTGCAAAATGGAAAATATGGTAGTTTAAATTTTTTTTAAAAAAGTTTAAAGCCACTATGACATCACAGGATATTGCATTGTGGGTTAAAATCAAAGAAAATTCAGGGGAGGCTACTCTTAGAGGAAAATAAGTATGTATCAAATATAAATGCGCATAACTTTGGAACGAATGGGAATTTTTTCATGCGGTTTTCAATAAAATGACCCTCCTTATGTCTGCTTTCACCTTGCTTCATACTAAGAATTTTTAAAATTTCTTTATAATTGCTCTTTAATGATTGATTCTGACCAAACTTGCATGGTTACATCACTAAGATGGGAGAAACAGCCATTTGGTTTTGTTTCACTGTGATATGGCACTTGCTTGGTGTAATTGCAGTGGCGGGGCATATTGCAGTGCTTGCAGTTTTATCAAATAAAGGGTTGCCAAGTTGAGTTATTCATTTAAATAAATATTTATGTTTACAATGGCTGAATCATTCTCCTTTACAGATTCAAGCAACCTTTGGCCAAAAGGGTGGAGTCAGATCACTGGAGCGCTTGAAGAGACACTGTGACCTCAAACATTCCAGATGCAACAACGCATGCGCAGACGATACGACAATCTGTTGGTTGTGCTGCAACGATTTCGACAAGTGTAACGGATTCCCGCTGAAAGCTAACAATGTGGTTGTGACAACAAATTCGGCGTCTGTTATAGGACTGAAAATAGTCAGCACATTACTTCTAATATTTGTTTCGTTGTTATTATCGTAATTTGATGGCAGCAGTTATTCTTTGATGACCAGTTCAGGGGAATATTTGATAAAAGTGTTAAGATGATTGTCTCTGACATCATTGTTGGATAATTACGTTGCTATGGGGACAGAATCTGGACGATTTTTACGGTTAGAGATTGTCGAGAATCGGTGACAAAGTATATATACAGCGTAGCTTCAGTATCCAGAACACCGATGGCTCGCTTGTTTGTTTGTTTGTGTTGAGGTTTTACGTCCCCGTCAAAACTATTTAGGTGATTTTGGAGTTGTTTCCGAATTTGTGCCGGAACTTTTACCCGACAATGAGATGAAATGACATCTCAAGCCCTACCGCCCAAAGAAACCGCTAGGGTTTAAGGAGAGGGTCGACTCGCATCTCTTTTCTTGGACAGGCCTAGACCTAAACGGTTTACCCGATGGCTCGTTTACCCGCGTGGATAACACAAATATGCCTAGCGGGCCTTTTTTGGGGGCATTGCAAACAGTGTAGACTCAGATCAGACGCCACAGAACGACTAAAACACGCATTTATAATTTTGACCCTCTTAAACCCCACTTTTATACAGTAAAATTGGGTTAACATGGGCAAACATTATTTGTCTTATTTCAGCTCAAAAGCATAGATTGTGGGTACTCGTTAGAGTCGCCTCAGTGAGGCGGTCATAACGAGTACCCACAATCTATATTTTGAGCAGAAATAAGAAAAATATAAAAAAAATTTATCTGAAAATTTACGTTTTTTTTTTTTTTTTGTCCGTTAAGTTTATATTTGTACAGGCGTGTTTTCAAAATGATTATGCCTGCTGATCTGACACAACAAAAAACCCTCAGTGGCTCGAACTACCCCTATCTCGAACAATTCTCCATGACCCCAAAATATATTCGAGCCATTGAAGTTCGACAGCATATTGGTCTCCTTACGATAACACACCCGTGCGACATAATGCATTTTTCATATCTCCAAAATGGCTACTTTTCTGATGAAAATCTGTCATATTTTTCTTGTAAATGCTCATGACATAGGTTGTTTGTGCTCGTTAGAACAGCCTCATTGAGGCGGTTCTTACGAGTACCCACAACCTATGTATTGGAGCAGAAATAAGAAAAATAATGAAGACCCCCGAAAACCTCAGTTTTCTCTACATAAAGTTCATTTCACGGACTTGTTCACGTGATGTGTAAATAGAGAATACCAGGTTTGTGTCATTTGATATCAAGTTTATCAGGCAAGGCTTTGAGAACGCCTGTAGAATCGCAAGCTTGCCGAGCGATTCCACATGCGTTCTCGAAGCTGAGCCTTGATATAACATGACACGAATCCGTTATTCTATTTATCAGTGAATCCCTTTGTACACTCCTACATTTTTGCCATTTTTTCCAGTAGTCCAGTTCATGGAAGTGCAATATCACGTTGACCTGATATAGATGAGTTTAGGCTGATTTACTTCCTTGGTTACGCTGCGCATGCGCAGTCTTGTGTGGCAAAAAGTAATGAATCGAGCTGAATATCCTTATCAGATCAGTATGATACAATGGAATTAATACAGGGGATAACAGATAAAAATTACGAAGACCACATTTCTGTGTGAAAACAGTAATGAAAAACAGCGAAACTTCAATAACTGGAATAGCGATATTGAAGAAAAGTCACTGTTCATTCTATACAACATTCCATGTTGTGTGATGATGATAGGTTTATGGGTGAAACCGTGTCAGTCAATAATAACAACATTGTTATGCATATAAGGACATCTTATGTTTATCGTTTTGTATCGTCGTTAGTTCACTCCCGCCAATGTGAGATAATACTTTCTATCATGACACTAAATTGACTTTTGTCTGTTGAAAATGTGTAAAATTTCCTTATTTTTATTCAAACTTAGATTGTGCATGGTGGTAAGAACCGCCTTGTCGAGGCGGTTCTATCCACCACCCACAATGTATGTTTTTGTAAGATTTAGGAAATATGCGAAAGCTTCAACGATCACCCACAATCTGTGTTTTGAGAAAAAATAAGAAAATATTAGACCGTTTTAACGGCCACCCGCAATCTGTGTCTTGAGTAAAAATAAGAAAATATTAGCCAGTTTTAACAGCCACCCACAATCTATGTTTTAAGTAAAAATAATAAAAAAAAATATTATCCAGTTTTAACGGCCACACACAATCCATGTTTTGAGTGAGATGTATACCCTTGTAAGCTCCATTTTTCTGCAGATAAAGTGAGGTTTAGAAGGTTATTAATTACACGGACGTGTTAACGTAATGTTTATCGACTTCTCATGTATCATATTTTTAAAGTAAATAATACATATACATCACAACCTCTTTATAACACTACTCGTATTGTTTCGATCCAAATAATAAAAAATATGTTAAATAAACAACCGAGTTATATCCAAATAAAAATGGTTAGATTATATAGAAAACGACCTTTTATGGTCATTTTTCTACATAATTTATGCATTTTTGGGACCCATCTTCCAACCGTGTTATATCCAAATCGTGTTATAGCGGACCGTGTTATAATGAGGTTGTAGTGTATACGATAGGTGACACTTTAAAGAACACCATGCCAGTTGTTTAATGCAGCTATAATCTTTTCAATTTCTTACACTTTTTTAGCTCACCTGTCACGTAGTGACAGGTGAGCTTTTGGGATCATTTTTTGTCCGTCGTCCGTCGTGCGTGCGTGCGTCCGTAAACTTTTTCTTCAAACGACATCTCCTCCTTAACCACTGATCGGATTTTGACCAAACTTCACAGGAATGATCCTTAGGTGGGCCCCATTCAAAGTTGTTCAAATGGTTCCGGTCTGTTGCACATCTAGGTCACAGGAGCCAAAAATAGATTTTTTCACCAAAAACTTAAAACATCTTCTTCTCTGAAACCACAAGGCCCAGGTCTTAAATATTTGGTATGAAGCTTCATCTAGTGGACCTCTATCAAGATTGTTCAAATTATAGTGCTGGGGCCAAAAATGCCCCCGCCCTGGGGGCCCTTTGGTTTTACATGGGCTTATACAGGGAAAATCATTAAAAATCTTCTTCTCTAAAACCGCAAGGCCCAGGTCTTTGATATGTGGTATGAAGCTTCGTCTAGTGGACCCCTACCAAGATTGTTGAAATTATAGTGCTGGGGCCAAAAATGCCCCCGCCCCGGTGCCCTTTGGTTTTACATGGGCTTATTTAGGGAAAACCTTTAAAAACCTTCTCTGAAACCACAAGGCCCTGATCTTTGATATTTGGTATGAAGCGTCATCTAGAGGACCTATACCAAGATTGTTCAAATTATTGTGCTGGGGCCAAAAATGCCCCCGCCCCGGGGCTGTTTGGTTTTACATGGGGAAAATCTTTAAAATTCTTCTTCTCTGAAACCGCAAGGCCCAGATCTTTGATATTTGGTATGAAGCTTCATCTAGTGGACCCCTACCAAGGATTTTCAAAATATAGTGCTGGGGCCAAAAATGCCTGCGCTCTGGGGCCCTTTGGTTTTACATGGGCTTATATAGGGAAAATCTTTAAAAAAATTCTTCTCTGGAACCGCAAGGCCCAGGTATTTGCTATTTGGTATGAAGCTTCATCTAGTGAACCCCCACCAAGATTGTTCAAATTATAGTGCTGGGGCCAAAAATGCCCCCAACCCCGGGGCTCTTTGGTTTTACATGGGCTTATATGGGGGAAATCTTTAAAAATCTTCTTCTCTGAAACCGCAAGGCCCAGGTCTTTGCTATTTGGTATGAAGTTTCATCCAATGGACCTCTACCAAGATTGTTCAAATTATAGCCTTTGGGCCAAAAATGTCCCACTAGTTTTACATAGGCATATATAGGAAAAACCTTTTAAAATCTTCTTGTCCGAAACCAGAAGGCCCAGGTCTTTGATATCTGGTGTGAAGCTTCAACTAGTGAACCTTTGCTGAGATTGGTCAAATTTTAGCCCTGGCGCCAAAAATGCCCACGCGTCAGGGCCCGCTGGTTTTACATAGGCTTATATAGGGAAATCTTTTAAAAATCTTCTTTTCTGAAACCAGAAGGCCCAGGTCTTTGATATTTGGTCTGAAGCCTTATCTAGTGGACCGCTACCAAGTTTATTCAAATTATAGCCCTTGGGCCAAGAATGCACTAGAGACACTGATACTCAGGTGAGCGATTCAGGGCCCTCTGGGCCCTCTTGTTATATACTTAGAAGTGAAATCAATGCATATCCGAAACAAATTAAGTGATATTTTCACATTCTGAACAGATATGACATTTTCATATTGTGAAAAATAACATGACCATGTTATTTTCACAGTAGCACAGCCCTGACTACTTTTTTGGTTTGAATTCTATGCATAAAACAAAAAGTGTTGGTTTTGTTTTCGATAAATACCAAAATATTTGATATCGTGTGTTAAAAACATCATAATTTTTACTCGCGCTTCGCATTCGTTAGAATTCAGGCGTTTTCAAAACATTCGAAATATTTTGGCATTCGACTAAAAAGTAAACATTCTCTATGATGGTATAAAATAAATAGCCGCTGTCTGAGATAAGAGGATTTTGGAGTAAACGTGTAGCCAACAGTGTTAGTGGACAGCAGTCAATGCACTAGAAATCATGAACTCTGATATATTAACCTAAGACCACCCTTGGGGCTGTTCAGAAGTCTTTTGAGCACAAGAAGTGGTCTTTTAAGACCACTGCTTGAACAGTCCCAAAGGTGGTATCTCTAGATGACAGGTGCATAAAATGCAAAAAAGAAAAACTGGAACATTTTAACTATGTTTTAAAAGAAGAATTTGTCTCAATTTTAGCTGTTCATAAGGAGAATGGGAACACCTTCAGGGGAGGCAACTTCTGCAAAAGTATTTTTGTTTCCCATGTCAATAGGGGTCAACTCTGAAAGAAAAGAATTTGCTCCTCAGGAGCAAATTCTTTCCTTTAAGAGTGGGCCCCTTTTTATGTGGGATTGGGCTTATAGAAAGGCGAACAGGAAGTTCCAAAAGTTGTCTCCCTTTGAAAAATGGCAGAAAAGTAGGTGTTCCCATTCCGCTTAATAGCAGAATTTTATTGTACATATAATATACAACAAAGTATGATTAACATCTTACCTTCTCTCAGGGTTAAAATATCAGTCAAAAAATAAAGTGTGCAAGGCTATCTTTTAAACATACGCATATTTTGTGACAAAAGCTTTATGATCCACGTTTTCATGTGTTTTACAGAAAAAGGCGCGAATTTCATCAGTGATCTATAAGGTAGGGACCAATCGCAAAGCATACAAAAAAGTAACCATAGAACGAATAGGTTTACCACTCAAAATTACGTCACGTCAGTAGGATTTCATTTATGGACCTGCAAGTGTTAAGAGATTCAAATCAGCGAGTTTTACAATTGACCCCTTCCTTACACATCACTGATAAACATGACGATATCAAACATGCTTGACATAGTGCATCATCTCATATCCGTTATTTTTCTGATAAAAATATGCGATATATTTTTGAAAGTTGATTTATAAAATCAAGTTTCTATGTCAACACATTTCTTCTTCTTCCGGTACTGGACCGCGTTACTCCACTGCCGCTGTTCGTTCGTTGCATAAAATAGTCCAAAGGAACTCTTGAAAAATAATATTGCAGGCACCGAACGTCTTTCAAAATATTTCATTTTTCGAGACTTTATACGGATTGAATTTAAATTGGTATAGAAAGACATATTCTGAAAACACACACACACACACACACACACACACACACACACACACACACACACACACACACACACACACACACACACACACACACACACACACACACACACACACACACACACACACACACACACACACACACACACACACACACACACACACACACACACACACACAAACAATACTCTGGGACTATTTTCCTTATCGCTTTTCGTTGATAGTTATGCTTTTTTTACTCTTTCATCCCTGAGTTTCTGAACAGGACTCTTCTCGCTTTAAATATATTCTTATAGAAAGGGATTTCTGATTAGTTCACTGACATAATGGCAATTAAACAGTGTAGATGTAGATTCTGGCGAGACGTGCTAGCTACGTGCCGTCTTATCAGGATCTACAAGGTTTACATTGATACAGTGTATTTCTATCTCGGCGTCTGCAGCGGTCTACAGGGTTAAAAGGGTTAGCTCGCTTCTCTGTGATTATCAGTAACCAACTAAACAACCCTTTACTGACCGAACACAGTTATTCACCTGCTTTCGAGAGCTCTAATTACAAAACATGTGTTGTAAGCTGTGAGTTTTACATCAAGTTCCGTACTTTTAGCAAATAGTGAAGACACCGATCAGACGCTACATTCTGTGGCCTCTAATATGTCTTAACTGTTTCCAAATGTCCAAGTATTGAAACAATTGACATTTATGGGTTAATGTAAACGTACATGTATTTTAATTCGCCTTGGGTAGTCGAAGTTTGCTGAACGCGGCGTCTGATCAGGATTATACTATGTAAATCAAATGCTTTAAAAATGATATTTTTTTTTCGTCAAGTTATTCTCCTTTTTATGTCCCGACGACCGGAGACCCATAGCTCCAAGTGGCTGCACAACGTATGTGCATCGTCGTATCAATGCGACGTTGATGCGACGTTGCTAAGACGTCATGTACCCGCTAGGAGAGCTTCTCTGTAAGATTATTAGCAGATGGGACAAGCACAGAATGTACTGAGCTAATTTAGAAACCATGAAGAAATTAGCAGACACGTTAATCTTTCTATACTTCTTTTCTTTTTTCTTCGTGGCGGTGGTTGGGTGAGGCAAAGGTGATGTGTATCTTGTGTCACTGGGGAGTCCAGCTGATACTGGCCTACATTTGGGCAAGGCCTGTTGTCCTTGCAGAAGGTAGCGGTAGATAGGGTGTATTATTATTTCTTCTGTTTCTACACTTCCATTCACTCTGTCCCTCACTCTCATCTCCTCTACTATCTCTTCTATCTCTTCTCCTTTCTCTTGGAGAAGACAAAAATGATCCACATGGGTTGACCTGTCGTTAAGCTCAAAACAATCGACGAATCTTTTTTTGTTCTTCTTCGAATCTTTTAGTCCTCAAGGACCTTGTCAACAAAATTCTAGAAAGCTGCTTGGTCTATGACTAGCATTGTTATCATAATAATTATTCATTATAAATCAACTTTCCCCTGTACTTTCAGTACTTTGATTATTTAGGCCTATACTGCAAACATAGGTTGTGGTTACTCGTAAGACCAGGCCCCGAGGTTATAAAACTTTTTTCATGCTCAGCTCAGCTGAGCATGAAATTTGTGGTGCTCATAAAAAATTAAAACAACTGATCAGTTGAGCGTTTTTTTCTTTCTCAGATAGCAGAGAATGCTATTTGTCCTGCTCAAGTGAGTTGAGCATGAACAAAGTTTTATAAACTCGTGGCCAGGTTATTGTTACTCATTGAGGTGGTTCTGACGAGTACCCACAACCTATTTTGGAACAAAAAAAATAATGTATATCACTGTAAACCCCAGTTTTCTCTTTATAAAGTGCGGTTTCCAGAGGTGTTCATTACATGGATTATTAACATGATGATTGCGTATACGGTTGTTTTCCTGCAAAAGACATGTAAAGATCGCAATTGGTTAACTTTTAATGTCACACGAAATATGCATATGTGTAAAGTATGGATTGCCCAATAATGCACATTTTCCTTTTTGACTGAGCATATTCTAATAGACTGCAAGTGAAAGTTTAACGCCTTTTATGCAAATTGATAAAAACACCTCAGGTTTCAAACCTAATCAAACAACATACCTCTCACAGAAAGCATGGTGGCGTGCTTATAAAATGGGCCGATGCGTTTGCTTTCACAAGTGTATTGTTTGACATTATTCTGCTACAACCACGCAACAAGCAATTTAGCAATAAGACTTCCGGTCGTCGTACAATTTGATGCTGCTTGCAACGAAAATCAAAGACGTGCCCAAAGTTTTGTCGCACCGTGATAACTTTCTAACATGTACTTCTGAGTATAGGGCTCAACCATGGTTTTCATGGATTAACATTTGCCGGATCCCGAGGAAGCTGTTTGAACATGAGGCCACTACACCGAATGTTCAAGTATCTTCCGAGGGATCCGGCAAATGTTAATGCAATGAAATAACCATGAATGAGCGTTGTTCTTACATAACTTAATATTTCTTACTATTCTTGCACACCAGACAAGGAAATCCGTGATTTTACCCTGGGATAGAAATTTATGTTCTGACCTTGATGTTCCGACCCCAAATCGAATATAATCGCGTGTTAGATCAATGCGCGGCGTCGTCATGCGTGACGTCACTAAACATTCCTGTTGTGTCATCACAAAATGGCGGACATTAAAAATTCGCAATAGAAATGGAAGGTATGCAAGAAAAAGAATCCTATATGGGTGTGAGGGGTGGACAGAAAAATCCGTCCCTCGGGATCACTGTCCGGCATCACTCGGCAAGCCTCGTGATGCCGGACAGTGACCCTCGAAAAAATCCGTCCCTCGGGATCACTGTCCGGCATCACTCGGCAAGCCTCGTGATGCCGGACAGTGACCCTCGGGACGGATTTTTCCATCCACCCCTCACACCCATATAAGATTCTTATATTCTCGCACTTGGTTCTGTCGTGGTTTAGACAATCATTCGCATAGACGCAATGCGATTTTCGGATCAACCATGGTTTTTCATGGATAAACTTTGCCGGATCCCGAGGAAGCTGTTTGAACATGAGGTCGCTTGGACGAATGTTTAAATATCTTCCGAGGGCTCCTTATAAACTCCATATAAACTCTTCAACTGCGACCGGATAAACAACATGGCGGCAAGTTCAGAATGTTGTTTACATTGACTTTGTTAGGCAGTAACCCTCTGACGTCATTTTAAAACTCTAAAACAGTACGTCCGGGGCGATAACGTTACGTCGCTCAACGTAACGTTAACAAAGCAAGGCCATCTTGTCATATCAAAAGCCATGTTCAAACAGCGTGTGAATTGCATGATTTGAATATTGTTTTTTTGTTTGAGTACGGCTTTCAGTCCATTTGGCAATGGCTTCAAACAGCCATGCGCAGTAAGAACAGGTACCATCCATGTTATTTCATTGCCTTAACATCTGGCGGGCACCTCGGAAAATATTTGAACATTCGGCCTAGTGGCCACATGTTCAAACAGCTTCCTCGGGACCCAGCAAATGTAAATGCATGAAAAACCATGGTTGATCTCTATATTAGAGACGACTGGCATTGTTGGCGGAAGGATTGTGTAGCTAGTCCTTTGCAGTTGATTTGCCGAAACTTTCAGACCACTGACGTAACGTAAATAAACATTTTTGAATATGCAGCGCGAATCCGAAGAAGGCGGGATTGCAGTGGTAGGCATATAGTTTTTTTTTTGACAATCGGAATGCTCCGCCCAACTTTCTCTGAGAAGTGTAATACCCTTATTCAATATGCTAAATGGGCCCGTCAAGCGATTTTGGTACTTATCCCCTATGCGAGCAGCGAAGGTTCAGGCGAGCCTGCGCATCGATCCGCGCAGTCTCGCCAGAACCTTCGCTGCTCGCTCATAGAAGCAGTGAATCAAGAGGAACCTTCAGACAGAAAGCCATATGCCTGGCCCCTCTGAATGGCTGGGCATGCGCAGTTAAAATTTGTCATGACTGAATGCTCGAAGACACAAATTCGCTTGGCGGGGCTCAAATATGGATAACGATTTCTTTGTCCTTTTGACAAACATGCCACTTGTGACGAAATTCTTGTGCAGCGTATCATTGTATTTTGACGGCGTTTTTGCACTTTAATTAGCCGACGAGAGATGTCGTATTGCTAACCTGCTAGTTGCTATGTGCAAACTATCGGATTTAACACTTGTCCTGCTAAACCAGAATACACACTACCTTTTGCAAACAGTGTAGATACGAATCAGGTGGCTTCCGATCAGTATCTACAGTGTTTGACATTCATTTGAAATAAATTACATCAATAACTATGATTGGTTGAAAGTCAGAAATGGATATGGCAAAGTTTAAATTATTCAGTAGGACAAGAGTTAAGAATGATGTGCGTTACCTGCTTTCACTTTAAACATACATCACTAAATAAATAATGATATTACTTTCATTATAGTAGACGTATACGTATATTGTATTTTTTATGTTGGTCGCAGTAGCTTTTCACTATGTATCTGTTTCATTTCTCTAACCAAGAATTTTATGGTGTTTTTTTAATTCACAGTGGAACTTCAGTAACTCAAACACCGATGGCTCATTTACCCTGGTTGAGTCGAATTCATTCTTAAATCCCAGGGGATGGCAATGGAATCATATGACGTCGTGTCTGAGAATGTAATATCGCCATGTAATAAATTTGTGCAGTAAATATGCCGATTAGCTAGATACGTCCAGTAACGCTACACGTACGACGTCCTTAACGACGTCGCGTTTACGGACATTTTTTGTGAACAAATCATGAATAAAACGCGTTTTAAATGTCATATGATAAATAGAATCTTGCATTCGTGTTCATGTTTTATTGAATTTATTAAACTCGTTGAGGAAAAGGGAGAAATGTTATCTCTTTTCCTCAACTTGTTTAATAAATTCAATAATACATGAGCACTCATGTAAGAGCCTCTGTATATATATAGTTTCTGGAGCTATGACTAACCCTCAATGGTTCGCAGTAAGCTGGTTTCGAACGATTTTTCATGGTCCCAAAGGTGTTTGAGCTGTTTAAGTATGACTGGAATTGTGCTTCTCAATGTACAGTTCATGTAAGTATCATTTTATTTACTTTGTTACATTCTAAAGTGCCATATCTTTGTCACAGGAAAAACGTACAAATAGAGCTTTCATTGGATTGGAAGCACCTTGTTGAGTCCTGCATATTGTATTTTAGGGTCGATTGTTGATTGTTTGTCAATCGACTTTGTCAATCGACCCAAATTTACTAATTCATGTAGGTATCATTTTCGAGATCCTATTAGATTCTACATTAAAGTGCCATATTGAATGATACCTTCACTAATCCAAACGTTAATGATAAGTATATTCTACATTGACCTTGACCATGAACTGTAAACCTTCCTGGATTTTGAAGAAGCGTAGTTTTTCATCTCCACGAACTCCTGTTTACTCTCATCATATCAGTTACCTGGGTCGAGTTGTTCAAAACTAACGACGTCGTTAATTGAGCCCCGCCAAGCGAATTTGTGTCTTCGAGAATTCCGTCATGACAAATTTTAACTGCGCCCCTCAGCCATTCAGAGGGGCCAGGGATATGGCTTTCTGTCTGAAAGTTGCTCTTGATTCACTTCTTGTATGAGCGAGCAGCGAAGGTTCTGGCGAGACTGCGCGGATGCGCAGGCTCGCCTGAACCTTCGCTGCTGGCAAAGGCGATAAGTACCAAAATCGCTTGACGGGGCCCAATTAATCTATCGATAAAACTTTGATCATTTAATATGATAAATACGCTAATATTTTTGCTGAAAAAAATGTGGGCTGCTTTTGCAGGCTTTGAGCAGGCTGGAAGAATCGCGAGGCTTGCCGAGCGATTCTACATGCGTTCTCGAAGACGAGGAAATGACAAATATTTGACACGAATCTGGTATTCTATTTATAAGTTAATCCCCTTTAACACTTCTACGGTTTTGCCATTTTTTTTCATCGGTCCAGTTCGTAGAAGCGCAATAGCACGTTGACCTGATAAAGCTCACTTGTCCTGAGATAGCATATCTTTATCAGGTCAGTATGTAACAATGCAATTAATAAAGGGGATAACTGATAAACATACGAGAAACCTTAAAGGAAAGACCGCCTTGGAACGGCCAGTAGAAAAACTACTAGGGGCTTCAGAATGACTCACACTCGCCCTCAATTGCAGGTGCAGTTTTTTTTGCAGGTCTTGCAGGACATAAATAATAATAAATTACATGTATTTGCCGTTAATATATTCTCCGACCCATTCGATGGGTAGTCTTAATACAAAGCAAATATGCGCTCATGGTTCCTATTTCATGTTTCGCCTTCCAAGAAAAAATCGATGAAGTTACTTATCAAAAGTTTTAACAAAACATACACAATGTATTTCAAAGCACTCAGAATAATGAACATAAGTATATCTGACTCTAAACTCTTTGACACTCCTCATAATTTCGATTTGGTGATTCGAAAGGCTTCAAAAACCTATATGCGATTATATTTTGATGCGCCATTAGTGAAAGTTATTTTATATTACCTTTATCTTTATTTATTTCTGTGAGCGATTATAATGTTTGTGAAAAAGAAGAGTTTTCAATGTATGTTATAGCATGTTCTAAACGTTTGGTCAGTATGTCTGTACGGAAGCGTATACGTCTCATTAGATCACGACATATATGTCGTTATCTAATGAGACGTATATGCTTCCGTATGTCTGCTTAGTCGATTTGATCTGTTAAATTGAAAAGGCGCCTGGTTAGATGGTTTAAAATCTTGTTTTCAATCATATTGGGAGGTAGTTTTTTTTATCTGCATATAATATATCTATATTGTTTTTGTATAATTTATTCTAGTGAATTTGGTAAACGTATTAGCGTATTGTGCACAGTTAGTTCAGATACCATATCAGATGCAGACATATTTTTTTTTTGTTTTGTTTGATTTGTGGTTAAACGTCCCCGTCAACACTGTATAGGTCATTTTGGAGACGTTGCTTCCAATTTTGTGGGACTTTTACCCGACACTGAGATGAAGTGACATTTCAAGCCCTGACGCCCAATGAAACCAATAGGGTTTATAAGCCTGCTCAGGCAAAGCGATGAGAGTCGGGTCGACTCTCATCGCTTTGTCTGAGCAGGCTTAGATCACCCAAGCGGTTTACCAGTACTCGTATGCGGTCGGATTCAGCTCTGCGTGGAAGCACCATACACCCCATCTATTTCTTCAAGCCCCGATGGGCGGGGGACAGCAGACATAAAGAATAACAAGAAATATAGTCCAGAGTTCCAGATGTTGTCAAAATCAGAAAATCTAAACAGTCTTGAAAACTTTAGTGCCAATTTTTTTTAATCCCTTAAGATGCCAAGAAATATTGCATCTGAAAATGTCTTCGGATTATGTCGTCAGGTGCGTCTTCTTGCAAACGTTTTAAAATGTTTTGGATATAGGAAGCAGTGGGGCCCCGGATCAGACTGCAGTCTGATATGGGTCCACACTGTTAGCAACAATGGCCTTTAAAGTAACCAGAGGACAACAAAGCAGGCGACACTTGTTGCCTTAACTATTGAAACAAAAGCTCATGTTTTCTTTCTGTTTTGTTTCAAAAAGAAATTGTTTGTTCAAAATTCAGTCACGACAAATATCTCATACGTGTATTATCCGTTTTTCAGTGAGGCATTTTACTTATCTATGTCTTTAATCTTTTGTTCATGTATATAGTACGGAAGCGTATACGCTCATTAGATCACGGTGTATATGTCGTCGATCTAATGAGACGTATACGCTTCCGTAACATAGACATTCATAAAACATTACGCAAACACGCCTATACACATACATTGCCACCTTTATCGCCAAAAAAAAATAAAAATTTTATGATGAAAAATTGCGATATTTTTCTTAGTTCTCCTCCAAATATGGATTGTCGGCACTCGTTAGAACCGCCTCATCGAGGCGGTTCTAACGAGTACCCACAATCTATATCTTAGAGTAGACATAAGAAAAATAAGGTATACCCCCCCCCCCGAAACCCCAGTAATACTATATAAAAGTGGGGTTCGAGGGGGGTCAAAATTATATAGGCGTGTTTTCGTGATGATGATTTACTAGAATTACCCCACAAATTAGCCGTCTTGCCGTGTAACATATAATGTGCAATTGTATTTCTTTTGTTTTATGACAACCTCTTTTCACATATTATAGATGGTTACATATATTTAAAGAAAATAAATGTTTACTTTTAAATTGTTAGTTGTTTAATTATAACCCCATACCTGCAGCACTATTGGTTTTACGGTCAGAAATTTCGTTTTACGGCGACGCGTCAGAAGAGCCATAGAACGGAATTTGCGAACGTCCAAATGACAATTTTCAGCACAGTAATCCCCCATTGTAATGCACTTATATTCAGTTGTTTTGTTAAAATTGTACTATTTTGCTGGAAGCGGCAAGTGCTTTAAGCTGCAATATTTACATTTCCAGTGTAAAGCCTAAATTTTACCTTTTACTGTGTAAAGCCCAATGTGTTTGTTTGATTTGGAGTTTAACGTCAACACTGTAAAGGTCATTTTGGAGACGTTGCTTCCAATTTTGTTGGACTTTTACCCGACATTGAGATGAAATGACATCTCAAGCCCTGCCGCCCAATGAAACCAGTAGGGTTTATAAGCATGGACGGACCGACTCGCACCGCATTGCCTGGGCAGGCTTAGATCCTCTAAGCGGTTTACCAGTACTCGTGCGCGGGTCGGTTTCAGCTCTGCGTGGAAGCATCATGCAGCCCATCTATTTCTTCAAGCCCCGATGGGCGGGGGCTAATGTGAACCTGTAGAAAACAATGTAGTTTTACTTCCACGAACCCATCGAGTAACACGATTTTCAGTTACGTCAATTGACGTCAGTCTAAACCATGGTTCTCTACGAAGCTGGTTGCATTTTATAGAAGTATCCAGCAAGAGATGTGCCAAAAAAGTGGACTAAACATCAGCCAAAAACAAGTAAGTTCGTAGGTTGACCGGACCCAAATTAAAATTCAGGTGAATCTGTGTTTACTGCCAAATATCATTTGGGGTCTATTTTTCTAAATTCCGTTTTCATAACTTTCCTTACTACAGACCAAGCCGCACATAATTATAGTGGTCCGTAAGGCAGATGCCAGTATTTGGCATCACTAAACAACAGTTAGACAGACGTAAAAACCGTTTCTTACCTGCTCTGTCATCTATCATTTTTCTTAGAAGACAGTGCGGCCAAAATACGAAGCCTGTGCGTCCAAAATACGAAGGCTGCTACACAGCCTTTGTACGTATGTATCGACCAAAATACGAAGCCACGAACCTGTACAGTGTGCAGATGTAACTGGCGCAGATTTTGATAAAACACCATCCAAGAGTACGTGCTGGCTACGTCAGCTTAAGAAGCTGTGTATCCATTCCAGTGTTTTGTTCCATACCCCATAGTGATGCAACATGAATAGTTTCAACCCTAACAATGGTATCTCAAGTCAACATAACACAATCTCATAGAAACCAGACCTGTAGAGATGCCCTGAAGAATTCTTTCTTTCCTAGAACAATTCCTCAGTGGATTAGTCTTCCTTCTTCTGTGGTAGATCGGGGGAGTTTAAAGCCCGTTCAGTATAGATTGGGAAGTATGCGTTTTAGCATACCTCTGTTAATCAGATTGTGTTAGTTTCAAGGACTCATCCATTTAAAAGCTGAATTTCTAAATTTAGCCACCGACCTAACTCAGTCAGTTGTATAGATATTGAATCTAGAGCTGGAACTTGGTTTCGCAAAGACTGCAAAGCTGTAGACGTGCTCTTCTTAACGGATTGCCATACGGCACTGAATGTTCTTTCATCTCAGGTGCTGAGTATTAAACTGCTCATGGATTTGCCCAAAATGAGACGTGTGCAACTTGTCACAATCATTCTTCACTGGATATACAGTAGAACTTCAATGGCTCGAACACCTTTGGGACCTCGAAAATCTGTTCGAGACAGGGGTAGTTCGAGTCACTGAGGGAGACTGCCAGGAGGTATACAATATACTTTTGGATATCTTTTCGGTGTTTTTAATGAAAATGTATGCTGTGTGTACTCATTAGTCTTAGTACACACAGCATACATTTGCAAGATAAAAGACGAAAATCTTCTAAATTACCCCCAGTAGTTCTTATGTAGAGGACTTCCCCAGGGGCTCAAGAACGGGTTCGACTCAGCCATGGTAAACGAGCCATCGAGGTTCTACTGTATATAGAACTGAGTGAGCCAAGCAGATCTGAACCTCTGTCAAAGGATAAGGGAGTTAAATCTCCGACTTCAGACGCAAATAAGCCATTTTTTTGTAAAAGGTTTGAAACTTTGCAGTATCAATGCAATATGAGGAAAAAATCTTGAACTCTTAGCTTTCCTTGATACTCACCAACCACATATTGGGGCTATTCTGGAAACAAAGATTGACAGTTCAATTACCACATCTGAACTTTTCCCTGAAACTTGTCAATACAGGTGGGGTGATGTTGCTCATTCACAGAGCCATTCATGGAACTGGACATCTGGGTTAAGGTTTAGCAAATAAAATTCTCACTTCGTAACAAGTTGGTATCGACCACCAAATGGTACGGTCGTAAACTTCCAGTTGTTTAAAGATCAGCTTAATCACATAAAGTCTCAGCATAAGGGTCAAAAACTACCGCCAGTACATGTTCTAGGTGACTTCAATTTCAGAGACACTGTTTGGTCCGACACGCTCAGCAAACGAGGCAAAATGTTAAGTCAGTCCGATGAACAAATATTAATTGACATTATGAATGATGGCTTAGAACAAATTTTAACTGCCCCACTTATGATAAGAAAACATTGTATCTGATTCTTACAACAACTTTGCAAGAACAATTTGAAGATATTCAGTCTCCAGACAAACTAAGTGATCATGGTATTGTTTCCGAATATTAAAAAGCTTCATTCCACCTATAATGAAACCTCTCATATAAAACCAGAAATATCTTTAAAAAAAAAAAGAAACTGTTGAAGCTGCATTATATACTTACTAAACCCCAACCCTTTCCAACCCCCATTTGCAATAGGCCTAACATTATGAAAACAATCCGTGTGACATATTGCATTTTTATATCCCCAAAACGGCCATTTTTTTCTGATGAAAATTTGAAACATTTTTCTTATTTATATTCAAAACATAAGTTGTGGGTGTTCGTTAGAACCGCCTCATTGAGGCGGTTCTAACGCGTACCAACAACCTATGTCTTGAAGCAGAAATAAAGAAAATAATATATATCCCCATAAACCCCAAGTTTCTCTATACAAAGTGGGGTTTAGAGGGGTATAAAATACACGAACATGTTATCGTAATGAGGTTGCGGTTAGTGCACCGAAAGATTCGACCTTAGGTGCGCATTTAAACTGGACCGAATCTTGTCAGAATGAGTTCCCTTTGAAAACGGAAACGACCTCGAAAAGACTTTTCAAATACACTAAACATGGAACATCACCATCCAAGAAAGGGAAATTTACAATCTCAAACTCAAAATCATCTCGCTTATCATTTTTTTTTCAGGAAACAAACCCATCTGCATTAGATAGATATAAATCGAAAAACGGGGCCTCGGTATCTGAAGAATTTGCTTTATTTAACTGTGTTGTGGCGGGTGTTTTGGGGTGTAAATTTGACCGATCAAGCCATCGAAATAGGTAAATTGTAAATATTTAATAAATCATCCAGATATTTAAAAGTCGAGCTAAAGGCTTCAATGGTTTCAAATTGGTTTTTAAAGGAAAGGGACATATTGAAGTCTCTAGCATAACAAAATAATGACAGATCAGCCACTAGGAGTGCGCAATTCGTACCCATCGGAATACCCATAATTTGTCTAAATAACTTAGTACCAAATCTTATATAAATATTGTCAAGTAGAAAGGTGAGAGTTTCACAAACTTTCTGACATGATCCTAGAGTCTAATTTTTATGCTCTTCTGAAGTGAACAAATTAAAGCATTTCTTACATTGCATGCAAGATAGAGGGAACATTCTCTATGAAATGTCCATTTAAACCATTAAGTTTTTCTTTTATAAGATTATGAAGATGTGTAGTGTAAAAGGTGGAAAATCATATTGTAGACAGACTTGAAGCACGAAAACGTCTGGATTTCAATTTACTGAAAACAAACATATTTGGGTTGTTGAGTGATGACAAAGGTGTTGCGGTTACTGGGGCTTCTAACTTTCAGTTGTTTGTTTTGTTTTGTTTGATTTGAGGTTTAATGTCCCAGTCAACATTGTATAGGTCATTTTGGAGACGTTGCTACTGATTTTGTGGAACTTTAACCCGACATTGAGATGAAATGACATTTCAAGCCCTGTCGCCCAGTGAAACCAATAGTGTTTATAACCATGGATGGTCCGATTCGCACCGCTTTAGCTGGGCAGGCTTAGATCCTCTAAGCGGTTTACCAGTACTCGTGTGCGGTCGGATTTCAGCTCTGCGTGGAAGCATCATGCAGCCCATCTATTTCGTCTAACTTACAGTTGGAAAACGCCTGCTGTTCTTGCTGCTGTTCTTGCAGCAGGTAAAGTTAGAGAGGGACTCTAGCGTTTTCTTTTGTCTCTACACTTCCATTCATTTTCCTCATTCTTCACTCCGTCGCTTTAATCACCTCTACTATCTCTTTTATCTTTTTTTTCTCCAAGACACAAAATGGCCCATAAGAATTGACGTGTCGTTTAACACAAAACAATCAATCATTCTATTTCCTTGTTAGGAATGAAAAATATTATTCGCCGGGAGGACGCGCGTTCGGTACCTGCCGGGGCCGGCAACATTCCTTCGTGGAGATTGATCATGAAATCTTTTCTACGGTCGTTCTCCCCCTTCCGCTGATTCAAGAAGGGCAGTTGTCAGTTTCTTGCGAAAGAATGTGCACTGTTTTGGTTATCCGCTTACGTATATTAAAGCCTGCCCAGGAAAAGTGTGGATATGTAAATTGACCGGCTCATAAATGACCTAAATAGTGTGATTGGGCCGTTCAACTCCCATACAAACAAACAGTATTATTTTTGTTGCCAATATTTCTACCAAGCATAAGGCATAGGCACCCTCATTATCTATCACAGGGTGGGGGATTTTTTATGCTACAAGTGCCTGTGGGCATAGGCCTAGTTCCTGTTTATTTATAAAAAAATAGAACATGTGATTTTACTTTCCTTTTAGCACATTATAAAAGGCAAATGATAATTCCCTTTATTATCGACACAGTTGAGAGAAGTGAACTTGAAACGAGTATTGTATTTAGAAAGCTTTAAATTGTAAATTACTGCGCATTGTTTATGTAGTTTTTTTTTCCTTGTAAGAAGTGTCAAGCCTTTGTTAAACGTACATTTTTTATCTATGAAAACATGGTTGATTTATAAATTAATTGTAAAAGAAAGTACTGCAATGATATATTAAATTCAGTATTTAGTTATCTTATATAGCTTACATGTATAGCGGTTACTGACCAATTTAGTTTGAAATTAATAAGATTTGAAACTAGTGTCTGAACAGAGAACTGTATGGTAATAAATTGTAGAGCTTTTACAATTACCCTCAGTGGTACTTTTTTCCACCCCTTTTGGCCATCAGGCCTCAAGTCCAGTGATATGAAACTTGGTTGTTCAACGCAGGCTGTACATGTATGTCAATGTACACTGTTCTCTGTTCAGACAACTAAAACACAACGAGAGGTTAGACCGGAGTGGGATAGTCTAGTCCCTACCCCAGTCTAGAATACTGTACAAAATTAAAAGCTTGACAATAATGATTTACTTCATTGCAACTATTTTATTAGATAACGGATATGTTTCCATTGTTTAACATCTGCATTGGTTTAAACAATATTTATTCATTTCATTTGACAAGTCAATTCGAACAGTACATGTACAATTTACAATGGCAGGATTTGAAAACAAGCGAAACGCTTATACTAATCATCTCCTGTTAAGAATAAGTTTTTGAGAATGGCATGCTGTATAAATTCAAACCATAAAGTACTTTTTTCATATAGTTCTACTTGAGAAGGAAAAAAAAGACCAATCGGCCAAAAGATAAAATAAAAGAAAATGATATAGGGAGTAGAAAAGAATAGAGATAGAAAAGAAATAAGAATTGGAAAATGTCCAAAGAGGGAATGTAAAACTGCGACAAACGTAAGACAGAAAAAAAATGTTGGAAGATACGTCAACACCAATATACATGTAAAGTCTGCCAAGAGTAACTCGTGTCTATGTACAATTTAAAAAAAAAAGTTGAGTTTAATGGAAAAGGATGTGATGCCAATTATCCCGCGCACTAATCAGAGAACAAAGCGATTTGTCTTTAAAATATAGGCCTGTACGTCCTTGAAGTTACTAGTGTTATTTTCGACAGAAATATTGATGTCACCTTGCAAAAGCAATCTTGTTGTGACGATAATGTCTAGCGGTATATACTGGCGTATTTTGGTTATCATATCCATTCGAATTATATTGAATCGTGGACAAGCCAAAAGAAAATGGCCATTGCTTTCTACCTCGCCACATGTACAATTCGGACTTGGAATGAGATTTCTTCTGAATAGGTGCTGGTTTAATGGCTAATCTGGGCTAATCTATCTCCGCAGTAAAAATACTCGGGGATTTTGGCATATTGTGTGCCAGCAATTGTTTAAACGAAGACAGCGAAGTTGCGTTCTTAGTTGTGTCTGGAAGGCTATTCCATGACCGGATAGTTTAGGGAAGAAACGAGTTAGCATAGGCGCTAGTATTAGCGTTGATAGACAAGTAATGGTCAGAGTTTCGAAGGGATAGGCAGAGACATCGCCTACACGCGGAGGAATTAGGTCCGTGAAGCTCCGTGAGATACAGAGGCGTTAGATTGCTTTCCATCTTTAAGAATAGGTGTAGTTTATGCAAATGTCTTCGCTCTGTTAGCTTGAGCCAGCCAAGTTCTGCATACAGTTTGTCTATCTCTACTAGCTTAGTCGTACCTCTCTACTAGCTTAGTCGTACCAGAGACAATTCTACCAGCTTCGATTTGTATTTTCTCAAGACATGTGCATTGAAATGACATTTATAAAGAATCGTTCTTCCCCCGTACCATTAGAGATTGGAATGCCCTTCCCGATTCGATTATTTCGACAGCTGAATGTGATGAGGATTATGTAGCTAAGTCTACCTCTTTGGTTAGAGCTAGGGACTAGGTTCCCATATCACAGGTCCAATTCCATGACATTTGCTCTCAAGACAATTGCTCACAAGACAGTTGCTCACAAGACAACTGCCCACAACCTTAATGTAAAAAGGACAATTGCTCAACACTTTTTTCATGATTTTCTTTTTATTTTGAAAGTCTTTTATTTATATTTTCTCATGTTTATGGGAACTATTTCTTCCTGAAAGTATTATATAACAGTTAATCAGCTGGATTTTTAATGGCCCTCTATGTCCACAAGGTGCTCAGATAGTGACATGACACCTCTGTATTGTCAAAGGGATCCACCCCACCCCACCACTTTTCATCGTGAGTCATTGTAAGACTGAGCCTGTTCGTCTCCTTATGGTGCACTTGGACCTGACCCTAAATGTCCACAAGGTGCCCAGATAGTGACATCTCTATTGTTAAAGGGATCCACCAAGACCCCACCCACTCCCTCCGCCCTTGTCACCTTGAGTCATTGTTGGTTAGACTGAGCATGTTCATCTCCGTCTGGTACACTAGGACCTGACCCTCAATTTCCACAAGGTACCAAGATAGTGACATACATGTCAGCTCTGTACTGTCAACCACCCCCACCCACCCCGCCCCCTTGTTACCTTGAGTCACTGTTAGACTGAGCCTGTTCGTCTCCTTCTGGTTTACTTCTATCTATCTATCTATCTATCTATCTATCTATCTATCTATCTATCTATCTATCTATCTATCTATCTATCTATCTATCTATCTATCTATCTATCTATCTATCTATCTATCTATCTATCTATCTATCTATCTATCTATCTATCTATCTATCTATCTATCTATCTATCTATCTATCTATCTATCTATCTATCTATCTATCTATCTATCTATCTATCTATCTATCTATCTATCTATCTATCTATCTTCATATACTGAGTCAGTCATACTTGACCATTACCTCAGTTGGGTGGTGCGCTAAATTTAGAATTTAGCGTGCGCTAAATTTAGAATTTAGAAAAAAAAAAAAAAAAAAAAAAAAAACACTGGATGAGTTCTTAAAACTATTTACAATCTGCTTTCAGAGGTGTACTAAAACGCACATCTCTTGATCCCAATCTACACCACGCGGGCTTTGAACTCCTCTGCAGTTTGGGCCTTTACCACAGAGGAGGGAAGACTGTTCCACTGAGGAATAGTTCTAGGGAAGAAAGAATTCTTCAGGGCAGCACTATAGGCCTGGTACCTACGATATTGACTGTTGTTTAGTTTTGATACCCTTGTTTGAGTTGAAGTAGTCACAGGGGTCAAGTATTTATCTTTATTAAGAGACACTGTGTCAGAGTGTATCTTATAAAAGAAGGTTAAAGAGGAGTGCTCGCGACGGGCCACCAACGATGGCCACTCCAGCTCATCGAGCATTTCACCAACACTACTTCTGTTCCGCCATCGCCTGCAGGTCCATCGGGCAGCCGTCCTCTGAACCTTCTCAACCTGTTGAACCTGAGTTTAAACATGGGGATGCCAAACAGGTGATGCATACTCTAATTGAGGTCTAACCAAGGTTTTGTATGCAACATCCTTTGTCTGCCTAGGTGCAAAAGCCAAATTACGTCTAAGAAACCCTAATGTCCTAGTTGCTTTAGAGGTAATCTCAGAAATATGTTGACCCCAATCAAGATTATCAGTAATGGTGATACCAAGATATTTTGCGGATTGGACATGTTCCAAAGTATGCTGATGTAATGAGTAGTTGAACCAGTGCTTCAGCTGAAGTGCACGACCCGCCGGATGCTTTTAGCTTTATGAGTGTTACCATATATGGGTATGACGGCCATTTTGGTCATGTGACCTGGACATGAAACGGTTCCCCAAATAAATGCGCCTTATCGTAAGGAGCAAAAATATATCTTATACTTTAGTACTGTATTCTGAATCGTTTGCAGGATAAAATCCAACACAAAAGCATATGTGTCAAAGTTTGACCTAGGCACAAAGAAGGTCAAGGTCAACCCAGGTCTCCATTTTAGCAATTTATGATGGGCCTACGTTCCAGATGCTATTTATCAAGTTTCGTTGAAATCTGCACAGTGGTTCTGGAGAAGACTATTTTTGAAGGGTTTTTACCAAATATTGCTTGGCGGCCATTTTGGTCATGTGACCTGGACCCCATGAGGAAATTTTGGTTTCCCCCATCCCGTAGAGGCTCCATATGAAATTTGACTTCAATCGGCCCAACGATTTCCGAGGAGAAGCAGTTCGAAAATTTTCACATTTTTCGCCTCGGCGAGGCTGTACTAAATGGAATGTAATATTTCGCAAGTTCATTGATAAGATCTCATTGATATTTATCAGTATGCCAAAAACTGTTTAAATATTCCAAGCGGTTAAGTCACTATCACCAATTTTCACAAACGGGTTACGGACGGACAGATAGACAGACCATATATGGCTTGGCGGCCATTTTGGTCATGTGTCCTGGACCCCATGAGCAATTTTTGGTTTCCCCCATCCCATAGAGGCTCCATATGAAATTTGATTTCAATCGGCCCAACGGTTTCCTAGGAGAAGCAGTTCGAAAATTTTCACATATTTCGCCTCGGCGAAGCTATACTAAATGGAATGTATTATTTCGCAAGTTCATTGGTTAGATCTCATTGATATCTATCAGTATGCCAAAAATTGTTTAAATATTACAAGCAGTTCAGTCACTATCACCAATTTTCACAAACGGGTTACGGACGGACAGACAGACAAACCATATATGGCTTGGCGGCCATTTTGGTCATGTGACCTTGACCCCATGAGCAAATTTTGGTTTCCCCCGTCCCATAGAGGCTCCATATGAAATTTGACTTCAATCGGCCCAACGGTTTCCGAGGAGAAGCAGTTCAAAAATGTTCGAAAATTTTCACATTTTTCGCCTCGGCGAGGCTATACTAAATGGAATGTAATATTTCGTAAGTTCATTGGTTAGATCTCATTGATATCTATCAGTATGCCAAAAATTGTTTAAATATTCCAAGCGGTTAAGTCACTATCACCAATTTTCACAAACGGGTTACGGACCGACCCAAAGAAGGTCAAGGTCAACCCAGGGTCACCATTTTAGCAATTTATGATAGGCCTACATCCCAGATGCTATTTATCAAGTTTCGTGGAAATCTGCCCAGTGGCTCTGGAGAAGACTATTTTTGAAGGGTTTTTACCATATTTGGCTTGGCGGCCATTTTGGTCATGTGACCTGGACCCCATGAGCAAATTTTAGTTTCCCTATCCCATAGAGGCTCCATATGAAATTGGACTTCAATCGGCCCAACGGTTTCCGAGGAGAAGCAGTTCGAAAATTTTCACATTTTTCGCCTCGGCGAGGCTATACTAAATGGAATGTAATATTTCGCAAGTTCATTGGTTAGATCTCATTGATATCTATCAGTATGCCAAAAATTGTTTAAATATTCCAAGCGGTTAAGTCACTATCACCAATTTTCACTTACGGGTTACGGACGGACAGACAGACAAACCATATATGGCTTGGCGGCCATTTTGGTCATGTGACCTTGACCCCATGAGCAAATTTTGGTTTTCCCCATCCCATAGAGGCTCCATATGAAATTTGACTTCAATCGGCCCAACGGTTTCCGAGGAGAAGCAGTTCAAAAATGTTCGAAAATTTTCACATTTTTCGCCTCGGCGAGGCTATACTAAATGGAATGTAATATTTCGTAAGTTCATTGGTTAGATCCCATTGATATCTATCAGTATGCCAAAAATTGTTTAAATATTCCAAGCGGTTAAGTCACTATCACCAATTTTCACAAACGGGTTACGGACGGACAGACAGAATGACAGTCTGACAGAATGACAGACTGACAGACTGACAGAATGACAGAATGACACGGTGATTTTAGGGCACTCTTAGAAAAAACCGACTTCAGTCGGTTGCTTTTTCTGCGGGTCGTGCAATTTAATCTGCTTGTCTGCAGGATGCCGTGACACCGTCATTGAATGACATTTGGCCACATTGAACTTCATTTGCCAATCGGCCTCCCAACGTGCTAGGCTATCCAGGTCATCTTGTAAGATAAAACAGTCAGAAGAAGTATATATATTCCTATACAAAACACAATCATCAGCAAACAAGCGAACAGATGACCTGATATTATCAGGAAGATCGTTAATAAATATCAAGAAAAGGACCGGTCCAAGTACCGAACCTTGTGGGACACCGGACAAAACAGGGACTGGATCCGACGCTTGGCCGTCAAGTACAACTTGTGTGCGTCCAGAGAGACCTGACCCTCAATGTTCACAAGGAGCCCAGATAGTGACATACAAGTCATCTCTGTATTGCCAAAGGCATCCACCAAGCCCCCACCCCCTGCCCCGCCCTTGTGACCATGAGTCACTGTTAAATAGACTGAGCCTGTGACCCTCAATGTTCACAATGTCCCCACACACATTATAAGTTAGAAAAAAATGTGTTGTGAGCAATTTCCTATTTTCCATTAAGGTTGTGGGCAACTCTCTTGTGAGCAGCTGTCTTGTGAGCAACTGTCTTGTGGACAATTGTCTTGTGAGTAAATGTCTGCGCACCCACAGGTCCTGGTGTATGAATGTCATTTGACGTATCACAAGTAACAATTCTGATTCAAAGCTCGCGAGCGAGGGGAGGTAACTACCAGACTATGGTCGGGAATGAAACACCCTTCCCGATCCCGATCCCGATTCGAAAATTCCCGATCCAAAATTTTCTGTTTGCCCTAATTCATTCATAAGAATATATTTTAAACACTTTTGTGTTTATTTTATTGTTTTTATGTTTTTTAATATTTATTTATGTATATTTTGTTTAAATGTGTCCTATTTGTGATTTTATCCTAAATTATTCCTCTCTCAGGGGTGTGAAAGACCCTGCCGATTTTTCGTAAAAATATTGTATTCCTCCGCCTCTAATTAAACAAATAAGCAATAACTAAATGATAAAATCAACATAACGGAATTGTTTTATTATTTTATGGCTTTTCTAGAATAAAAGAGAACTTAAAAAGAGTTTCGGATGTGTTTTTTTAGCTCACCTGAGCACGAAGTGCTCAAGGTGAGCTTTGGGGATCGGTCTTTGTCCGTCGTCCGTCGTCCGTGCGTCCGTGCGTCCGTCGTCAACTTTTGCTTTAAACAACTTCTTCTCCAAAACTGCTGGACAGATTTTGATCCAATTTCACAGGAATGCTCCTTGTATGATCCTCTACCAAAATTGCTCAAACTGTTCCGCTCGGGTGAACAAGATGGCCGCCAGAGCTAAAAGTAGAAAAACCTTTAAACGACTTCTCCTGCTTAACCAGTGGATGGATTTCGAAATTACTTCACAGGAATGTTCCTTGGGTGAACCTCTATCAAAATTGCTCAAACCGTTCCGCTCGGGTGAACAAAATGGCCGCCAGAGCTAAAAATAGAACAAGAGGACCATGATGGTCCTAATTCGCTCACCTGAGTTAAGATATGTACATGTGTGTCCCAGGGTGGGGCAATTTTTGGCCCCAACTCTATGATTTGAAAAATCTTGGTAGACCCCGGCGCTGGTGTATATTTAGCCCCAGGGCTATAATTTGAACAATCTTAGTAGAGGTTCACTAGGTGAAGCTTCATACCACATATCAAAGACCTGAGCCTTCTGATATCAGACAAGAAGATTTTTTAAGGTTTTCCCTATATAAGCCTATGTAAAACCAGTGGGCCCTGTGGCAGGGGCATTTTTGGCCCCAGGGCTACAATTTGAATAATCTTGGTAGAGGTCCACTAGATGAAGCTTCATACCAAATATCAAAGACCTGGGGCCTACGGTTTCAGAGAAGAAGATTTTTAAAGGATTTCCCTATACAAGCCCATGTATTTAACTGGTCGGCCCCAGTGCGGTCGTTTGAAGATTTTTTTCTATTTTTAGCCCTGGTGGCCATCTTGTTTATCAGAGTGGAATGATTTTAACTATTTTGGTAGGGAGTCACCTGGGCAACATTCCTGTGAAGTTTGAAGCAAATTTACAATATTTTCTGTTTTTAGCTCTGGTGGCCATTTTGTTTGTCAGGGCAGGATGATTTTAGCTAATATGGTAGAGGGTCAACGACATAATATTCCTGTGAAGTTTGAATCATATTGGCCCAAGGGATAAGGAGGAATTGTCGTTTGAAGAATTTTTCTATTCTTAGCTCTGGCTGCCATCTTTTTAGTCAGAGCGGAACAATTTTAGCTATTTTGGTAGGGAGTCAACGACATAATATTCCTGTGAAGTTTGAATCAAATTGACCCAAGGGGTAAGAAGTTGTCGTTTGAAGATTTTTTCTATTTTTAGCTCTGGCGGCCATCTTGTTCGCCGCGTTGAACGATTTTAGCTATTTTGGTAGGGAGTCACCTAACTAACATTCCTGAGAAATTTGAATCAAATTGGCCCAAGGGTTGAGAAGGAGTTAGCGTTTTGACGTAAATTTACAAAGTTTTTCTGTTTTTAGCTATGGCGGCCATTTTGCTCATCAGAGCGAAAACCTTTTAGCTATTTTGGTAGTGGGTCATCTAAGCAACATTCCTATGAAGTTTGAATAAAATTGGCCCAAGGGTAAAGGAGGAGTAGTCGCTTGAAGATTTTTTTCTATTTTTACATCTGGCGGCCGTCTTGTTAGTCAGGGCGGGATGATTTTAGCTATTTCTTTAGGGAATCACCTACATAACATTCCTGTGAAGTTTGAATCAAATTGGCCCAAGGGTTAAGGAGGAGTTCGTGTTTGAAGCAAATTTACGATGTTTTCCTATTTTTAGCAATGGCGGCCATTTTGCTCATCAGAGCAGAATCTTTTCAGCTATTTTGGTAGATGGTCACCTAAGCAACATTCCTATGAAGTTTGAATAAAATTGGCCCAAGGGTACAGGAGGAATTGTCGTTTAAAGATTTTTTCTATTTTTAGCTCTGGCGGCCATCTTGTTTTGTCAGAGCACAACGATTTTAGCTAAGGGGGAGTTCCAAATCTGCCCACGCACAGATTTTCTTGAAACTTCAATTGTTGTTTACTTGAGGACTATCAACTATATATATAACTTTGTTTCATTTGATAAATTACTATAGGTCTCAGGAGAGCTCCCTGGGGTAGTCCCCTGTAGAGGTCATACACACCTGTAAACTTTTCAGTCTTAAATCAATAGGTATGATTATTTTCAAATGTTGTTGCTTTGATTGGCAACAGAACTCTATAAGGATTAATCTAATATAAAAACTGTAAAGGTGTCTATGTCTTTTAAATTTTCTGATAAATTAATTTACAAAATTTCTTCTACTTTTCATGAAAATGTATAAAAAATATGATTTTCATCATAAGTATTAGATGTGTTACTGATCTTGTCACCCCAAGATATTGCATATAAAATAGGCCACATATATCCTCTATATAGCAAACAAATTTCAAAAAAGTCAGAAACCGGTAACATTGTTTTTTATTGCTAGATATGGTTTCAGGTCTATTTTTGTGCTAAAATCAGTTGCAATATAAGGGGACAAGATTTCCTTAAAGTGTATTTTTATTGTGTTACTAATGACCATTTAGTGCCACCTTATCATACAAAGCTTAGCATAGGCATTTATGTAATAAAAACTCACCCCCCCCACAACACACACACATACCCTCCCCCCCACCCCCCCCCCCCCCCCAAAAAAAAAAGGCACTGTTTACAGACAGGAGTTTTGGTTTGACTTTTAAAAAGTAAATCAGATCATACATTAGCAAAGTACACAAGTTCAATCCAAACATTTTAAAGAGAAAAAATAAAATTCATTCATGCACTGTTCATGATGAATATTTGTGTTGACAGTATTGCAAAAATGATAATCCTCAAACAATTATATTAAGGAACAATAGGAATAAGACAAGGTGTTTTGTTTGGTCTTTGTGTATGTTTTTAAACCCTGCAATACAAAGACACTTGATGTCAGTAATACGCAATGACACATTGAATCTGCTTTATAAATTACTTTCATATTCCTATTTTTGTCATTAATTAATTTTGTTGTTGTCATTTTTACTTCTTTAAAATAAAACAGCAGCCAATAAATTGCAAACTGTGAAGGGACAGACTGATTTTTCGATTTGTTCCAATGACTGATTAGGCCCCCATCCATCGGGGCTTGAAGATATAGATGGGCTGCATGATGCTTTCACGTGGAGCTGAACCTGACTGCAAAGGAGCACTGGTGAACTGCTTAGAGGATCTAAGCCTGCCCAGGCAAAGCGGTGCAAGTCGGTGCATGCTTATTAACCCTATTGGTTTCATTGGGCGACAGGGCTTGAGATGTCGTTTCATCTCAATGTCGGGTAAAAGTCCCACAAAATTGGAAGCAACGTCTCCTAAATGACCTGTACAGTGTTGACGGGGACGTTTAACCTAAAATCAACCAACCAACTAATGATTGATCGGTCCATGTGTTGGTAATTTTTTCTTACATCACTTGGTCAAAGAGATTCACACTCGGCTCCCCACCAAAGGCTTTGTGAGATCCTGAAAACCATTTTCTGCATTTTTTTTCTAATTTCATTATAACAGCTGAATAGTTTAAGCTACAATGTCTTAGTCTTCAAAATGAATGCAGAGCTAGTCACACTTTAACCAGTTGTAAAATTGGCATTTGATATACACTTCCCTAAATGAAATAGATGGAAGGCAAGTAGCTGTAACTAATGCATTTGATAGCTGATATTATATTTAGATGTTGAAATACCATTCGCATTTTTAGTCATCTATATGCAGTACTTGTCATCTATGTTAAGCTTTCTAGCTCTGTAGTCATCAGTTTTTGAAAATGTCGTAAATCAGCTGTTAGCTGTACTATTAACATATTCTGAACCAAAATCTGCAGTTGGCTTTATACTTTTCTATAATACTGATAGCAAATATACTGTTTGCTCTTTTCTTCCTCTGAAATCGTTCAAAAGCTGAACTGAATAGTCTTCTCGATTATACTATTTCATTATACTAAAAAAATAACTGGATCATATTTAAGAATAGTAATAATAAAACGTTCTGACACTGATTTGCACAACAGGCAATTTTATGTATTTGTTTGTGCTTTAGTTGCGGGGGCATTTTTAGTGTGACAAAAGAGCCAACACACTTGTGTGTCCACTTTGTCTACAGTAATCTGTGTATACAGCGGGCCAAAAGATCAGAAAATATTGTCTGTGTTATTATGACATACCTGGCTCAACCATAATAAAACATCATTACTCTTGGCCATTCAAGCAAGCTGTGTCATTCAGATATGAAAATCAGACTTTTCAAACTTTTTAAGTAGACTGCATCAGTTCAGAGAGTCAAACGAAATTGTCTGGTTTACAGAATCATCCATTTTACTTGCCATTTCAACAATCTTTGTCATAATAAGCTTCAGCAGGCTTTAGGATTACTTTAAATGCAAAAACGCCTGTTAAGAAATGAAATATTATTTTAATAAAATCTGACTGAAATGTTAATGAACCCTCAAAATTAATTGTGTTTTTGGTGTTCCCCAGGGTACCATAAATAATACAAATGCTGATTAAATGAGCTCATACTATGCAATCAAGGTTTATATATTCATGTGTATATATATATTGGTGGCAATTTCTCGATTGAAAATGTTATACCATATCTACAATGGTTTAAAAAAAATAAAAATCTGACCAGTACTGTTAAATGTTCAACTGCAATATGTTACCGGTCTCAGATTTTCAAGAAAGTTTGATATAATGTTCTACACATATATGGGCAATTTTCATATTAAAATGATGGGGTGACAAGAACTGCAACAATGTGAAATCAAAAGTCAAACATACTCCAAAATATTTTATGGTTGTGAAATCTGGGGTCTGCTCCATATGAAATTGATCATGGTCTGTGGAACTTCAACTGAACAATAGCAACTGTGATACAAAAATAATCACAAATGACTACAGCTATGCCTGAGAACAAAATAAATCCAAATTATAAGTCGCTGTTATGTATTTATACACTTGTTTGAGGGTACCCCTATTTTCGGATGTGGAAATAAACAAAACATTGTAGATTTATATTGAAAACAGATATGAGAGTGAAATAGCTAAATAATGGACAGTCATTTACCAGGCATTAATTATGCACAATATCATGGAAATCTGTGCGTGGGCAGAACCCTATGGAAATTTACTATAGGCTAGAACTCCCCCTTTGGTAGGGAGTCATTTGAGCAACATTTCTGTGAAGTTTGAATCAAATTGGCCCAAGAGTTGAGGAGGAGTTTGTGTTTGAAGCAAATTTACAATGTTTTTCTATTTTTAGCTATGGCGGCCATTTTGCTCATCAGAGCAATACAGTTTTAGCTATTTTAGTAGAGGGTCATCTAAGCAACATTCCTATGAAGTTTGAATTAATTTGGCCCAAGGGTACAGGAGGAGTTGTCGTTTAAAGAATTTTCTATTTTTAGCTCTAACAGCCATTTTGTTCACCGGAGCGGAACCATTTTAGCTATTTTGGAAGAGGGTCACCTAAGCAACACTCCTATAAAGTTTAAATGAAATTCGCCTTAAGGTACAGGAGGAGTTGTCGTTTAAAGATTTTTCTATTTTTAGCTCTGGAGGCCATCTTGTTCAGCGGAGTGGAACGATTTTAGCTATTTTTGTAGGGGGTCACCTAAGCAATATTCCTATAAAGTTTTATTGAAATTGGCTCAAGGGTTAAGGAGGAGTTAGCATTTAAAGCAAATTGTTGACGCCGCACGACACACGACGCACGACGCACGATGCACGACGCACGACGCACGACGGACGACGGACATTGACTGATCACAATAGCTCACCATGAGCACTTCGTGCTCAGGTGAGCTAAAAACCTTTAAACGACTTATTCTCCTTAACCGGTGGATGGATTTTGCAATTATTGCACAGGAATGTTCCTTGGGTGACCCTCTACTAAAATTGCTCAAACCGTTCCGCTCGGGTGAACAAAATGGCCGCCAGAGCTAAAAATAGAAAAACCTTTAAAGGACTTCTTCTCCTTAACCAGTGGATGGATTTCAAAATTACTTCACAGGAATGTCCTTGGGTGACCCTCTACCAAAATTGCTCAAACCATTCCGCACGAGTGAACAAGATGGCCGCCAGAGCAAAAAATAGAAAAACCTTTAAACGACTTCTTCTCCTTAACTAGTGGATGGATTTCAAAATTACTTCACAGGAATGTTCCTTGGGTGACCCTCTACCAAAATTGCTCAAACCTTTCCGCTCGGGTGAACAAAATGGCCGCCAGAGCTAAAAATAGAATAACCTTTAAACGACTTTTTCTCCTTAACCAGTGGATGGATTTTAAAATTACTTCACAGGAATGTTCCTTAGGTGACCCTCTACCAAAATTGCTTAAACCGTTCCGCTCGGGTGAACAAAATGGCTGCCAGAGCTAAAAATAGAAAAACCTTTAAAGGACTTCTTCTCCTTAACCAGTGGATGGATTTCAGAATTACTTTACAGGAATGTTCCTTGGGTGACCCTCTGTGGAAATTGCTCAAACCATTCCGCTCGAGTGAACAAGATGGCCGCCAGAGCTAAAAATAGAAAAACCTGTAAACGACTTCTTCTCCTTAACTAGTGGATGGATTTTGAAATTACTCACACGAATGCTCCTTGGGTGACCCCTACCAAAATTGCTCAAACCGTTCCGCTCGGGTGAACAAGATGGCCACCAGAGCTAAAAATAGAATAACCTTTAAACGACTTTTTCTCCTTAACCAGTGGATGGATTTTGAAATTATTTCACAGGACTGTTCCTTGGGTGACCCTCTACCATAATTGCTCAAACTGTTCCGCACGGGTGAACAAAATGGCCACCAGAGCTAAAAATAGAAAAACCTTTAAACGACTTCTTCTCCTTAACCAGTGGATGGATTTTGAAATTATTACACAGGAATGTTCCTTTGGTGAATCTCATTCAAAATTGCTCATACCTTTCCGCTTGGGTGAACAAAATGGCCGCCAGAGCTAAAAATAGAAAAACCTTTAAACGATTTCTTCTCCTTTACCAGTGGATGGATTTTGAAATTATTTCACAGGAATGTTCGTTTGGTGTCCCTCTACCAAAATTGCTCATACTGTTCAGCTCGGGCGAACAAAATGGCCACCAGAGCTTCTCCTGCTTAACCAGTGGATGGATTAATAGCCCTGGGGCCAAAAACGGCCCCACCCCGGGGCCCACTGGTTTTACATAGGCTTATATAGGGAAAACCTTTAAAAATCTTCTTGTCTGAAACCAGATGGCCAAGGTCTTTGATATTTGGTATGTAGCTTCGTCTAGTGGATCGCTACCAAGACTGTTCAAATTATAGCCCTGGTGCCAAAAACAGCCCCGCCCCGGGGCCCACTAGTTTTACATAGGCTTATATATGGAAAACCTTTAAAAATCTTCTTGTCTGAAACCAGAAGGCCCAGGTCTTTGATATTTGGTATGATGTTCATCTAGTGGACCTCTACCAAGATTGTTCAAATTATAGCCCTGGGGCCAAAACCGGCCCGCCCCGGGGCCCACTGGTTTTACATAGGCTTATATTGGGAAAACCTTTAAAAATCTTCTTGTCTGAAACCAGAAGGCCCAGGTCTTTGATATTTGGTAAGTAGCTCCTTCAAGTGGACCGTTACCAAGATTGTTCAAATTATAGCCCTGGGGCCAAAAAAGCCCCACGCGCCAGGGCCCACTGGTTTTACATAGGCTTTTATAGGGAAAACCTTTAAAAATCTTCACGTCTGAAACCAGAAGGCCCAGGTCTTTGATATTTGGTATGAAGCGTCATCTAGTGGACCTCTACCAAGATTGTTCAAATTATAGCCCTGGGGCCAAAAATGTCGCCGCCCAGAGACCCTTTGGTTTTACATTGTCTTATAAAGGGAAATTTTTAAAAATCTTCTTCTCTGAAACTGCAAGGCCCAGGTCTTTGATATTTGGTATGGAGCTTCATCTAGTGGACCTCTACCAAGATTGTTAAAATTATAGCCCTGGGGCCACAAATGCCCCCCACCCCGGGGCCCTTTGGTTTTACAAAGACTTATATAGCCTGGTGCATAGGCTTATGTAGGGAATATCTTTATAAAAATCTTCTTCTCTGAAACAGCAAGGCCCAGGTCTTTGATATTTGGTGTGTAGTGTCATCTAGTGGACCTTTGCCAAGATTGTTCAAATCATAGCCTTTGTTTTTGTTTGGTATGAAGCTTCACCTTTTAGACCTCCCTCAACATTATGCACATTAAAGCCCTTCGGCCAATAATGGCCCTCCCTGGGGCCCACTTGTTACACTATGGATCAGGTGAGCGATCCAGGGCCATCATGGCCCTCTTGTTGCATATTTTTATCCTAAACGATTACCGATCATTATTGCTATTTATAGTTACGAAAATTGAACCGAATGAGAAATAAATGACTGGAAACGGACCGATTTTGAGTTTTCAAATGTCTCAAAAATCGTATGTGTGACATATAATATCCATTGTGCGAGTAGTGGAAGTTTCACGATGTCATATCTATCTATTTTTATTTTTGAGACAATGTGAAACTCAGGATCGGTCCGTTTCCGGTCATTTCTTTCACATTCGGTTCAATGTTCGTAACTATAAATAGCAATAATGATCGTTAATCGTTTTGGATAAAAATATGCAAAAAAAAAAAAAAAAACACCTCCGAAACCTTTTTTAAGTTCTCTTTTATTCCAGAAAAGCCATAAAAGTATAGAACAATTCCGTTATGTTGATTTTATCATTTAGTTATTGTTTATTTTCTGAATAAGAGGCAGAACAATACAATATTTTTACGAAAAATCGGCAGGGTCTTTCACTTTTCACTGTAAGGCTAATTTTCAATGTTGAACTTTTATTAGAGGTGAGAAGAGGCAAGTAGCATCATCGCCCTGTCACGTCAATCTAAGTATCTGTATCTGTTCGTTAAGGGACATCGTTCATACTTGAACAGTATGTCTCTGATGGGGCGTGAAAAAGAGAACGTGAAAATATTGGAAAGAAACACCTACCTGTGGATAGACAAGAAAGAAAAGAAGGGAAAGATTCCTGCCGGCTTTTTTCAAATCATCAATGCAAACCAGACCTCTCCGGCTACAGTAGCGTCGCCCAACCGACACAGGTTAAAAACATCCCTCAGACTTTACTTACAGGCCGGCCCCTACCTAGCTGTTAAAACGAGAGAGTAGACGGTCCCTGCTTGAAGGACACCAAGTCAGGGGCCTCAGAAACAGATTCTGGTAAAGAATTCCAACCGGGTATAGTCCTAGGGAAGAAGTTGTATTTGAATGTATCAAGCTAACCGCGTTGCCTGGTCAGAGTCTGCACTATTTGCTTAACAGTTCAGGAATTACTGGGTCGGACGCCGCAAATCTGATCAGAGTATATACAAATTGCTGACAGAACATTGATGAAAGGAATCGACTCGATCATTGCTTCCACTTCTATTTATTACGTTGCATCGGCGTTGACGCGTCGTTGCGTAGACGACATTTGCGGCAATACTCAACCTTGTATTACCTTGTCGGCACACAATGTGTATGCAACGTCGTATCAACGCCGATGCAACTTTATTACGTTGCATCGGCATTGACGCGATGTTGCGTAGACGGCATTTGCGGTAATCTTCAATCAGAATCAGAATCAGAATTGTTACTTGTGACACGTCAAATGACATTCATACACCAGGACCTGTGATGTGGGAAGTTAGTCCCTAGCTCTAACCAAAGAGGTAAATTTAGCTACACAATCATCAGCACCTTCAGCTGTTGAAATAATCGAACAATGTATTACTGGCCGACTCTGTTAACGAACCAACCGACCAATTTAAAACAAAACTGGTAAAGGTGCTTAAGCGATAATTAAAGACGTTTAACATTGCAAAGAGCGCATGTTTTCACACCTTATCATTAAGGGCATTAATTGCGTGATTAATGTGTCAAATCAAATAAACAATGTGATTAACGCTTCTCTCTCTTTCTCTCTGTCTCGTATATGATTTTTTTTATATAAAATATAGTAAAATAGTTTGGGGGCGAAACGACTAGGGTTTAGGGGCGAAACTACTAGGGTTAGGGGGCGAAACGACTAGGGGCCAAAAAAAAGGGGGCGAAACGACTAGGGGGGAAACGACCAGGGCGGAAACGTCTTGGGGGCGAAACGTCTTGTTACCTTTCATACCCGACCCCAGACTATTCTGAATGGTGAACTGTCTTGTTAGTTTGTAAGTAGTAACGGTCCTTGGAAAGCTCTCTACAAAGGAGAATTTGCGTGATTCGGTATGCTTCGGAATTCTTGGTTGTATGCTTGTAATTAAGCATAAGTTTGTTAAAAAAATAACCTTCATATATTTTGAATGAAAGAACTGTCACTCTAAGCTAAAAATGCCACTTGGCGTGAAGCCAGTATGCAGTTCTTGTAAATCAAATGCATCTTCTATGTGGACGAAAAGTTCACAAGGTGAAATTTTGTGCAATGCTTGCGTAACAAAGTCGAGTTCAG